>CM035417.1:54564795-55019795 GCA_020310875.1 Ceratopteris richardii | reverse complement strand
AATGGATGTCTACTACTTTTCGTAGTTATGGCCCATCTTATCATGAACAATGTATGTCTGCAGTAGACTCACATGTTTGGTACTTTGATAGTGGGGCAACCAAACATATTACCTCATAGCAAAGTTACTTCACTTCACTTGAGCATGTCCTTACAAAGAATATTGTCACATGCACCAAAAACTCCTCCTTAAACTCTGACTTTTCTTCTTCTCCGGTAATAAATGTCATCAAATCTTTGCTTATAAGGTGTGCCTCCACCCTCATGGACCATGTTGGATAATTCTCTCTATCAAGCTTCCCAATCTACAAGCTTTCTCCCATCTCTTTAATCTCTGTGTTTGAAATCATTTAGATTTATGATGTACCTTTGATATAAAGCTTTGAACCTCTCTAGTCCTTTTGGACTTGAAATTTGTACTTCTTCAAGCTTTCTTCAAGACTTTAACCTTTGGCACCTCCAATTGATAAAATCTTTGATGTTTGCAACAGTCAGAATTCTCCATGCTTCTTTTACCTTAATTTGATCTTCTGGCTCTAATAGCACTGCTGGAGACCTTTAAGTCTCCAAATGTTTGATCTACCTTGATTTAAGAGCTTCTCTATATCAATAATAAACCAAACTTCACACAAACTTTGCATTGGTCTTCAAGAACATCGAAAAATACTTCTCTATGTGAAGTTTTTTCAACTTCAGAGAGTCTGCTTTAGGAATAGACTTCAATATCTGCACATAGCTTCAAATTTAATCATTCAAATGATGCACACACATTCATGCTACTTTTTTGAAACTATAATGATCATTAGTTCTCCAAAAGAACTATTAAATATTTGATTTGATCACTTAGATCAAATGTATATTAGAAACTGTCTTCCTGACATAGTGACTTTGACATGGTCAACTTCATAAGTTGATTTCTCTCAAAATATAACCTTTTTTGCTAAATGCTATCTTGGAACTTAAACTTTGAATGCACAATAATAAAAAACTTTACACTGAGCACTGAGATCCAAGTAAATCTTTGAGCAGCAAAATGCGGGATTCTGAGAACTTCACTTCCAGACTTCTACGTATGAATATTCCTACTTGTCATACACACAACCTGAAGAGAATTAGATCATAAAACTTTGGTCATAGCTTGATTGACTTTTGAATTAGATGTGTACAAAAAATTTCTTGATTCACATGATCGGCTGAGAGAAAACTAAGATAGACTCGATGCTATTCTGAGAAGAAGACTCTTTGCACATCTATCACTCATAGATTTGAATTCTATTGGTTCTACTCTACTATTTTCTTGACATTATTGAACTATATATGTACATTTGTACTCCTCCCATATCTATTACATGACTCTCTATCATTCTCATAAGTATTCATGGCTATATTACAAGAATTTTCACTCATAATGTAAATATGAATACAAACTATGTCTTCCTTGAACTTCTTGACTTTGTTTTGATCTTTGAATTGCTTCAATCACTTCATAATCACCAATTATTGATTGGTTTGAACCAACAATAATGATGAGAGAATTATTTTATGGTCTCTTGTTACACTTTGAGGATCTTGGATTGCCAACATGATGTCTTCTCTATTTGATGGCACTAGCTTACTAAGGTGGAAAGATCAGAATTGGCATATGTAGAGTTATACATGTATGTGGATAGATATGCAGAGAGGCCTCCTGACAAGCCAGACCACATATGGAAGAATATGAATGCATTGGACACCTCCATTATCCAATTGCATCTTATAGGTTATATAAATGAGTCTTTGATGTATGCGGAGATGATGTGCATTATGGACGTGACTATATGATATTTTTGGAAGTCATATGACTTATGTGAGATGTAGATGGAATCAATGGATTCAATGTTGGCACTATGGCCATGAGGGTCATACTAAATGACGTTATTTCACGTGAAGGCAATAGCGATGTCAAAGACATGCACGTGATACAAATCAGATAGTGGTTTTCGAGAGCCTATGGCAGTTGATTATGCCCATGATGGTGATTTCACTTCCTCATATGGTTCATCTCAAGATTTACCTTATTCATTGTATATCACACATATGGCTTAGTTGCTTGATGCATTAGCCTCTTTTCATATTCCTCTAGTTTATCAGTGGTTTTGTCAATCCTTAGATGCAAATTGTGTATATGTGCACATGCCTAATGGTACAACATATGACATTGAGGCTGCACGAGATATATGGCTTATGTTACCTAGTGGTGCATCGTTTACACTCAGACATGTATGTTATGTGCCTTCAATCCCTATGAGCTTGATTTCAGTTTTCTAGTCATAAGAGAGTAGATGTTATGCATTCCTTGGTGACAATTATGTTCAATATGTTTGTCAGAGGCTCTAGGATTGGGCACAAGTATCCACTATAGGAACTCCATGTGAGAGAAATTCTTGTCTCAATGGGAGATGGGAGTCTATCCTTATATGTGGTGTGATATTCATCATGTCTTGTTTTTTCTACCTACACATAGGTCTATTGGCATTCATGTTGCACATGTATGGCAGGATTCAAATGCTCAAATGGATGCATATCTAGATCATGGTTCAAATGCTCATGATGCTTATGTAGAGCATGATTTTTTTTATCATATGGATGCTCATGTGGAGCACACTTTTGATGACCAATTGCATGATTTAGAGCATGATGTGGATGCTCATGTAGAGCATTGTGATGATAATCATTTAGAGTTAGATCATTGAATGGACCTTGGTGTTGATGTTGTGTAGTTAGGTCATGTGGAGCATGATGATACAATTGGTATGGTAGAGCAGGATAGTTCTTATGATACACATTGTGTGGTAGAGAATATTAGCCATCAAGATGCACAACTAGAAACATCCTTTGTTGAGACAATAGCTGATTTGGATGTTGAGGAGTTAGTGGTTATGCAGTCATTCTTGGATTTGTCCATGCGAGTTGTTGAATGTGGATACTGTAGGACAAGGTATTATTGATGATGGTGCTTTAGATGCCTTAGATATAGGCGTTGCTAACATTTTTAGGTACCCATGACACCACATGTTTTTTTAGCATTTGGGAGTTTGATGTAGAAGTTGTTATACTAGAAACCACACATTGCATATGCACTTGGATCATTTGAACTTGGAGTTGTCAATTGTTTTATGATTGACACATGCATAAAGCGAGTGGGAGCCTTTCAAGAACTTCATCGTTTCTTGCATCAATCAGATGTGAGCTTGAATCTTGTCAATACGATCTAGAGAAGTTTGAGGTGCATTGATACACTTTGTTTGAGGCAGTTGGTGTAGGCTGATTGGTATGGGTTGAGAGATGGACTCTTCCTATAAATTACTATATAGTCCTACATCATTCTTTGTATGATTTTCCACTTATAGTCACATTTGCCCTTAAGTGGGATATTTTTGTGGATGTAAGGGTCATGTAACCTTACCCCTATGTCCATATACATATATCTTTTATAGAGCATTTCCTCAGAAGATCATTATGTGGGTTTTAAGGCTCTAATGCATGTGTGTGCATATCTCCTCTCCTCCCTTTCCTTTTATCTCCTCCTTGCTCCTCTTGCTCATCCCACCAAAGGCCTTCATTATTGGTGTATATACAAGCCAGGGGAACAAAACCTCCTAAAGAAGGAAAAAGTGCCGCAAAGAACCTAAGTTTATTGGCAATTATATCGCTATCAAAATAAATTGTCAAATATAAGTAATGAAGCTTCTTTTAAACACTCAAAAGAGCATGGCATTCAATATTAAAGACTGCAAAAGGAATTTGACTCACTCAAGAAGGGGAAACATCTCAAGCAAGAGATGTGGTGGTAGGAGGACCTCAATTAGGTTGCTCAAATGTTCAATCTCAATTCTTAGAGATTCTACCACTTGTTCTACTTGAAGACCCACCTTAAAAACCCATGGCATATCCTTGAGATCATTGGTTAATGGAAAGCAAACACCCCATGCAAAACACACTTTTTTGTGCGCCAACTCAACGTCATGTCATTTGAATTTTGAGAAAAGCATAGGACACGACCTCATCAACACTTGGAATATTCTACTATCTGGAAACTATTTGTGCTTACCTATTGTGAAACCATACTTTTGAAGAGTATGTAACCTCTTACTACGCAAAGCAAGGATGACGGTTGAAGCTAGGATTTATAGTGAAAAATTTTCATGATTGAACAGTTATGGTGTATTTAATAGTGGAATGCATAATAGAAGCACTCAACATAACTCAAGGGGGAGAATAACATAAATGAATTATTTTTATGTGTATCTAACAAGTCTAGGAGCATCAAGACCTTCATGGATCTCAAAAGTTATGAATTGGAACTTGGAATGAGGCTCTTAAGTAGATATTTTCTCCAACTCTAAATTGTCTTCATGCAAGTGATGAACAACCTTTTCTTCCTTCCTATGGTCATAAAATTATTTACATCCTGTTTTTTCTTGGAAAAAGGCGAGGATCCTACTCTTTCTTGGTCATAAGAAAAAGTCGAGGATCCTACATTCTTCCTATGTTGCTATTGAGGATAAGTTGGATGGTACCAATTACCCATTGTGGGCTTATATGATGCAACATGTATTGGTTGCAAAAGGACGGTGGATCATTGTGCATGGTGTTGAAAAACGTCCTATTACACCTGCAAATACAGGTATTGAAGCTGATGCAGATGGCGTTGAAGATGCTGATATTCTTCAGATTCGTGTTCGTGCTAAGATTTCTACTGCACTTACTGTAGAGCGAATTCGTTGGGATTGTAGAGATGCTCAGGCACATGCATTGATAGCCTGTCTTTCAAACGTGCCATTATTCCTCACATTCGCTCTTGTAGAGCAGCCAAGGATGCTTAGGATACACTTACCACATTGTACGAGGCTAGGAATGAGGCTCGTGTTGCTTACCTCTGAAAACAATTAGAGATTCACCATATGAATGAAGGTGATTCTATGGAAAATTTTCTAACAAAAATCAAAGACTTGAAAAATAAAACATCAGTGTACAATGCCATATACACCTCAATAGAATGGAGTTGTTGAACGTAAGAACATGTCACACATGGAGATGGGGAGGTGTATGGTCAAGAGTCAGGCTTTACCACATAGTTTCTGGCTTGAGGCTATCATGTGTGCAACATATGTACTTAATAGGTGTCCCACTAAAGCACTATAGTCTATCACTCCATATGAGACTTGGCATGGTCATAAGCCATCTGCTGCTCACTTGCGTGTTTTTGGTTGTCTGGCATATGCATTAGTGCCTAAACAACATCATAGGAAATTGGATGATAAAGCACTAAAATGTATTTTTTTTGGTACAGTTCTAAAAGCAAAGGCTATCATCTGTATCATCCACAGACTAAACGCATTTTGGTCGTCCGTGATGTTGTTTTTGTGGAAGATGTTGTTCAACCTTTACTTTCATGTACGAAGGAGATATATGTTAGCTCCAAAGACATGTATGATACTTTGCTACCTCTTTTTATAGGTGGATAGTCTAGTGCTGGTCCTAATGAGGCAACTTCTCAACCTTTATAAGTTTAATGTGATGATGCAGATCATTCCATTTTTTATGCAAATGTATAAGGCTAGGCTTGTTGCAAAGGATTATGCACAGGAAAGAGGCATTGATTTTGATGAAACCTTTGCATCTACTTGCCGAATGAAAATTGTTCATAGCATCTACACTTGCAGCTCATCATGTTTGGAATGTACATTAGTTGGACATTAAAACAACATTTTTGAATGGCGAGTTGCATGAAAAAGTGTATGTTTTTTAGCCCCATCGCCTTGTACAAAAAGGGTATGAAAACCAGGCGGGTAGGTTAAAGAAGGCATTATATGGTTTAAGGCAAGCACCACGTGCTTGGTATGAAAAAATACATGCCTATCTGATTGCACATGGCTTTGAGAACAATCCAACTGAAAGAACCTTATATGTTATGCGTGACAATGATGTACTTTTGATCATTGTTGTGTATGTTGATGACATGTTGGTCACTAGTCCTCATGAGAAGCATATTGCTGATTTCAAGGCTGATTTGCATGCCTCATTTGATGTTTGATTTGGGGCATTTGCATCATTATTTGGGCATTCAATTTATGAAGGTTGAGGACAGAATAGCTTTGTGTCAGACAAAATATATTGAAACATTATTGTAGTATTTTGGCCTTGAAGATTGTAAGCCTATTGCCACTCCTATGGAGACAAGTTTACGATTGAGTGTTCATGATGTTGGAGATGCATTTGATGTTGTTCTCTATCAGCAAGCTTGTTGGCATACAAAGCAACAGAGGAGTCATGCACAATACGGCAACAAGGCCAAATCATTTTTTTTCCCACGGACTATTTACGACTCAAGTGATTTTAATCACTACACAAACATTGTAAATCCCGTTTTTGGTAGAATAGACTCCATTTTGTGCAAGACGAGGAGTCCTCGAGCTTGAGGAGTATTAGAACTAGTGACATATCAATTTTCATAATTTTTAGACTCTGTTTGAGCCCTCAAACAGACTCTAGAACCTAATTTTTAACTAGGCCGGACACTAGGTCTGGACAAGACCAAAGCTAGTTAGAAAACTATAAAAAGAGCTAGAGAGCTCATTTTTGAGGCTAGATTGTTTGTGAATTGAGCTTATATAAGAGACCTTTTGATTAATGCAAAGAACTCCATTGTTCCTCTCCTTGTTCTTGCCTTGTGTGCGCGTGTGTGTGTATGTGTGTGCATGCTTGTGTGCTTCTCACTCACGCACTTGTGCCTTCACTTGCTCATAGTCTTCATACTAGTCCTCACGTCTCCACGGATTGACAATTATGAGGTGAATCTTCTCACGTTGGTACTCACCATTGTGCTAGAGTGACACCAAATTTGGCGCCGTTGCCGGGGAGAGAGCTTCGAGGACGAGTGTGTGATGGTAAGACGTCGAGTTGAGACATTGGAGTTATAGGTAATATCCTTCTTTCTCTTAGTTTTTCTTCATTTTTTCCTTACTTTCGCATCACCATCATCACCATCATCATCTCCACCATCTCCCACCTCCATCTCCATCTCCACAAAAAATTTCAGTTTTTTGGTCATATTACACCCCCCACCTCATTTCCCTCATTTCATTGTGAGAGAGAGCGAGAGAGAGCTTGCATGCTATCTGTTTTTGGTGTGTTTTTGAGCTTTTGTTGCAGGAACTAGCTGTACCACCTTCTCCAGCAGTGTGCGCAGGTACGACAGACTCTACACAGGTCCCGGGACGACGACCCCTGTCTGTCGCGACAGACAGAAAAACTTAAAAATTTGTGAATGCATGTTTGGCACGGTAACCTACACCATTAGGGCACTCTAAATCACTAGAAGTTTCTCAAAAATTTGCGTTTTTTCAGTCTATCGCGACAGACACCGTCTATCGCGACAAACACTGTCTATCACGACAGACACCATCTATCGCGACAGACAAAGACCCACAATAGACACCGTCTATCGCGACAAACCAAAATTCCACGACAGACACTGTCTATCGCGACAGACACCATCTATCGCGACAGACAGAGACCCACGATAGACACCGTCTATCGCGACAGACCAAAATTCCACGATAGACAGCGTCTATCGCGACAGACACCGTCTATCGCGACAGACAGAAATCCACGACAGACAACGTCTATCGCGACAGACACCGTCTATCGCGACAGACAGAAATCCACGATAGACCCCGTCTATCGCGACAGACACCGTCTATCGCGACAGACCAAAATTCGACGACAGACAGCGTCTATCGCGACAGACACCGTCTATCGCGACAGACCAGTCTATCGCGACAGACACCGTCTATCGCGACAGACCAAACCACGACAGACGATAGACGACAGACCAAACCACGACAGACGACAAACAGCGTCTATCGCGACAGACACCGTCTATCACGACAGACCAAAATTCCACGATAGACAGCGTCTATCGCGACAGACACCGTCTATCGCGACAGACAACCCCCACGATAGTTTGTGTCTATCGCGACAGACACCGTCTATCGCGACAGACAGACATTTTCGTCAAAATTAAGGGGTAAATTTTTGGAAATTTAGGCTAAATTTTGGGCATATTTGCACTCTCAAATACTCATACACTTACAAAGGCCTTAGAAAAATGCATTAAAACCCCTGAAAGGTTCTGTTTGTCTAGTTAACCCCCTAAACCCTGAACGGTCATAACTTTTTCATACGAAATCCATTTTTTGAGCTCTAGGGCTTGTCGGAAAGCTCGTGGCATATACTACACGCCCTCAACTGTTTTTTATAAGAATAATGCGTTGATTTTTCAGATAGGATATTTGGAAGTTGACACACTGAGGGGTAGGAACACCAAGGGAGCTCTAGAGGAAATTTCTAGCAATACAAAAGGGGAAACAAGGGTCATTAAAAAAGTGTCTGAAATAAATTGTCTGTCAATTGAAAGGTCAACTTGGAGCTAATCTTGGGACTAATGCAGGTCTATTGAGAAGCAATTGAGAGCGTCCAAGCAAGGGTTTTGTGCAAGCTTGAGAATCAACTTCTCGAGCACTAAAGAGCAAGGTTCAGCAAGAAAGGTCGGAATACTCTCAACTCCTCTTCGTCAATTCCTAGCTTAGCTAAGAACGATTAGAAGTAGGAGTAAGTCAGGGCGACGATAGGCAACTATCGAGTTGAAGCATACCTAAACTTTCAAGCTCAAGCTAAGGGCATAATCCTTCTACTGTCGAGAATTTTAAAGGAAAAGAACTTAACGTGGAACGATCAACTGTAAGTGCCAAGCTACACTCAAATATACCTTATGACGCGATATCAGACAAGGATTTTAACAACGGGAGTCAACTAAAAAGAATCAAGTAATTGATATAAAAGGACTCTGCAACGAGGTTGTACTCTGGGCAAAGAATTGGGCTACTTAGATAGGCATATGAACCTTAGATCAGGACGACATCTAGTAAGGGAGAGACAAAGCCTTAGATCTTCAGAGGCTAGTGTTAACCACACTGCTAGGTCTTGGGCCCAGCAGTTGAGCCACCACTCGTACTACCCTAGCTCTGAGACCAGTGAGTCAGAGATGTCTCAAGGCATGGACAGACCTACGGGAAGTTCAGGTGTGCCTTACTTGTACAGGGTAGAAGGCCCTTACAAAACACAGTTGGAATACCTTAGGACCAACCGATTAGGTGCTAGCATCTATGAGGACGGCCTAGGAAGATCCGTGGTCCAGATTAAAAACCCTGACCAATCCATAGGACTAGAGCACCCAGCTGTCAAGTTTGAAAACGGTGCATACCTGGACAAAGAAGGAACCATATACGTAGTCACCAGTCACCCAGATAGGACAGATGAATTTGGAAATGTAATCTCAGAAGCGGACTTAGGTGACTTGGAACAAGGAAACATGGGAATAGAACCTAGAACACCTCGAGGCAAATCTGTTCTCACTAGAATTATCACACCTGAGTGGTTCCCCAAGACAACAAGAGCATAGATTTGCTCCTCAATCGAGAAACTGACGAAGCCTTTTGGAGGTATAAATCTAATCAGCCAACTGATATAGGGACAATCATGATCTATGAGTTTAAGGATCCTGATAGCCTAGGCAGAGTGACCTACTTAGATCACACTTCGGAGAGGATCTTTGTGGTGACACAAAATGCGAGGCATGCTTACACTTGGAAAGGTGAATTTGTTTTCCCCCAACCAAGATCGAATGTATCCTATGGTCACCCTGGAGCTGGAACATCCCAAGCTCATGGAATGCAAAGAGACAGAAGTAGAGATAGACCAGAAGTAAGCTTTGCCAACCCAGTGGGAAGAGAGAGAACGAGGACGGAAACAAATAGAGTAGAACCTGAGATACTCAGAGCTCACAGGAATCAAAGAAACGCGGATGAGTTCCCTCTACCACGACCTAGAGAGCACACAAGAACCTTGAGACCGACTCAGCTAGTCAAGTCCATGAAGAACTACTTCGATGGCACTAGAGATCCATACGATCATGTGGCTGAGTTTAGGCAGGTCCTGAGAGCTGAACAAGTGGAGGATCTATTCACGCAATACAATGCCTTTGGTCTGACCCTTAGGAACACTGCCCTGACATGGTTTCAGCCACTAAATGAGAGGCAGTTCAGGAGCATAGACCAACTCCTAGAGGCTTTCATTATTGAATTCTCTAAGAGTGGCATAAGGCATAACACCTCCTCGCTGATTCACAGCTTCAAGCAAACCCCTCAAGAAACCGTGAGACTTGCAGGAAGAAGATTTAGGCAATACTTAGAAAGGTGCCCTGTTTCGGAGCTACCCACACCTGCCAAACAAGTAGCTTTATTCCTGGATGGATTGCTAAGTACTAAATTGAGATCTTATGTGTACTTGAAGGACCCTAGGACCATAGAAGAGTGTGTACGCATATGTATTGACATTGAGGACAACCTAGGGGAGGAGTTAGAGCTTTCCAAGATATACAAAGATGCGGATAGTGCCTCTAACCTCTCTTCCACGCAATCCACATCAATTGAGGAACTGGCAGAGAAAGTAGCTCAGAAGTTAGGTGTCACTAACAAACAAATCCCGAGGTTTGCTCCTGGGAAAAGATGCTATACTTGTGGTGGCGACCACATGGCGAACGTCTGTCCCATTATGGCTCAACCCCAAGTTAATCCTAGTAGCCAGTACTGCACCATAGAACGGAAGTACACCAATCACACTGCGCAAGATTGCCCATACAACAAGCAGGCGGTTAGGCAACCCTACCCTCAGCCATACCCTCAACAGGGAAGATACCAGAACCAGTACCCTCCACAGCCATATGGCAGGCCACAACAAAATTATCAACCACAATATCAAAACCAACAAAGACCTCAACCGGTGCTAGCACAACAACCCCCAACTCCAGCCAATGTGATTCCGGTAAAGTACACTGCTGCATAAGAGAACCTGAATAGAGCTATAGTCCCTGTAACATCCTTGCTTTCTGGAAGTGACCCGAGTGACCATAGCTTTGATTCTACACATGTTGATAGCCCCCAGGCTTACTACATGCAGTCTCCTGAGCATGGTGAATCTTACTATAGTGAAGAGCCAAATGAACCCAGTTGGGAGTCAGATTACACAAACATCATGTATGCAAACCCCAACCCTAGGCCTCAACCTAGGCAAGTAAGACCCCCGTTCCCAAGAGGACCGTGCTACAGATGCCAAGGAGATCACCTCATTCGTGATTGCCCCTTACCTCCACCTACACAAAACCAGTCAGTGACGATACAAGGCTTTTGCCAAGATTGTGGAAAAGAGCATCTCTTACGAGATTGCCCAAAGAACCCCAATAATATGCCAAAAATCACTCCTATCAACGTTATTGGGTTAGTGGTAGATTCCGCAGGAAGTGTCACTTCCACTGCTCCCGTACAGGTAGTCACTAGAGCGCTAGCATTGCAGCAGAATCAAGGGGTAAACCAGGATAAGAACCCAGAGGCGAGTGAAACAGAGCGCATAACCAAAAAAAGGACTAGAGCCTGGAAGGATAGTCGTGAAAGAATGAAAAGGCAATGGGAAAAAAAGATGAGTGAACTTGAGGAAAGCTTGAGAGAAACCAAAGCAAAAATCATAGAGATCACATCTCAACCGCACTCTCACACATTCCCACCGCTACCATCCCCATCACCCTCCATCCCTCCACCCTCTATCACACCCCACGTAACCCACCCACCACCCCGAGTAGGATCAGTATTAGCTGATCCCACTCCTGAAGACATAGACATGATGCTTAAAGCATATCAGGCCAGAATCCAAGAAGGGCCAAATGTCACGGATCATGACAAGTGCTACCCTAGGGCTGACCTAGAGATAGAAAGAACCAAGCTTTGCGCGAAAATGGTCGCATTGGCTCAGACTATGTTTGAAGCCAGTCGCCTTTTCAATTACTCGGGCTCAGCCAAGACGCAATTACACTTGGATGGACTTCTAGAGAAGTTAGAGGGCATAATCACAAGATCTGCCAAGGAAGAAAAAAATCAAGGAAGGGAGGAAGCAAGCAAAAACATGACCCATCCCCCACTGGAAGCTTATGTGCCAAATTCCACTGAACCAGACAACCCCCCCTCCCTAGGAAGAATAGAGAATCTAATTGCACAATCAGAAAAGGAACCTGTCCCTCAAAGAAAGGAAGGGGCAAGAGAACGGATAAGCCAGCCTCTTCAAGAAGCCCATGTGCCTCCTCAAGAAGCTTATCTTTCCCCCCAAAAGGCAGATGAGCCTCCCTCAAAAGCTTACGTACCTCCACAGGTTGCCTACATTCCTTCTCAGGGAGCGTATGAGCCTGTTCGGAAAAGTAATAGAATAAGTAACCCTCCCCAGGAAGCTTGTGCTCCAGCCATCTATGAGAACGAGGAGAGAGCCAACGATAGAATAAGCCCTCCTTCCCAGATTGCGTATGCGCCTAATTCTACGGAGCCAGATACTTCTTCTTCTATGAATCGGTTTGCACCAGACTTCCTACGAGAGATTCAAGAAGACAAATGGGATAACGAAAGTGAAGTCGCCCCTCCCTTTGAACTTGTGGATGATGCACACGACCAATTCCCACAAGACATCCCATCTATTTACGGGGAACATGAGAGTACTCAGTCTCACGAGAGATTGGACTTTGAGTCTAATTCCATACAAGAGCTACCCCACTTCACAGGCCCATGGGAAGCAAAGTCCACCT
The DNA here is from genome assembly GCA_020310875.1 of Ceratopteris richardii. Lineage (NCBI taxonomy): Eukaryota > Viridiplantae > Streptophyta > Polypodiopsida > Polypodiales > Pteridaceae > Ceratopteris > Ceratopteris richardii. The sequence goes on along the minus strand of CM035417.1, from coordinate 55,007,072 downwards.
GCATGAGAGCACCTACAGTCATGGTAAGAAACGAAGATTCAGTAATACCTAGGAACACAGAGGTAGTGAAGAACACTAACGTGCAGTGCAATCTCAAGTTAGAAGAGCTACTCAAGGTTAGACCTGAATTATGGAAACATGTTGCCAAACAAGTACCAGAAATAGCCAAACCTCGTTCCCAGGTAGGATCCCATAGGACGGTGCCAGAAATTCCCTTGGATAAGATAGGAGATATGTGTGAAGGCGAAGAAGGGAACACCTATCTTCCCATCACCTACCAGGAGTACACCACCAAGGCAATTTTGGACTCAGGTGCAGGAGTTGCAATTGCCACCACTTCCCTATGGAAGCGTTGGGGCAAGCCAGCACTCAGGCCAACGAGAATGAAATTGCAGATGGCCGATGGTCACATAGAGAGACCCCTAGGATTGCTAGAAGGAATAACTCTCACCACTTGTGGTGTCGAGTTTGAGCATACATTTGCCATATGCGACTTCAGCAAAAATCATGCCTATGAGATGATTTTGGGAAGACCATTTATGCGACGGTTGCAAGTGGTACAGGATTGGGGAACCAACTCCTTGTATTTGCAACACTTGGGTGTTACGACCAAAGTCAATCTCAAGGATTATTCTCATAGAGATGTCCCTCCTATCCAATGGAATCCCATCCATAGAGCCAAAGATGATACAGAATCGGTGCATTCCATAGGGTCGGGATCCTCATGGATGCATGAAGACACTCACTTATGGATGTGCAAGGTAGCAGTAGAAGAAGAGAAGAGAGAGAAAGCCAGAGAGGTAGGTGCGAAAGAAACCCATAGATCAATCCAAGACCCAGCCTATGCACCTGTAGTTTTTCCAGACGAAGAATTTGAACCTCATGGTTGGGTAGAAATTTTAGCAACAATGGACGTAGCCATCCATGAAGAACAATGGACACCTCACTGTGATGAGGATGGCTATGACATTTCAGTCTTCTCCATAGAGCCAATCATGGGAGAGGCAGTTCTAGAAGAATGCAAACCTAGCCCTGATGCATTTGAGGATGCAAGTGACTCCGATCTAGAGTCAATCATTATGGACCCACCATTTGCATCAGATGAAGAATACTTCCATGAAGTAGAATTTCAACCCCAGAGGCATGGAGAGGTTACAAATGATGTAAGATTAGCAACACATGTGACCCCGAAGGAAGAAGGAAAGAAACGAAAGAAGAGAGAAGCCTCACCAGAAGAGGAAGAATCTTTGTTTGAGGTCCCAGAAAATTTTAAGAAGTATGAGATAGATGACAGGAGAGTCATGATAAGAATGCCTAAACGAGAGGCACAATCAGGAGAGGCCTATGATAACAAAGAAAACACCAAGAAAATAGTAGTGGCCCTAGAAGAAGGAGAGGAGAGATGCACACATAGGACATGACCTAACAGAGGAAGAAGAGCATGCGTTGATAGCCTTGCTAAGAGAATACAGAGATGTATTCGCTTGGAGTTACAAGGATTTGAAAGGTGTTGACCCCGATATATGCTCACACACTATCCCCATGACCTCAGATGCTAAACCCTCTAAGCAAAAGCCCTATACTTATAACGATAATTACGCTGCTAAGATCAAAGAAGAGATAGATAGATTGGTTGAAGCTGGATTTATCTATGAAATTGAGCACACTGAATGGGTATCCCCCATCGTAGTAGTGCCCAAGAAGAATGGCAAGCTGCGTGTGTGCATTAACTTGAAAAAGGTTAATGCAGCCACAATTCGAGATAACTATCCGCTTCCCATCACAGAACATCTCTTAGAAAGAGTGGCAGGCAAGGAAGTGTACAGCTTCCTTGATGGATTTTCGGGCTACAATCAAGTAGCCATAGCCCCAGAGGATCAGCATAAGACAGCCTTTGCCACAGAATGGGGCATTTTTGCTTTTAGAGTAATGCCATTTGGGCTTACCAATGCACCAGCTACCTTCCAGAGGCTGATGTGCCATGTGTTTAAGGAGTTCCTGAGGAAGAGTTTAGAAGTCTACGTTGATGATCTTTGTGCTCATTCCAACATTAGACAAACCCATATCCCTGAACTCAGACAAATCTTTGACAAATGTAGAGAATATCAAGTCTGCCTGAACCCAGAAAAGTGCGTTTTTATGGTCAGGCAAGGCAAGATTCTAGGACACATAGTGTCAAAGAATGGCATATCTACCGACGAAGAAAAAGTGAGAGCCATAGCAGAGCTACCTAGGCCAAAGAATGTCAAGGAAGTACAAGCTTTCATGGGGCATTGTGGTTATTACCGATGATTTATACACATGTATGCTGTCATTGCAAAGCCCATGTACGGGCTTCTGACTAACTTTGAGTGGACGGATGAATGTGAGAATTCCTTCCAGGAGCTTAAACGAAGATTATGTTCAGCACCAATCTTGACCACACCAGATTGGAATAAGCCATTCCATGTTCACGTGGATGCATCCAATTATGCTATTGGATGTGTACTTGCACAACCTACTGGTGAAGGTAATATGGATCTTCCAATTGCCTATGCCAGTAGACAATTGAATGCGGCTGAATGGAATTACACCACTACAGAGCGAGAAGGATTAGGCATGGTATATGCAGTTAAGAAATTTAGACACTATTTGCTTGCAAATAAGTTTAAATTTTTTACTGACCATCAGGCATTGCTATACCTTGTAAATAAGCCATGCAATACAGGAAGGTTAGTGAGATGGTTTCTCTTGCTAATGGAATATGATTTTGAGGTTGTGGTAAGGAAAGGGAGGACTCATTTAAGAGCAGATCATCTCTCTAGGCTCACATCGGGAGAAGCCCCACAAGGAGTATCGGATGATCTTCCTGATGCTTACTTGTTTAATTTGGAAGTGGTGCCGCAGTGGGCCAAGCCATTGGTACCAGTATTGACATACGGGCCTAATCATCCAGTGGTAAACACACGGAATAGAGAGGTTGTAAAAGCCCAAAAGTACCACATCATGGCAGGAAGCATGTACAAGCACACAGATCAAGGGATCTTGGCTTGTTGCGTAGAAGAGGATGAGTACGCTAAATAGTTGCAATTAGCACATGTAGGTGCGTTAGAGCAACACCATTCAAAGCAACGAACTTTACAGACTCTAAAGAGATTCGGAGTGCATTGGCCAACTATGGAAGCGGATGTCCAAAAGTTGTGCAAGGAATGCCCAATCTGTTGCACTAAACCACCAGTGGAACACGCCACTCTTTATCAAGTATCCATTGTGCCAGATTGGAGTGAACCTCTAGTATCCTTCCTAAGGACAAACACATTCCCTCCAGACATGACTCTGGCGAGGAAAAGGAGTTTAGAACAAGAAGCCCTGGATTACTCACTCATTGGTGATAATCTATATAAGCGTGGTAAAGATGGTTACCTGAGGCTATGTGTCCATGAAAGTGAATATCTGAAGATCTTGGAAACTGCTCACCAAGGTGTAGCAGGAGGACACTTTGGACCGGATCGGGTGATCAAGGCAATACTATTTGCGGGCTTCTGGTGGCCTACCCCTCACATGGATGCACATACCTATGTGAAACGGTGTGATGTCTGTCAGAGGACTCAGTATCCTATACGCAAAGATGAGATGCCACTGAAACATATGATGGGTGGACTTGCATTTTCTAAGTGGGGAATAGACTTTGTAGGTCCTATTAATCCCCCAGCTAAAGGTTCTCATGCGGAATACATCATTGTTGCAACAGATTATCTAACTAAGTGGGTAGAGGTAAAGGCTACGACAAAGAACGATGCTCAAAAAACTGCTAAATTCTTGTTTGAGAATGTATTCACGAGATATGGGCTACCTATAGAGCTTGTAAGTGATAGAGGCACTCATTTCTTGAACGAAGTGATTGAAAATCTACTCCAAGAATTCTTGGTAATACACAAGAAGTCTGCCCCCTATCACCCTCAAGCTAATGGACAAGCTGAGAGCACTAATAAGATCTTATGCAATGTACTGACAAAATTAGTGAACACAAAACGCTTTGATTGGGACAAACAGCTACACCATGCTGTTTGGGCATACCGAGCGGCCTACAAAACGGTACTCCAAGCCACTCCCTTTCAGATGGTATTTGGCCAAAACGCTGTGCTACCCTTGGACTTCTTGATTCCTACATTGAGAGTAGCACAAGAGCACGAATGGACAGGTCATGAACTCTCCTCTAGGATCTTTGACCTTGAACGATTAGGAGAAACAAGACTGAGAGCCGCTGCAGGAATATATGCAGCCAAGAAGAGACAGAAGGCATACTTCGATGCCCATGTGAAGGATAAAGGTTTGAAAGCAGGAGATCTAGTTTTAGTCTATACACTGAAACAACACGCAAGGAAGCTAGAAAAGAGAGGCTACGGACCTATGATCATCAATAGGATCTCCACGAGTGGAGCAGTACAATTGGCCACATTAGAGTGTGATGTTCTCCCAAACTATATTAGCGGTTGCAGAGTCAAGTTGTATCAGGAACCCCTCACGGAGGAAATGATCAGCCGACTCAACACTGCTAAGAAACGCAAAGAGGAAGAAAAGCGAGTTCGAGAAGAGGCTCAAGCAGAAGCTTTAGAACGCATCAGAAGGATGAAGTTACGAAGGCAAGGTAGAGATCAGCCTAGAGCGAATGACTATGCAGATCAAGGATATCCCATGGCCATGTGTGAAGTTGCACGAACAAGCTCGCATAGGATAATTGATAGACGTCCTTTCTTAACCCTAGATATAGGACAAGGAAAGAGTGCAAGGAACGTAAGAGCCTTGATTGACTCAGGCGTAGCCACTAGTGCTGTTAGAGTGTCTTACTGTCAAGAGTTACAGTTAACTGTCAATCCTGTGGAAGCATATCTCATAGGATTGGGAGGCGTGGAAACCCCTTGCATGGGCGAGGTGGAACTTCCCCTCTACATTCATGATGAGGAAATGACTGTTAAAGTACTGGTGTGTCAAGATGAGGATCTCACTGAACCTCTTGTCTTGGGTCAAGATTGGATCTATGACCAAGCAATCAATCTAAACCTAAGAAGTGGACTTCTCCAGGTTTGGGTCAATCATAGTCGAGTTACAGTAGAATTAGACAATGGAGCACTCAAGGAACTAGGAAAGGCACAGACTCCTGGTCCTTCCAGGGGTACACATGAAGATGACCATGCTGTTCTTGTCCAAAACCATGTGTTGCAGAGGAATGATATTCGCAAAAAAGGAGTCAGGGATGCAACGGAACTCCCTTCTTTTCCAAAGGCCAGAAGGAGGCAGCAACCCAAGGTGGATCAAAGGCAGAAGAAGCAGAGTACTACCTATGTCCGAGATCAAAAGTACCTGCGCAGTAGAATGTCCCAGAAAGTAAACCATGTGTGGGTGCGGAAAGGCGAACAACCGGTGGCACCACCGCCAACTACACGGGCTAAGTCTCTTATTAATAACCAACAACACGACATTAATAAGAAGTTTTGCAGAAATTCTCCTGCTAACGTGAAATCTATTTGGGTGCCCAAGAAGTCGATGAAGGCTAGCCCACAATCAAGACAAATTTGGGTGCCTAAGGCTTGCTTGCGGGCGCAAGTAGCTACGCCGAGGCCACGACCTATACAGCATAACCCATCTACTCGTACAGCCAGTATTCACTCGTTCTCAACACTCAGGAACACACCAAGGCCCATGAGCATGCATATAATCAATTGTAAATGGGTCCCTAAAAGGCCTCATTTTCAAACCGAGACACCGATAAAGCTCTCTAGAGTCTCTACAAAACCGAGAACAAGACCCATCCACTGCATTTGGCAGCCTAAGACCTGTAATAAACCCCCCGACCCCAATTTGTAAATTCATCCCCACTTACTAACTACATTAGTCTCCTAGGATTACCCAAGCACTAACTACACACACTGTCTTCGTGCACTTACTAACCACTAACTCACCATCTACCTCATGTTAATGTTGTAACGGGGACAACAACGGATTATTTCTGTCCATTACAATGTTAACACATGATTCTATATTCTCACAGAATCAGAAGCAAAGAAGTAAAATGGCAGAAGCGACAGGTTCGGGCTCACAAGTAGGGATACTTACTGCAGGAATCGATGTGGATAGTCTACCTGTGGATGTGCCACCAACTGAACGACCTGTGGAGCTGCAGCACCTTCAGCAAATCCCGGTGCCGGATCCACCCACAGGGATCACAGAAAGAGTCCATGCCAATTCTCATTGGTTCAATGGCATGCCAGGTCCATTAGGAGAGGCCAAGTATATCTGGGAGTCTAAGTGCGAGTATGACAGATCATGGGTTCGATTCCAATTTTTCTCCAAGGAGTTTGAGACTTTACAGAACACCGAGGATCTCCAGACTATATGGCAACGAGAAGGGCTGGCAGAATACTTTGAAGCCCCACTACCTAAACCAGATCTCCTCCGATGTTACTATTTGGTCTCCACATTACAAGCTAATGAAGAAAAGGACAAACCCGGATCATTTGTTCTTCCCTCCTTGCTGGGCAACAACGAGTTGAAGAGGTTTGAACTTACGGTGGAGTTGGTAAGCGACGCTTTGAATATGCACGGCACGCATGTACCCTCTGAAAAGGATGCTCTTGTTCCCACTAACATGAAGGATAGGAAACTATTGAAGCTTAAAGACATGGCAGCACTCACACCAAACGTGTCCATCCCTCTCCGCATGTGCATGCAACATTTCGCCTTTCCCGGCCAAGACCGCTTCACACAACCACACAAGAGAATTTGGTTCGCTCTCTACTTAGCGGAAGCAGGTGCGTTACCCATTAAGCTACCGGTATGGATTATAGATCAATTGTATGAAGCAAACAAACGGTCTTCTAGGAAATTAGTGGTGAACGGATGCTGTGCAATCACACGCATTATTTACCGGTGCCTAGCATACGATGTTCCCATTGAACGTGCCTTAACTTGGGCACAATTACAAATGTTTAAGAAGCTCAAGACGTCCACACATCAATCCAAGCGCATGAGGGGTGCGATCCCTTGTGTCCAGACAAGGGAAGTTCTGACTACTCCTGAGGTATCGCCACGAAGGGAGACCACTGTACCTCCCTTTACCATTAGGATACCCAGGTCAGGATCTGAAACTACGACACAAGCTACCCCATCGGCTCCTCCTGTTCCACCAGAATTCGAATTTTCTGCCACTGGAGATGCTGAAGGAATGGACCCCCAGGACTTCGAAGCATTCCTACAAAGTACACAATTCTCTGATGTGGAGTTTTATTCAGATGCAGAGGAACAAGGCACATCCTCACGAAGAAGAAGAAAGTCTACAGACGGTCGACATGTACATTGGAGTGACGCTCAGCAAGGTCAACAACAAGGACACCTAGAAGAAGAAGGAGCGTATGAAGAGGAGACCACTGAAGCCCCAGCCTATACAGCAGAACTCCGAAGGCTGTATCAGATTATGGAAAGAGTGCGATCGCAACAACTACTCACCGAACAGAGTAGCAGAGTACTCATGACTCAATTGTTGGAAGAAGCAGGAGTTGACTCAGAGTATAGGGAAGGTCTCTTATTGATGGCAGAAACATATGGGGTAGTGGAAGCAGTGCGCACTGCCATTCGGAGGTCTCCAGTTCAATATGATCCACGAAGGTTCTAGACACGACCACGCTCAGGTAAGAATATCCAGATTCCCATTACAACTGCAGAAGAGCCAACTATTACATCTGAACCTATCAGGACAACCTCCCAAGCAACCGAAACGGCTAGCCAAGAGCACCCACTCACCCATGAGGAGTCCACAGAGCCACAACCACCCACACCCCCACCCTCGCCCCCTAGAGCAGAAATAGTGGAAATCACCTCGACCACTCAACCCACCGAACCAACCTTCATCTTCCGTACTCCCATCTCTAGTTCCACCCTATTCTCTACCACTGATAACCCAATCTTTGAAGCAACCCCCATCACTACACAATCCACCGAACCGCTCCTAGAGCCTGCCCTAGGGCAACCATCCCCCATGCCCTCAGCCATAGGTCATCCTGACCCTAGATCCACATTCATGGGTTTCCCTGCGACCACGCAACCCTTCGCGCCCTCCTCAAATTTACGACCTCAACCCCCGACCTCTCTCTCTCCATTTCTACAATCCCTCCATGACCTCCTTGCTAGAACTTTTCAACCAGGGTCTCAACCATTTCCTTTCTTTTCAGCTCCCCACCCCACTTCGCATCTATTCACCACTTCCACACACACACCACCTACCATCCCAATGTATATGGCAGACCCCACACTCGCACCCACTCCTAAAGGTATGGACATTTCACCACCCACGGCACCTCCCCCCACGATTCCACCTCCTCCCATTCCCCCTCCACCAATTTCACTCACACACACGACTTCAATAGACACATCATTCACTCTTCCCCATCCCCAATTCCCTTCCCATGCATCTCCCACTGTAAACACCACCCACTCATCTATAGGAAGTGCATTGGACACCATGATTGCTTGTATATCAAACTTAAGGACAAATTACATTCAGCTCCAGCAATAGAATGAACGCCTGCACGAGCACTCAGAAACACTACAGCACCGCCTCGCGACACTAGAAGAGGAAAATGCTCGCCTCCACACACAGTTCCAAACTCTCCAAGAAGCTCATGGCATATTGGAGGTACAGTTACAGAACACAGATCAGGAAGCGATACAGGTGGTAGAAGGTCACCTACGGACACAGCTGGAACGCAACTCAAAGCTTCAGCGAAATATGGCTCTACTCAAACGCCATCTTGCGGCCGCTCAGGAAGAGAATTGACGTCTGCAAATACAAAATCAAGAGAACCTGGAGGCAGCTATTGAGAGCACACCGGGGGCACCCATCAGCCCATCCAAGTTTCAGGCAGTGACCCCCGATAATATCAAGATCATATTGGAAGACTATGCCATGCTGCTTGAAGCACATGATAAGCTATCGGAGGAACTGGGACAATTGAAGCAGAAACACCAAAAAGGACCAACAACAACCTCTCCAACCACCCCCTCCGCGGCCTCACTTCTCACAGACTCAGAGGCCATAAAAGATCTCCAGAAATAGGTCACTGAATTGCAAACACGTCTACTACAATATGAGAGACCACCTTCCCCTCCAGAGGCTCCCACTGACGAAGAAGTAGTGCACATTCCTGTGGAACAAACGTTTGACGAAGAATACGATCCACAACCATTCCCAGGAGGCCAACAAACAGAAGAAGCTCAGGACACATTCGAGGCACCACGGCCTCCATGGCTACGTCAAGTGGAGGAAATCGGGAGTTCGCACGAAGAGCGCACAGTAGTGCAAAATCAGGCCATGAGGGTCATAGAGGAAACTGTGCTACAATCGGCTTACTTCAAGAACCTGTCATCGAGACGCCTGATCCTCTCATCTGAACTCCAATACAGGCCGTATTATATTATCTTGGCTGATTATAATGCAGAAATACAGAGAGTCACAGGTCAGATTCCTACCTTTGTGACCCAATTTCAACACGAAGACCTTCCTCTAGAGGTGCAAAAAGGCAAAATTCGTCAACCCACCTGGCGGCAGAAACTTCTAGAGACATATCCAGAAATGCTACGCACATGGAACAACGCGCCTTTACACCTCCTATACAATCCATGCTACGGTCCAGTCCCACGCCGCAGGTCTTGGAAGGCATTCAATATCAAAGTACAGAACAACGCGCAATCCAAGGAATGGCTGAACTACCCGTACATTGCGCCACCACAGGGACCACCGTCGGTAGCATACATGATGGGAACCATTCGCCACTGGATGCCGCGCTTGAAGCCCATGCAAGATGTAGCAGCACAAATGATGCTTAAAATCTTAGATATGATGCAAGTAGTCCTGAAAACTTTTAGAAACGCAGCCGCACCACAAGTACGTCTCCCGGGGTTTAGCAATGGAAATTATGACTTGGTGTATGACATGAGCACCACCCCCAGTATTCGTGTGGCTTACGCCTGGCATGCACGCATCAAATACCTCCCTGCCTGTTACAAACAGACCTTCGAAGAAATGTTCAGATCAGGTTTCTGGGAGTATCACTCGGAGATTTTTGCACCGAAGCCAACACATCTGCTCCATCTTTTTGCTTGTGAACAAGCAATGTACTCTGAGTACTACACCACCCCGCAACCAGAGGCCCCTGGTGCAATAAATTGGGATGCATTAGAAGCTGATCTAGCAAGAGGCTTAAGGATAGGAGAACATGAACTGGCCACCAATGTCATCCAATACTATATCGACCACCCGAGAGAACAAAGGTCTGTCAGGGGCGACAGACGCTAGGAAGGGGGGCGTGTTGGCATACAAAGCAACAGAGGAGTCATGCACAATACGGCAACAAGGCCAAATCATTTTTTTTCCCACGGACTATTTACGACTCAAGTGATTTTAATCACTACACAAACATTGTAAATCCCGTTTTTGGTAGAATAGACTCCATTTTGTGCAAGCCGAGGAGTCCTCGAGCTTGAGGAGTATTAGAACTAGCGACATATCAATTTTCATAATTTTTAGACTCTGTTTGAGCCCTCAAACAGACTCTAGAACCTAATTTTTAACTAGGCCGGACACTAGGTCTGGACAAGACCAAAGCTAGTTAGAAAACTATAAAAAGAGCTAGAGAGCTCATTTTTGAGGCTAGATTGTTTGTGAATTGAGCTTATGTAAGAGACCTTTTGATTAATGCAAAGAACTCCATTGTTCCTCTCCTTGTTCTTGCCTTGTGTGCGCGTGTGTGTGTATGTGTGTGCATGCTTGTGTGCTTCTCACTCACGCACTTGTGCCTTCACTTGCTCATAGTCTTCATACTAGTCCTCACGTCTCCACGGATTGACAATTATGAGGTGAATCTTCTCACGTTGGTACTCACCATTGTGCTAGAGTGACAAAGCTGTTGGATGCTTGATTTACTTATGCATTACTCGACGAGATATTTTGTTTGTTGTCTCACAGATGAGCACGTTTATGTGTTGCCCAGGTGTCAAGCATTGGCAGGTAGTTAAGCCCATCTTTTGCTACTTGAGTGGTACCCGTCTACATGGGTTGTTTTATCCCAAGGGTGGATCACTACTCCCATATTTGCATCCTTTTCTAATAGTGATTCTATTGGTTGCATGATACTCATGTGTCCACTAGTGGTTTTTGCTTCATGCTTGGTAGCTGACACAGATCTTGGTTGAGCAAGAAGCAACGACTACTGAGTGTGTGTGGCTCAGATGGCTTATGACTGATTTGGCTGTTGGTCAGTCTTCTTCCACCACCATCTTCACTAATTGTTAGAGCGCAATGGTAGTTGTGAGGAGCCTTGTGTTCCATGCTCACACTAAGCACATTGAGGTGCATTATCATAATGTCAGGGAGAGGTTCTCTGTTGGAGAGATCAGCTTGGCATACGTGCCCACACAGGAGAACATTGCAGACCTTTTCATGTAGGCTCTTGCTAGGGAGAAGTTTGAAGCTTTTCGCAAAGCTTTGGGCTTACTTCCTTTTGTGGATTGATTCCACATAGCTTGGAACTTCCTTATACATGAGTGAAAACTCCTTGTTCACTGCATCACTCTCGAGGGGGATTTGTTGATATATCTAGGTAGTGATGTGTGTGAACACACTAGGACCGCCATGGCACCTTTTTCCCCCTTTATGAGGTTTTTTCCCCCAACTTGTATGTGGCATATTTCCCTAACGGGTTACTTTGTCACGACGAAGGAGATAAGGAAGAGAGCTCATACACACACTCTAACTCTTAAGGAGAAGCACACGCACAGATTGAGGCAAGGAAGAATGATCTTCTTCTTCTTCTTCTATTACATAAAAAGGAATATACAAGAATGACCTAAAAACAAGAATACAACAAAGTGCAATATATAAAGATCAGTACATAAGGAAAAACCTAATGTCCACAAATGAGTGAGCTAGTAAGGAACAAATGTGCCATCACTCTGGGTAGATAAATCTAATATAGCTCAATGAAGTATCCCTGACATATACTGGCGTGACCACTATACATGTCATAGAAACGAAAAACTAGTACGTGTCATTGTGGATCATCACATGTTGAGCTTGATATCTCAACACTCCCCCTCAAGCTGAATGCCATATCCTGTAATCCAAGCATCTCCCGAAACTTCTTCAACTTCTCAGCTCCAAGTCTTTTGGTGAAAATATTAGCAACCTGCTCATCTGTTCTCACATAAACAAGATCAATATCACCTGCTAATACCTTCTCTCTAATGAAGTGATAATGTACCTCGATATGCTTTGTTCTAGCATGGAAAACAGGGTTTTGTGCTAACTATATGCTGCTAAGATTATCACAATAAATGGTGATAGGCTTTTGCACTTCCACACCTAAATCTATAAGTAGCATCTCCAGCCATGATGCCTCACATGCTTCCATTGCAACACCTCTACACTCAGCCTCTATGCTCGACAAAGCAATAGTGGGTTACTTCTTGCTGCTCCATGTAACAACTACACTCCCAAGTGAGAACAGAAAACCACTAGTAGATCTTCTATCTAGAATGCTAGGAGCCCAATCGGCATCTGTGTATTCATAAACCTGCAAATCTACACCAGCCTCATAAAACAATGCATAATCCAAAGTAGCACTCACATAATGTAGAGTACGCCTCAGAGCATCCAAATGTGGCTTCTTGGGAACCTGCATAAACTGACTTTCAAGTCCAACAGTATAACTTAGATCAGGCCTTGTAATTGTGAGATATACAAGACTTCCCACAATTTTCCTATACATAGTAGCATTTTCCAATGCTTCACTGATGTAGTGTCCAACTTCAAATTCTGATCTAATGGCATAGAAATTGTCCTACAATCAGCCATACCATACTTTTGTAGCATATTCAAGGCATATTGATTTTGCGACATTTGTATACCTGTTTATGTATGTATAAACTCAATGCCCAAGAAATAGCGAAGCACACCAAGATCTTTCATGTTAAATTCCTGCATAAGAAGTTGCTTTACCTCTTTGATGCTTCCTTCATTATCACCACCTACAATCAGGTCATCAACATAAATAGCCACAATAGTGATGCCATCATCAGCCTTCCTTGCATATAGTGAGTGATCTACATCACACATAGAAAACCCAATGCTAGTTAAGTAATCAACAATCCTTGCATGCCATGCACGAGGGGCTTGCTTCAGCCCATTCAAAGCCTTTTGCAACCTGCAAACATATTCTGGATGCTTTGAATCTTCATATCCTTGTGGCTGGTCCATATATACTTCTTCCTGTAACTCACCATGTAGGAAAGCATTCTTCACATCCATCCGATGCAAAGTCCATCCTTTTGTTGTAGCTAATGTGACAAGTGTCCTAACAGTAGACATTTTAGCTATAGGGCTGAATGTTTCCTCATAATCAATGCCATATGTCTGTGCATATCCTTTAGCTACCAATCGTGTTTTATACCTTCTTATGCTACAATCGGCATTGCGCTTTACCTTGTAAACCCATTTGCAGCCTATGGGTTTCTTTCCTTGCGGCAATGGAACCAGCTTCCATGTATCATTTCCATAAAGTGCAGCCATCTCCTCATCCATAGCTTTTTCCCAATCTGCAATTCCAATTGCATCTTCAAAGCAAGAAGGGTTCAACATCTTGTATTACCTTTGTCCTGTAGGCACAATGATGAGCCATATAATTGTCATACGTCAATCATTGCACTGAATTCCGCATCCTCCTAGATCTTCTTGGTCTTGGGTCACTTCTCCTTGTATCATCTACATGTGCCCTTCTTACTCTTGGAGTCTTCACAGAGGGCAATCCAAGTTCCTCATCAAGACTCTTTTCTGAATCGCTTGAATCTCCATCAACATCTTCAAAACCTACACATGTTTTATGACCAGCAGAAAGCTTCTCTTTACCTTTCTTGGATGTATTTGATGAATTTGCTAGACTGAAATTTCCACGTAATCTTCGACTCCATGGATTTGAGTTGGAATTATTGCTTGGTGATGCATCCGGTCCACTCACAACTTGAGATTTTGCACTTGATTTTTCAGCATTTTCTTTGTCATTTGGTTCAAGACTCAGTCCTTCTTTGGCATCTGCATAGAAGCTTGACATTTCATCAAATACCACATCTTTGCTCACCAATACCTGTCATGTGAGTGGGTTATAACATTTATATCCCTTTTGCTAAGGGATTATCCAATGAAGACACACTTTTCTACTTTTGGATCAAGCTTCATCCTCAATTCATCTAGGACATGTACATATGCAATACAACCAAAAACTTTCAGATGTGATAAGTTCGGTTTTTAACCTGTAAAACTTCTCTTCAGGTGTAACTTGATGTACAGCAGCAAGCGTTCTGTTCATGATGTACACAGTAGTATGCACAACTTCTGCCCAATAACAATGAGGCATATTCTTCTCAGCCATCAAGGCTCTTGCTATTTCTGCAATATGTCTATTTTTGTGTTCAACAACACCATTCTATTGTGGTGTGTACCTGCATGAAAATTGACGCCGAATTCCATGATTTTTTAGAAAACTGCTGAACTCATTTGACATGTATTCACCTCCTCCATCAGATCTTAATGTTTGAATGTACTTCCCTTTCTGCTTTTCCACCATAACTTTAAAATTCTAGAAGTAAGTGAACACCTCCCTCTTCTCTTTCATGAAATATACCCATACTTTGCGTGCATGGTCATCAATGAAAGTAACATAAAACTTGCAACCGCCCATAGATGTGGTCTTTGCTGGACCCCAAACATCTGTATGTACTACTTTTAGTACATTCTCACTAACATGCTTGTTATGTGGAAATGATGATCTTGACTATTTACCAAATCGACATGCTACACATACCTTTTGCATTTCTGCAACTTTGAAATTTGGTAGTCCATGGACAATCTCCTTTGACTGCATGAGTTTTAGCCTTTGCAGATTTGCAAGTCCAATATTTTTGTGCCAGATCTCTATATTAGCAATAACTCCTGCACCTTTTGCAAACATGGCTGCATTCATTTTAGGAATCTTCACATTTAAGGTGAACATCCTACCCACTTTGTTTCCTTTGGCAACCAATTGTCCATCCTGCTTGTACTCTTCTACATATAATCCATCAGCATTGAACCTGACTTGTAATCCCTGGTCAACCATTTGTCCAACAAAAACCAAATTCTTTGTTATATTTGGAACATGCAATGATCAACAAGATGTTTTATCTTCCCGTCCTCCATAGACAATGCTATGTTTCCTGTATGCTCAATAGGATGCAATGTATCATCACTTGTTTCAACATATCCAGGAACTGGCATTTTCTACAAACTTCTAAACCATTCTACATGACTTGTCATGTGATTTGAAGCACCTAAATCAACATACCAGACATTATCATTCGATTTTGAAATACCAACAGACATCGTATTCATCATGTGATGTTGAACTATGAACACCTTCTCAGAATCATCTCCACTTGTGGATGCATAGTTGTTTTGCTGCCTTCTGTTATTTTGATTCTGCAACCTGCAATCACGTTCAAAGTGTCCAAGTTTACCACAATTCCAACATCCTTTACTATCAAAACCTGAATCATTTCTGTGGAAATTTTTGCGACCTCTTTGGCTCCCCCTGCCTCGAAACTGTCCTCTTCCTCCTGCATGATTATGTTGTTGACCTTGGTCTTGGTTGTTGTTTCCTCTTCCACTTCCGAAACCTCTAGCTCTGCCTCTTCCTCTGCCAAAGTAGAATACCTGCTCAGAAATGGGCTTTCCTTGGGAGTTTGAATCCTCACTGAGATTCTTTTCTTCAATAATCAACATAGATACCAGATCAGCAAAGTTTGGAATATTTTTCATGGTTTGTATAGAAGTTCCGAACTGCTTATATGCAACTCCTAAATCATGAAGGCATACTTCCACTTTATCATCATCATCATCTACATTCACTCCAATAGATGCAAGTGACTCACATATGCTTTTGATTTTCAGGGTACAGTCACTTACCGACATGCTCTTTTTCTCCAAGGTATGCAGCTCGTTCTTGAGTTGCAATTTTTGTGCCTTTGTATTGGTCTCATACAATGTGACCAAACTATTCCAAGCCTCTTTCGGAGTCTTGGCATCTTGTATGTGCCCAATCATGCTATCTTGTATGCTAATAGAGAGCCAATACCTTACCTTCCGTGCTCCTTGATTCCATTTCTCATATGCTCTTATCTATTTTGCAGTCTGATTCCTCTCTGGTAGCTGCGGAGCATTTTCGTTCTCTCCTTCGATGTACTTCCAGTAGCCTTTTCCCATCAGGAAATTCATAATTCTGAATCTCCAAGCATGGAAGTTGTTCTTGTGTAGCTTATTGCTCATAAGCTCACTCATTCCATTTGCATTTTCCATTTCTGCAACAATACACAATACTGCAAACCACTACAAGTACCACTTCTTCTTGAACACTGTCGCACTATGACGTGACAATTCGATCTCATAAAAACACAGTTTTCGTGTATCAACAATACACGGAATCGGCTCAAAACAGAGGTTGAGATGGCTCCAAAACTTCGACCTGACAAAAACGAGTGATCCTAAAGGGATAACTCACAAAAATATTTTGCGGTCTTCTACCTTCACGCTGATTTTTGTAACAAACGGAGGTCGTTTGTGAATCGTGTCCTCCATGCCTTGATGCGTACTCTTCATCGTCGCCTTCTCCATGAGCTCTCTACAGCCACGCTGGCTCTGGTACCATGTCATGAGGAAGGAGATAAGGAAGAGAGCTCACACACACACTCTCACTCTCAAGGAGAAGCACACACACAGATTGAGGCAAGGAAGAATGATCTTCTTCTTCTTCTTCTTCTATTACATAAAAAGGAATGCACAAGAATGACCTAAAAACAAGAATACAACAAGTGCAATATATAAAGATCAATACATAAGGAAAAACCTAATGTCCGCGAATGAGTGAGCTGACAAGGAACAAATGTGCCATCACTCTCAGTAGATAAATCTAATAAAGCTCAATGAAGTATCCTTGACATATACCGACGTGACCACTATACATGTCAGAGAAACAAAAAATTGGTACGTGTCATCCTGGATCATCACATGTTGAGCTTGATATCTCAACAATCTTTGTACATTCTAGTGGTAATACATTCAGTATTGTGTGTTGTGCTCTAAGCTTCTTCTTCTTCCTTGTGTTGTTGGCATGCTCCCGCAGATGTCTAACCCAACATTCAATCCCCATTTGTTTTAGGGTGGGCCAGATCCATGTCCACAAATCCCTACTCAAATTTTAATTGGTGCAGGCGAAATTTTCCCTCTTGTAGGAAGATATTATTGAATCTTCTTCATTTCTTGTTAATTGCAAGCAAGAAATCAAGAAGCACCAACAGTTGCAATAGTGTAAGCTCACTAGCTCTTGGGAAGGATCTCTTCAAATTGGCAATGGAAGCACGACAATGAGGGTAAGGATAATTTATAACTCATTGCATAATGTCAATATCTAATGAGCATGCAAAATGTTGTTGCTTTTCTAGATCACCCAATTGATTTGTGAGAGATTAGAGAGGTGATCTCATCTTTACATGCTAAAACAATTTGTGGCCTTGATGCAATTTTCAATTAATATCTTTAAGACTTTTATCCTCAACTCACCCCATTACTGATGGATATTTGGGAAGACTTTTTTTGGCATAAATATCTATCCAAGATAATTAATGAAGGGGTTATTAGATTGATAACCAAGAGTTTTTATTCTTCAAGGTTGAATTTGATAAAGCCTATGATTGTATTGTGAAGAGAGATGGTGGATGCAATCCAAAGATGAGTAGGTGCCGCTACAACCAGCTTCACACCAGCCAACTGAGACTTCAGAGTTGATTAGTAGACCCTTTGAGCTTCCTAAATCCACCAAAATATCAGCCAAGTACTTTGGAACATGTATCCCAAAAGTTTAAGTCAAGACAGACTAGTTGCGAAATGACTAGCTCCCAAAACTTGCTATTTTTGGACATACACCTGCTGGAAAAAATGAACAGTGCTCTCAACCTGGAAGGAATTAGAAAAATTCCTTTTGGGCATAGCAAATAGACTTAGCAAGCTTCCTATTCCAAGTTAAAACACTTCAAATGATGGACTGAGCACTGAGAACAAGTTTCATCAAGTTCTGGAACATTCCCACAATTCTCGGGGCTCTGCAGAGATAGACCAGTAAGCAGTAAAATGCAGATATCTCCAAAAGTATAAATCCAATGACCTTGAAAATTTATAGGTAGAAACAGACAGTGAGAGCTATCCAACGCACTTTAAAACACTGAAAAATGTTCAGTAAAACTCGAGATATGACCTTCTGAAGTTACTGCTCTGAGTGAGTATAGCAGAGAACAAAACAGAGAGGTAGATGATAATAAATGTATAGATTCACATATGATTACAACCACATTGGCAATGAATCTTTGCACAATGGGAGTAGAATGATAGAGCTATGGAGTAAGCTCTTCAATCTCTACAAAATGACATGAAGTGGTCACGTACAAGGCTTGCTAATCGCCTCTTCCTTCTTGCTCCTTTTATAGCAATTCTTGGAGGGAGTTTTGAATTCGAATTCGAATGGCTCCACCTAAAAGTGATCCCCAAAGTTAGGAGAGATTCCCTCAGCTCAAAAATTCGTGATTTTGGTAGTTGGAGCCACGAATTTGCTTTTACATCATGGATGAGGTAAGCCATCCTTTTACTTTTTTCTTTTTCCATTTACAAGAGATAAAATGTACTCTTTTACAAGAGGTGTTCACATGACTACTCATGTGACTTACAAATGAGGATAATATCAAGCATATCAAGCATGTAGGCTTGGGCAAAATGCACCAACAGCTCCCCCTCAAGCCTAACATGCTTGGCCTCCAAATAAGTCTTCAATTGTCCTTGATTTCCTGCAAACCAATCATCAACTTGAATCTACTTAATTTCGTACCATCAAGAGCTTTCGTCAACATGTCTGCACATTGCATATCTGTAGAGACGTAGGATAGTTGAATATCCTTGCTCATTAGCTTCTCCCTTACATAATGGTAGTGGACTTCAATATGCTTGGTTCTAGCATGGTATACCGGATTAGCTGCTAGATGTAGTGAGCTTGTGTTGTCACCAAAAATGTGAGGTGTTGAAGAATGAAGTCCAAGATCTGTGTACAAAGATTTTAACCACATGATTTCTTGAGTTGCATTAGCCAAACCTCTATATTCAGCTTCAGTAGAAGATAATGCCACGGTTGGTTGCTTCTTCGATGACCAAGAAATGATTTTTGAACCTGCAAATGATATATACCCTGATGTGCTTCTTCTATCATCTTTAGATCCGGCCCAATCTGCATCTGAGTAGACCTTTAGCTCAATATTTGAAGTATATGAATAGAACAAACCTTCATTCATGGTCCCCTTTAGGTACTTGAGGACTCGCTTGGCCGCTTCCATATGTGGTCTTCTCGGCTTATGCATAAACTGACTCAATATGCTAACACTATAGCATATATCCACCCTTGTGAGTGTTGCATAGTTCAAACTTCCAACCAAGCTTTGATAGCTTGTGATGTCTTCAATTGGCTCTCCTTCATAAGCACTAAGCTTATGATTTTGCTCCATAGGTGTACCTGCACACTTGGTATTTTCCATCTTGAACTTGACGAGCATGTCATGGACATACTTCCTTTGTGTGATGTATATACCTGAATCTGTGTAGATCAACTCCAATCCAAGAAAATAAGTGAGTGGTCCGAGGTCACTTATTTTGAACTCCTCCTTCATTTGACTCTTTACCTGTTTGATTCCTTCAAGATCATTGCCTGTGATAATAATATCATCAACATACACACATAAATAGATCACTTCAGATCCATTCCTCTTTATGAACAAAGAGGTATCCGCCTTGCTAGCTTTGAATCCTTGGTCCTGCAAATAAGTAACCAATCTGAAATTCCAAGCTCTTGGAGCTTGCTTCAATCCATACAAAGCTTTCTTTAGTTTGCATACATAGTTAGGATGATGTGCATCCTCATATCCAGGAGGTTGTGCCATATACACTTCCTCAGAAATCCATCCATTCAAGAAAGCATTCTTTACATCAAGTTGATAAAGATTCCAATTTCTAGATGCAGCAAGACTAATGAGAACCCTAATTGTAGGCATTTTTGCAACAGGAGAGAAAGTCTCCTCATAATCAATACCATGGGTTTGAGCAAACCCTTTAGCAACTAACCTTGCTTTGTGTCTATTTATACTTCCTTCTGGATTCTTCTTGATTTTGTATATCCATCGAGATCCGATTATCTTCATAGATGGCTTGTTAGGTACAAGCTCCCAAGTGTCATTCTCCTTCAAGGCTTCCATTTCTTCATCCATTGCATCTCTCCAAGCTTTCTTGCTTTGTGCTTCTTCAAATGTGGTAGGTTCTTCATTGGTTGAATCCTTTGCAATGTAGATTGAGTGCTTGGTGACCAAAGAAGTATCATAACCAAACCTCTCTGGTTTCTTCTTCTCCCTAGAAGACCTTCTAAGTGGTTGATGTGAGCTCTCGGGTCCATATGTAGCATCCTGCATCTTTGCTTTACCTTTGTTCTTCCATAGCTTTAGTCTTTCCAAGTCTTCTAGGTCAATCTCCGAATCACTTTCTTCAATCTGCTTTGGCTCCTTTGGTTGAAGTGATGGAAAATCTTCATCCAAGTCATATGGCAGCTTCACTTTCCTGTCATCATCAAACCATGATTTGTTTTCATCAAAAATTACATCTCTACTCACAGAAAATCCTTTATTGGTTGGATTGTACAATCTATATCCTTTTTGGTTTTGATCATAACCAATGAATACACACTTCTCTGCCTTGGGATCCAATTTCCCTCTTACTTGAGAAGGAATGTGAGCATAGGCTAAGCATCCAAAGATTTTACAATGCTCTAGACTAGGTCTTCTTCCATTCCACACTTCATATGGAGTGGTTCCATCTAGTGACTTAGATGGAAGTCTATTTATGAGATATGTGGCTGTCGACACAGCCTCTGCCCATAGGTAGTTCGGCAATCCCTTTTCATTGAGCATGGACCTTGCAGCTTCGACAATAGCTCTGTTCCTCCTCTCTGCTACACCATTGAGTTCGGGTGTATACCTTGTAGTGACTTCCCTTTTAATGCCTCTTTCATGCAAGAAGGCATCAAATTCAAAAGAGAAGTATTCTCCTCCACCATCTGATCTGAGTCGTTTCAAAGTCCTACCTGTTTGGTTTTCAACAAGAGCAATATACTTCTTAAAGCAATTAAACACTTCATCCTTGTGCTTCATGAAAAACAGAATGGTCCACCTGCTACAATCATCTATGAAAGACACATAATATCTTGAGCCTGCTATAGATGGCTCCTTACTTGGACCCCACACATCCGTGTGCACTAGATCCAAAGGATTTTGATACATATATCCTTTCTTATTGAAAGGTTGTCTATGAGCCTTGCCGAGTTGACAAGCTTCACACTTATAAATCATGTGTTGCCTTGTGATATTAGGCAAACCAAGTACACTTTGGTCCCTGCAAATCTGTTTGAGTGTCCTCTCACCAATGTGAGCAAGCCTTTTGTGCCATATCTCCAACTCTGTTAGAGTTTGAGATCCATAGCTAAACAAAGCTATGTTCTTTGTATCTTCCACTTCAAAAGTGAAAAGCCTTCCTGTCTTTTCTCCTTTGGCAATCCTTCGAAAGCCTTGCCTTGGGTCTTCAACATATGCTCCAAATCGATTGAATCTAACCTGCAATCCTTTTTCAACAATCTGTCCAACACTTATTAAATTTTTGGTAATTGTAGGGACATACAAGACTTTGCTTAAGAGGTTCATATTCCCATCTGATGTCTTCACATTACCTATCTTCTCCACTGAGTGCTTTGTGTCATCTCCTGTCTGCACTTCATGCTTGTTATGAGGATCTTCCAAATCAGAAAGTAAAGCCACATTTCCTGCTACATGGTTCGAGCATCCCGAATCAATGTAAAATATGTGATCATCATCCTTACCCTTCTTCGTTGATAGATTCATAATCAATAATGAATCTTCTTGACTTTGGTCCTCTGCATAGTTATTGTAATCTCTTCTTCCTCTATGGCCACTTTGATAGTTGTTGTTGTTGTTGTAATTGTTGTTGTAGTAGTTGTTGTTGTAGCCTCCATTGTACCTGCCTCTATTTGATCCATAGCCACCTCTATTGAATCCTCTTCCTCTTGAGTTCCTCGGGTTCCTGAAACATTCTTCAGTAGTATGGTTAGATAAGCCACATATGTTGCAAGGTTGAGATGATTGGAATCTCCCCCTGCCTTGCTTTCCACTTCTGCCTCTTCCTCTAGCTCGTCCTCTACCTGCAAAGTTTGCTTGGAAAGAGCTTCCTTCATCTTCATTCTTTCTATTCTTTGACTTGTCCTTGACCTTAGCTTTATTAGAATATAAGGCAGAAGTTTGATTACCTCTTGAGGACTCACCACCTTTGCTAATCTTTGCTTCATGAGTGAAGAGTTGGCCCATGAGTGTGTTGAGGTCGGGTACATGCATATCCATGTATAAATCCATGGCTGTTGTGAATGACTCCCACTTGTCGTCTGCTTTGATTCCATTCATGATTTGTCTTATGATTTGCTCCTCTTCAATTACCTCTCCAATGCTTCCAAGTTGGTCGGAAATCTCCTTCATCTTTGTGACATAATCAGTCACATTTTGCTTCGGGCTTTTCTTCATTGTTGTGAACTCCATCCACAATTGGTTCTTCCTTGCTCGAGTGTTGGAAGAGAAGAAAGAAGCAAGTGCATTCCAGGTTTCTCTTGATGTCTTGCATCCCTTGACATGAGGTAAAAGAAAATCAGAGATTGAGTTTAGAATATAGGACCTTGCAAGTGCATCCTTCGAACACCAATTCGAAAGTCCTTCCACTTCTTCATGTGATGGTTGCCCTTTGTTCCTCATGGTTGGCATTGCTTCATCTCCGGATATGAATCCATATAGATTCCTCCCTTGAAGGTAAGCCTCCATCCTTAGAGACCATGCCGGATAGTTGTTTCGATCCAATTTGTCAATTGTTGATGGAAATCCATCTCCCATGTTGCTTGACTATGCTCTGATACCACTGTGAAGAGAGATGGTGGATGCAATCCAAAGATGAGTAGGTGCCGCTACAACCAGCTTCACACCAGCCAACTGAGACTTCAGAGTTGATTAGTAGACCCTTTGAGCTTCCTAAATCCACCAAAATATCAGCCAAGTACTTTGGAACATGTATCCCAAAAGTTTAAGTCAAGACAGACTAGTTGCGAAATGACTAGCTCCCAAAACTTGCTATTTTTGGACATACACCTGCTGGAAAAAATGAACAGTGCTCTCAACCTGGAAGGAATTAGAAAAATTCCTTTTGGGCATAGCAAATAGACTTAGCAAGCTTCCTATTCCAAGTTAAAACACTTCAAATGATGGACTGAGCACTGAGAACAAGTTTCATCAAGTTCTGGAACATTCCCACAATTCTCGGGGCTCTGCAGAGATAGACCAGTAAGTAGTAAAATGCAGATATCTCCAAAAGTATAAATCCAATGACCTTGAAAATTTATACGTAGAAACTAGACAGTGAGGGCTATCCAACGCACTTTAAAACACTGAAAAATGTTCAGTAAAACTCGAGATATGACCTTCTGAAGTTACTGCTCTGAGTGAGTATAGCAGAGAACAAAACAGAGAGGTAGATGATAATAAATGTATAGATTCACATATGATTACAACCACATTGGCAATGAATCTTTGCACAATGGGAGTAGAATGATAGAGCTATGGAGTAAGCTCTTCAATCTCTACAAAATGACATGAAGTGGTCACGTACAAGGCTTGCTAATCGCCTCTTCCTTCTTGCTCCTTTTATAGCAATTCTTGGAGGGAGTTTTGAATTCGAATTCGAATGGCTCCACCTAAAAGTGATCCCCAAAGTTAGGAGAGATTCCCTCAGCTCAAAAATTCGTGATTTTGGTAGTTGGAGCCACGAATTTGCTTTTACATCATGGATGAGGTAAGCCATCCTTTTACTTTTTTCTTTTTCCATTTACAAGAGATAAAATGTACTCTTTTACAAGAGGTGTTCACATGACTACTCATGTGACTTACAAATGAGGATAATATCAAGCATATCAAGCATGTAGGCTTGGGCAAAATGCACCAACATGTATTGAGTGGAACTAGAAGCTTTGACATTTCTAATCCTTTCCACATTGTGCTTGATATCATATCTTATTCATACTTCATGTTTATGCTTAGGTTTCTCAAGTTTGATAGAAGAGCAACATTTCTTGCAAAATAGTTTGAACAACTAGAATCTATGTAAAACAAATGCTCATCCTCTTGCCTTCTTTATGGCTCAAATACATTAGAAGTAATGAGTCTTTATGATTCACCTCAGTTCAATAAAACACTTTGTTTCCTTTGTAACATCAATAAGAACAATGTGATGCAAAACAGGCTACTTGCACATGAATTAACTCTCAAAGGACTTTCTAATTATGGATGAATCTGTTACTTGAAATTCTCAGTGCTCTCAGCTTGATTACAATTGGCTAAATTCCTTTTAAAGGATGTTGTCTTATAGCTTAAATATTCTATTATGCATCAGAGCGTGATTTATTAGGAAGATATGCTCTAATTATAAGCTTAAGATCTACAAGTGTTCACCCTGACTTTCCAAGGAATAGTAGTAACAGACCTTGAGACAAAGAATGAACTCTAAATCATGATAAAATAATCCAAACGATACAAGATTTTGAAAAAATAAAATAGGTACTAATAACTTTCCAATGAATCCTTAAACATGAGCATTGGAATTCAAATTAGGGAGAACTAATCTCTACAAGTTTCCTAACTTTGGAGAAGATGACATAGAGAAAGGGGCAGTGAGCAAGAAGTGGATTCAACTTGATTGTATTAACACATATCACTGAGTACAATCGTGCGGATTGATTATATACACTCCGTCATGTCTCTCCGTCATAATCCCTAACTTATATAAAAGAAAATCAACTCATATGGCCCACACAAATGAGTTACTTGTTACAATGCATCCCTCAATCACTTTGTGGTATTGATCTTGATAAATATTTCAAAATTTTTTCAATGAATTTTTTGTAATTCCTCAAGTATGGTAACTATCAATGGATCCTTACCTCCTTTTGGACCCCAAACATCAATGAGATGGGGATGAAAATAATCAATGATAGAAAAGTTTTATATCTATCACTCTAGCACAATGGTGAGTACCAACGTGAGGAGATCCACCTCATAATTGTCAATCCATGGAGATGTGAGGACTAGTATGAAGACTATGAGCAAGTGATGGCACAAGTGCATGAGTGAGAAGCACACAAGCATGCACACACATACACACACACGCGCACACAAGGCAACAACAAGGAGAGGAACAATGGAGTTCTTTGCATTAGACAAAAAGTCTCTTACATAAGCTCTATTCACTAACAGTCTAACCCCAAAAATGAGCTCTCTAGCTCTTTCTATAGTTTTTTTACTAGCTTTGGCCCTGTTCAGACCTAGTGTCTGGCCCACTTAAAAATTAGGTTCTAGAGCTTATTTGAGGGCTCAAACAAAATCTAAAAATTATGAAAATTGGTATGCAGCTAATTCTAACACTCCTCAAGCTCTTGGACTCCTCGGCTTGAACAAAATGGAGTCTATTCTACCAAAATGGAATTTACAATGACTTGTGTAGTGATTAAAATCACTTGAGTTGTGAATAGTCCATGGAAAAAATGATTAGGCCTTGTTGCCATATTGTGCATGACTGCTCCTTTGTGTTGGTATGCTCTTCTTATGACGTGTATGCCAACACTCCCCCCCTTCCTAGCGTTTGTCGCCCCTGACAGACCTCTGTTCTATAGGGTGATCAATATAGTATTGTATGACGTTGGTGGCTAGCTCATGTTCTCCGACCCGTAATCCTCGTGCTAGATCAGCGTGTAGCGCATCCCAATTTATTGCACCTGGGACATCGGGTTGTGGTGTCGTGTAGTACTCGGAGTACATAGCTTGTTCACATGCAAAGAGGTGAAGCAGGTGTGTAGGCTTCGGTGCAAAGACCTCCGAGTGATACTCCCAGAAACCCAACCTGAACATGTCTTCGAATGTTTGTTTATAGCATGCAGGGAGGTACTTGATGCGTGCATGCCAAGTGTAAGCCACACGAATGCTGGGGGTGGTGCTCATGTCATACACCAAATCGTAATTTCCATTGGTAAACCCCAGTAGACGTACCTCTGGTGCTTCTGCATTTCTAAAAGTTTTGAGCACTACTTGCATCATGTCCAAAATTTTAAGCATCATTTGGGCTGCAACATCCGGCATGGGCTTCAATCGAGGCATCCAATGTCGAATTGTTGCCATCATGTATGCTATTGATGGGGGTCCCTGTGGTGGTGCTATGTACGGATAATTGAACCACTCCTTACATTGAGCATTATTTTGTACCTTTATGTTGAATGCTTTCTAGGATCTACGTCGTGGAACGGGGCCATAGCATCGATTGTACAATAAATGTAAAGGAGCGTGGTTCCATGTGCAGAGCATTTCAAGATATGTCTCTAGAAGCTTTTGCCGCCATGTCGGTTGATAGATTCTACCTTTCTGTGCTTCTAGAGGAAGGTCTTCTAGTTGAAACTGTGTTGCGAAGGAAGGAATCTTTCCTGTGACTCTCTGTATTTCTGAATTGTAATATGCCAGAATGACGTAGTAAGGCCTGTATTGGAGTTCTAATGATATGATGAGACATCTAGATGACAAGTTCTTGAAATAATTAGATTGTAATATTGTGTCTTCTATGACTCTCATGGCCTGATTCTGCACCATTGTGCGCTCTTCATGAGAACTCCCGATTTCTTCCACCTGTTTTAACCATAGGGGTCATGGTGCTTCGAACGTATCCTAGCCTTCTTCTGTTTGGCATTCCCTTGGGTTGCGGCTCGTCGTCCTCTTCAAATTTTCGTTCCACATGAATTTGAACTGTTTCTTCATCGATGGGAGCCTCAAGTGGGGAAGGTGGTCTTTCGTATTGTAGTAGGCGTGCTTGCAATTCTGTGACCTGTTTCTGGAGATCTTTTAGGGCCTCGGAGCCCGTGAGAAGTGAAGCACTGGATGCGGTGGCTTGGGGGGTAGTTGTCGTGTCTTTCTGTCGTTCCTGCTTCAGCTGATCTAGTTCCTCTGATAACTGGTCATGTGCCTTCAAGAGCTTAGCTTAATCTCCTAGGATTATCTTTATGTTTTTTGGGGTCACTGCTTGGAATTTGGAGGGACTAATGGGTGCCCCTGGTGTGCTTTCTATGGCTACCTCTAAATTATCCTGGTTCTGTAGCTGTAGACATCGATTCTCCTCGTGAGCAGCTACAAGGTATCTTCTAAGAAGTGCCATATTGCGTTGAAGTTTTGAATTGCGTTCCAGTTGTATTTGTAGATGGCCTTCCACCACTTGTATTGCTTTTTGATCTACGTTCTGTAACCTAACTTCCAATATGCTATGAGCCTCTTGTAAAGTTAAGGCCATAGTTGGTTGCTTCTTAGATGACCATGATATAAGCTTTGAACCTGCAAAGGATAGGTACCTTGAAGTGCTCCTCCTATCATCCTTGGAGCTAGCCCAATCTGCATCAGAATACATCTTTCTATCTAGGTCAGAAGTGAAGGGATAAAACAATCCTTCATTCATCATACCCTTTAGATACTTAAGCACCCTTTTGACAGCTTCCATGTGAGGTTTCCTTGATGCATGCATAAACTGAATCAATGTACTTACTCCATAAGAAATATCCACTCTTGTTAGGGTAGCATAGTTGTGGCTCCCTACAAGCTTTTGGTAACCTCTAATGTCCCTATGAGAACTAATCTTATGGTTGAGTTCCATGGGTGTACCTGCAATTTTGGTATTCTCCATCTTGAACTTTACCAACCTATCATGTCTATACTTTCTCAGAGTAATAAATATACCAAAATCCATGTACACAAGCTCTAAGCCAAGAAAGTATGTTAACAAACCAGGATCACTAATTTTAAATTCTTCCATTAGTTGAGCCTTAACATGCATGATGCCATTAGCATCATTCCTTGTAATGATAATGTCATCCACATAGACACAGAAGTAGATAATTTCTAAGTTGTCTTCTTTATAAATAAAGAAAAATCTACCTTGCTAGCCACAAAACCTTGGTCCTGCAAATAAGTAACAATCCTATGGTTCCAAGCTCTAAGAGCTTGCTTTAGGCCATAGAGTTCCTTCCTTATCTTGCATACAAAACTTGATTTATCTTTTTCTTCAAATCCTGGTGGTTGTGCCATATACAATTCTTCTGATATCCATCCATTTAAGAATGCATTCTTGACATCTGCTTGATAGAGATTCAGTTCTTAGAGGCAGCAATGATTACCAAAACCCTAATTGTTGGAATCTTTTCCATAGGTGAAAAGGTTTCTTCATAGTCCACTCGATGGGTTTCAGCAAACCCCTTTGCCACTAGTCTTGCCTTGTACCAGTTTATAGAACCATCTGTTCCTCCTACATCACTTCTCTCCATTCTTTCCTCTTGCTAGCTTCTTCAAATGAAGAAGGTTCTTCTATTATAGAGTCTTTAGTGATATACACAGAATGCTTGGTGACCAATGATGTATCATAGCCATACCTTATGGGCTTTTTGCTTTCCCTTTGAGATCTCATGGGTGCTTGATTGGAAGACTCCGGTATGTCTTCTAATTGCTTGAAGTTTGTCTTGCCTCTTGACTTCCAAGCCTTGAAGTCAATCTGCTCTTCATCCTCTGAATTGATATCTTCTGGTAATTGTTGATCTTCTTGAGTTAGAGTTGGAAAGTCATTTTCCACTTCATAAGGTAAATTGATCTTCCTACAATCATCTTCAAACCATGAATTATTTTCATCAAACACTACATCCCTACTAATTATAAATGCTTTGTTAGTGGGATTGTATAGCCTATAGCCTTTCTGATTTCGATCATACCCAATGAATATACATTTTTTAGCTTTAGGGTCAAGCTTGCCTCTAATTTGTGAGGGAGTGTGTGCATAAGCAATGCACCCAAATATCTTGCAATGGTCCAAAGAGAGTTTCCTGCCATTCCATGCTTCATAGGGTGTCATTCCATCCAAGGATTTGTAGGGAAGCCTATTAACTAAATAAGTGGTTGTGGAGACAGCCTCTACCCATAGGTAATTTGGTAGGTTCAGAAGTATATATTTGCTACTCCATTCATTTCAGAAGTATATCTTGTTGTTACTTCCCTCTTTATGCCTTTGTCCTGTAAAAATGAGTCAAATTCATGTGAAAAATACTGATCACCTCCATCAGATCTTATCCTCTTCAAGCTTCTACCTATTTTGTTCTCAACTAGTGCCAAATACTTTCTGAAGCATGTAAATACTTCATCCTTATGCTTTATGAAATAAAGGATTGTCCATCATTGTAATAATCTATAAATGAAACATATTACCTTGAACCTGAGATTGATGGATCTTTTCTAGGGCCCCATACATCAGTGTGTACAAGTTCCACGTAGTCTTCATGGATGTACCCCTTTCTGTTGAATGGTTGCCTGTGAGCTTTACCAAATTGACATGCTCCACATTTGTATATCATGTGTTGCTTGGTTACATTGGGAATTCCAAGCACACTCTGATGCCTGCATATTTGCTTTAGTGTTCTTTCTCCTATGTGTCTTAGCCTTTTGTGCCATATCTCTAGCTTAGATAGGATTTGATATCTATAATTGAATAGTGCTATGTTCCTTGTGTCTTCAATCTCAAATGTAAATAATCTACCAGATTTCTCACCTTTATCAATCCTTTTGAAGCCTTGTTGAGGGTCTTCCACATATGCTCCATGCTTAGTGAATCTAACCTGCATGCCTTTCTCAACAATCCATCCAATACTAATTAGGTATTTTTTTATAGTTGTCAGATACAAAACCTTACTCAAGAGGTTCATGTTACCATCAGATGTCTTGACATTTCCAATTTTCTTGACTGAGTTTTTGGTATCATCACTTATCTCTAGTTCATGCTTCCCTTTGGGCTCTTCAAGATCAAATAATAAAGCTACATTTCTAGCCACATGATTGGAACAACCTGAATCAACATATAAAAGGTGCTCATCATCTTTATATTTTTTGGATGTCATATTCATGATGAGTAGTGAATCTTCTTGGTCTTCTGTATAGTTGTTATAATCTCTTCTTCCTTTGAAACCTCCTTGATTATTGTTGTTGTTGTAGCCTTGATTGTAGTTTTGATTATAGTTGCTTCCTCCATTGTTGTACCTACCTCTGGATCTTCCATAGATACCTCTCTGGAAGCCTCTTTCCCTTTGATTCCTTGTGTTCTTGAAGCATTCTTCTATGATGTGGTTGGTAAGACCACAAATGTTGCAAGGTGGATTGTTGTAGGATCTCCTCCTGCCTTGCTTTTCTCCTCTACCCCTTGCTCTAGCACCTCTTCCTCTACCTGTGTAGTTAGCTTGAGAGGTACTAGCCTCATCTTCATTCTTCTTGAGTGTACCTTTATCTTTACTTTTATTCTTATCTGTATCAAGGGCAGAAGATTGATTACCTCTAGAATTGTCACCATTCTTCTTGAGCTTTGTCTCATGGGTGAAGAGTTGCCCCATCCAGGTGTTGAGGTCAGGTATTTGCATATCCATGTAAAGGTCCATTGTTGTGGTGAAGGACTCCCACTTATCATTAGCTTTGATGCCATTAATGATCTACCTTACTATGTGTTCTTCTTCTATCTCCTCTCTGATGAGAAATATGATAAGATTACTTCCCAAGTCTCTTGGGAGGTCTTGCAATTTCTAATGTGAGGCAATGACAAATCCGATATTGAGTTTAGTAGATAAGACGTAGCAAGAGCATCCTTTGCACACCATGTGGTCAACCTTTCTTGTTCTTCCCTTGTGGGTTGATGCTTGCTCCTAAATGTTGGCACCTCTTCATCTCCTGAGATGTATCCATATAGAATTCTCCCTTGAAGGTAGGCTTTCATCCTTAGTGTCCATGTTGAGTAGTTATTTCCATCCAATTTGTCAATGAAGGATGGAGATCCATCTCCCATCTTGCTTGTTGTTGTTGTGATACCACTATTGGAGGAGATGGAGGATAATTGTCAGATATGAATAGGTGTTGCTTAAACCTACTTGACACCATCCAAGAGCAACTACTAGAGAGTGTATTGGGCCCATTTAGCATACTAATGATCATAAATTATCACACATGTTGCTTGGAACATGATCCACTACTCAATGGATCAAAATAGATAGGTATGAATTGATCCAAGACCAAAAAACTTGCTATTCTTGTTTCTACACCTATTCAAAGTTTTGAACAGTTCTCTGAGTACAATAGCAATTAGCTTAATTCCTTTTGGGAAACTCTAATTATCTTAGATAGCTACTAATCATGAGTGATTTCATAAAAAATGGACTACACACTGAGAAAGGTGTTTAGCAAATCACAAAACCTTCCTGACAATTACGGGGTGCATCATTCAACAGGCAAGAGAGTAAAGATGTGTTAATATCTCACGATCTAGAGAGGCAATGAAATGAGACTTTGTAGTCATATATTGGACAGTATGCTGAATCTACTAGGCTTTAAATGATGACAACCAATCATACACTAAGAACAAGCTCTTAGAAAGTCATTGTTTTGATGGTCATAGCAGAGAAGTGAAATGAGAATGTAATGATAATATGTATATTAAATCCTATACAATTACAATGTCATTGGCAATCATATTGTTGGAGAAACACTCACTAATTAGACATATATTTGAAGGTCAAATATAAGGAAGAAAACCCCATGCCTATGTGAAGGGACAAATTCACAAATGTATCATATTTGTAAAGTTAGTTCACTTTAGTTCTAGAAGTTTTTTAAAATCACGAGAATACGAAAATCTATATAAGTTAGTTTGTATCAACTGACGCGAAGAGAGAGAGCGAGAGAGAAGAAGTGAAAAGAGAGAGTAGGAGTTCATTTTGATACGACTGAGTATAGTCGGGCTTCTCTAAGTGAGAAAGCATCTGTAAAACTTCTGGTTTTTCATAGCTATGAGAAAGAACTGAGTAAAGTTCTGTGTATGAGTCTCTCTCCATCATCTCCATGCTTGCCTACTGTGTGATGAATTCAAAAGTTCAAGTTTTCTGAGCAATTCGATGCCTGGCATCAAATCTTGGCTGATAAGTCATTATTTTCATTCTCTGTGTGTTAGCTGTTGTTGAATCTTTTTAAAACATGAAGGTTGTGGAGCAACTCGATGCCTGGCATCGAGTTTCAGCATAAAGTTGATGCCCAACATCGACTTCTAGCATACAAGTGGTCTTCTTCATGTGTGTGTAAAAGAAGCTATTTCTGGTGTAGAAAAAGGGCCTAAAAAAGCTCAAAGTCGATGCCCAGCATTGACCTTGACTGAAATTCGATGCTAGGCATCGAATGTTTTATTTTTAGACACCCAGGAATACTAAAACAGGCAAAACTTCCAGTTTTGGAAGGTCATACAGGGTCATCTTGTGAAGGCCATAACTTGAGTTCTAGAGATCCCTTTGATGCATATATAGCTTTTTGGAAAGCTCTAACGCTTCTAGTTTCATCCTATAAAGTTTCATAGAGAAATAATACTTGAGCTAGGAGAAATTAGCAAAATACTGAAGGTATGTCATTTCGGTGACTAGAAATTTCTGTAGAAGCAAAGTTCTCACTTTAAGCTTTCATTTCTCAAAGTTTGGAGTGGCAATGAGTTAATGGGGACCATAGAGGTGTTCTAGTGTCACATTAATTCATTTCTTGTGGTGTTTCATACATCAACAAGTGGTATCAGAGCAAAAAGATTCTCGAGAGCAGAAGATGACAAAGGTACGAGAAGTTTTGTAAAGTTTTCCATTAAAGTTTGAAAGGTGAAGCATTTGAAGACACAAGGCATCAAAAGGTTACTTCAAAAGTATCCTCATACACAAAGAACTTCAAAAGGTATTATCCTTTATCCTTTAAGCTCACAGGTTGTAGTAGAAGGAAAGAACTATGGCAGATCATATCTCCATTGACAAACTGGACAGAGATAATTACCCCGCATGGGTAATGAGAATGGAAGCCTTACTTATGAGTAAGGATCTCATGGTATATGTAACAGATGAAGAAGAGAAGCCAGTATTTGAAGATGAAAGCCGACCAAAGAAAGAGGAACTTGATGCTTTAAAGCATTGGCAGAAGAAGGATGCAAGTGCAAAAGCTTACATCTACAATACAATCTTTGATCATTTGCTACCACACATTAGAGGATTGGAATCATCTGAAGATATATGGAATGCATTGGAGTATCATTTCCAAAGCACTACTAAAGCACGGAAAGCAAGTCTATGGTCAGAGTTTACAACATTCAAGAAGAAGCCAAGTCAAAGTATTAGTGATTATGTCACTAAGATGAAGGATCTCGCAGATAGTCTTGGATCCATAGATGAAGATGTTGAAGATCACAAATTGATTGCTCAACTACTTGTAGGTTTGAGAGGGGATGAAAGGTGGAAACCTTTTGTCTTATCAACAGAACTTTCATTAAATCATTATGTTCCAGATTTGAACTAGTTGCTTGGTTTGATGCTCACATATGAGCAAGACTTGAAGGGAGATGGAGATAAAGGACAAAGTTCTGCAATGTACATGAAGAATAAGAAGAAAGGAGATAAAGGTAAAGTAAAGGATGAAGAGGAGTCTAGTTCTCAAGCTTATTATGCAAGAGGTAAAGGCACTGGCAGAGGAAGAGCAAGAGGTTTTGGAAGAGGAAGAGGTAATCAAAATAACAACAAAAAGGCTTGTTGGATCTATGGATTGAGTAATCATTTGGCTCATGACTATTGGCACAACCAACAAGGATCAAATCAAAATCAGAACAACAATAGCAGAGGCCGAGGTGGAAGATATCAAAGTAATTTTCAAAGAGGTAGACAAAGTCAAAGAGGAGGCTATGGTAGAGGTGGAGGAAGAAGTTGGGGACAGAATCAATCCTACAACACCACCTACTACAACTATGCAAATGACACACAGAATGAAAGTCATACATCATTGATGATAAACTCAATCAACACATCAGATAAAGAAGATCTAAAGGTATTTTACATTGACTCTGGATGTTCTAATCATTTGTCAGGAAACATAGAATTGATGTCAGAATTGGAAAAAGGCATTTCTAGTCACACAGTCCAAACTGGTGATAATATAAGACATAGTGTACATTCAATTGGAAAAGTGAAATGCAAGAGTGGAGCAGATTTGCTAACCAATGTTTTGTATGTTCCTACAATACCTAAAAACTTGATTAGTGTGGGACAGATAGTTGAAAAAGGTTTTCAAGTCAGGTTTACAAATGAAGGAGTATTTGTGGAAGATCCAGAGAATGGATATAATCGGATTGTCTCTGGTAAGAAAGAAGGTAGACTCTTTACTTTAAGAGTGCAAGGGAACATTGGTCAAGCTTTGCTCATACATGGTGAAGCAGTGATTACAGAACTTGATCTTTGGCATAAGAGATTAGGTCATTTCAATGAAAGAGGAATTAAAGCTATGGTTGCTAATCAGTCTGTACTAGGATTGCCAAATGTGCAAAGTCAACATATGGTTTATAAATGTGAAGCATGTGAAATGGGTAAAGCACATAGGTTACCATTTCAAAAGAAAGGTTTCAAACATGATGGAGTACTTGAGCTCATTCATACAGATGTATGGGGACCAACAAAAGAAGGATCTATTAGTGGCTCAAGGTATTATGTTCTTTTCATTGATGATGCTACAAGATGGATAACATTATATGTTTTGAAGGAAAGATCAGAAGTGTTTGGAGCTTTCAAGCATTTTCATGCATATGCAGAGAGAGTCACAGGTCAAAAGCTTAAAAGACTGAGGTCTGATGGAGGGGGAGAATACTTCTCCCAAGAGTTCAATGATTATCTTTGGAATGCAGGTATTAAGAGAGAAATAACCTGTAGGTATACACCACAACAAAATGGTGTAACAGAAAGAAGGAACAGGACTTTGGTTGAGTTTGCTAGAGCTATGCTAAAGGAGAAGAACTGTCCAAATTATCTTTGGGCTGAGGCTGTAAATACAGCCACATATCTTGTGAATAGATTACCATGTGCAGCTCTGAATGGAATGACTCCATATGAAGCTTGGTGGGGTAAGAAACCAACACTAGATCATTGTAGAGTGTTTGGATCAATTGCATATGCTTATGTGCCATCACAGCTTAGGCATAAACTTGAACCAAAGGCAGAAAAATATGTGTTCATTGGTTATGATGAAAAGCAGATGGGTTACAAGTTGTGGAATCCTCTAACAAAACAATTTCTTGTTTCTAGAGATGTTACATTTGATGAACAAAAAAGTTGGTATGCAGATCAATGTCACACAACTGAAGAATTTGAACAAGAGGTAAGAAGATGTGAGAAAGGAAAATCAATTGTGCAGGTAAATAGAGATGAAGACTATATGCAAGCAAGTACATCCAGAAGTGGATTAACAAGAAGGAATGAAGAAGCTCCTATATTTGATGAAGAAGTGTATACAGACACATATGAAGAATGTGAACCAAGAAGGTCAAGCAGGACTAGAAGACAACCAGAAAGGTATTCTTATGATACTTCTTACATAACTCAGAAGAACTATGCATATATGGTCAAAGATGATGAAGAACCTCAGAACTATGATGAATCTAAAGGTAAGAAGCAATGGGAAGAAGCAATGAAGGAAGAGTTCAATGCACTGGAGGAGAACAAGACATGGCAACTTGTTCCTAAACCAAATGGTAAGAAAGTAATTGGAAATAAATTGGTTTATAAAGTGAAGAAGCTTGCAGATGGGAG
The DNA here is from genome assembly GCA_020310875.1 of Ceratopteris richardii. Taxonomy (NCBI): domain Eukaryota; kingdom Viridiplantae; phylum Streptophyta; class Polypodiopsida; order Polypodiales; family Pteridaceae; genus Ceratopteris; species Ceratopteris richardii. The sequence continues at coordinate 54,971,085 of CM035417.1, read as the reverse complement.
TATAGCCAGATACAAAGCTAGATTGGTGGTGAAAGGCTATGCCCAGACCTATGGCATAGATTATGATGAGACATTCAGTCTTGTAGCTAAGATGTCAACTATAAGGACAATCATTGCTATTGCAGCTTCAAAAGGATGGACCCTAAGTCAATTGGATATTAAAAATGCATTCTTGAATGGATACATATCAGATGAGGTATACATGGACCAACCTCAAGGATTTATAGATTCCAGGTATCCAAATTTTGTTTGCAGGTTGAGAAGAGCATTGTATGGATTGAAGCAAGCTCCAAGAGCATGGAACTATAGACTGGTGAAGTATCTGAATGAACTTGGATATCAAAGTTCAAAAGCAGATTCAAGTCTAGTTATCAAAAGAACAGAGGAAGGTACAATCTACATTTGTATTTATGTAGATGACATTATAATCACAGGTACTTCAGATGAAGGAATCAAGGAGGTAAAGAGATTACTTGAAAAAGAATTCAAGATCAGTGACCTAGGAAAGTTATCATACTTTCTTGGAATGGAAGTTACTTATACAGATCATGGCATATATGTGTCACAAGAAAGGTATCTTCTGAACTTGTTGAAGAAGTTTGATATGGAAAATTGCAGAGAAGCTTCAACTCCACTTGAAGTTAATCACAAGCTCAGTAAATATGATGGTGCAGAATACAAAGATATGAGGAAGTATCAATCTCTTGTGGGTAGTTTGATTTATGCTACACTAACAAGACCTGATCTTAGTTATGCAGTGGGAGTTTTGTCACAATTCATGCATTGTCCAAAGGACCCACATTGGATTGCAGGTCAAAGAGTTCTCAGATATATCAAAGGAACTATAAAGGAAGGATTATATTATCCTTTTACATCAAATTTGAAGTTGAGAGCCTATAGTGACTCAGACTGGGCAGGTAACCAAGATGACAGAAGATCAACTCATGGTTACATGATATACATTGGTGATAAGCTTGTAAGTTGGTGTTCAAAGAAACAACATACAGTAGCATTATCATCAACTGAAGCAGAGTACAAAGGACTTGTGGAAGCAGCTAAGGAAGTCATATGGATGCAGACATTGTTCAAGAGCTTAGGCATTGATCAAGGTACACCTACAATACATGGAGATAATATGAGTTCACTTTATCTTGCAGCAAATCTAGTATTTCATGCAAGAACAAAGCACATAGAGATACAGTATCATTTTCTCAGAGAAAAGGTAATGGAGAAAGAGATTGAAGTGGAGTACATTTCTACTAAAGATCAGATAGCAGACATAATGACAAAGAGCTTGGATGGTGTGAAGACCAGCAGATTCAAAAGCATGGCAGGAGTGAAAGAAAAGAAGAAGATATGAAGAAACAGAGAATGTCAATTAGTGATTGAGGGGGAGCTGTTGGAGAAACACTCACTAATTAGACATATATTTGAAGGTCAAATCTTAGGAAGAAAACCCCATGCCTATGTGAAGGGACAAATTCACAAATGTATCATATTTGTAAAGTTAGTTCACTTTAGTTCTAGAAGTTTTTTAAAATCACAAGAATACGAAAATCTATATGAGTTAGTTTGTATCAACTGACGCGAAGAGAGAGAGCGAGAGAGAAGAAGTGAAAAGAGTGAGTAGGAGTTGATTTTGATACGACTGAGTATAGTCGGGCTTCTTTGAGTGAGAAAGCATCTGTAAAACTTCTGGTTTTTCATAGCTATGAGAAAGAACTGAGTAAAGTTCTGTGTATGAGTCTCTCTCCATCATCTCCATGCTTGCCTACTGTGTGATGAATTCAAAAGTTCAAGTTTTCTGAGAAATTCGATGCCTGGCATCGAATCTTGGCTGATAAGTCATTATTTTCATTCTCTGTGTGTTAGCTGTTGTTGAATCTTTTTAAAACATGAAGGTTGTGGAGCAACTCAATGCCTGGCATCGAGTTTCAGCATAAAGTTGATGCCCGGCATCGACTTCTAGCATACAAGTGGTCTTCTTCATGTATGTGTAAAAGAAGCTATTTCTGGTGCAGAAAAAGGGCCTAAAAAAGCTCAAAGTCGATGCCCAGCGTCGACCTTGACTGAAATTCGATGCTAGGCATCGAATTTTTTATTTTTAGACACCCAGGAATACTAAAACAGGCAAAATTTTCAGTTTTGGAAGGTCATACACGGTCATCTTGTGAAGGCCATAACTTGAGTTCTAGAGATCCGTTTGATGCATAGGATAGCTTCTTGGAAAGCTCTACTTTTCTAGTTTTATCCTATAAAGTTTCATGGAGAAATAATACTTGAGCTAGGAGAAAATAGCAAAATACTGAAGGTATGTCATTTCGGTGACTAGAAATTTCTGTAGAAGCAAAGTTCTCACTTTAAGCTATCATTTCTCAAAGTTTGGAGTGGCAATGAGTTAATGGGGACCATAGAGGTGTTCTAGTGTCACATTAATTCATTTCTTGTGGTTTTTCATACATCAACACATATATTGCTCAATGTGTGAGAGGTGAATGAGCTATGAGATGAGCTCTAAATTCACAATAGATCCCCTTCACAATGATCTCATGGACTCGAGATATCATGCAGGTCATTTGATCCTCTTTTTATAGTTGTGTTTGGAGCCAAAGTTTGAATTCAAATTCAAAAAGGTTCTACCTAAAACGTGAATCCTAAAGTATAGGATATATTCTCTCATCAATCAACTACCAATTGAGTCGTGATTTAAAGCTTCCTAACTCCTCATGGATATAAAACACTTTTACAAAGATAAATGTGAAGGTCCTTTTACAAAGAGGTTGATCATATAGACTCTCATATGATTTATGTCAATAAACCAAGTATGTGGGCTTGGTTTCTATTGTACCAACAAGTGCCCATTGTACATGCTAACATATTTTCAACAAATCATCAATAAAATTCATGATGTAAAGGTAGTTTGCAAAACAGGGTGTCTGCATAGGACCACATACATCACTATGAACAAGTTGCAATTTTTGAGTAGCTCGAACTGAACCATCTTTTTGGAAGGAGGAATTTTGCAATTTTCCCAAAATACAGCCTTCACAATCATGTTTATAGGGCCTCTTAAGTTTGAGCATAGAGGACACCATTTCAAATTTCTATAGGTGTAGCAAAGTAGCATAATTCAAATGACCAAAGTGTGCATGCCAAAGCTTTGCGTATGATATAGCTTGAGAATCTTGAACCACACATGCTAAATCATTCATAGATTTTGCATAATCTATGAGCTCTAGAAGCAATAACAACATTGCCATTTGACATATCATGAACAAATCATCAACAAATTTCACAACCAAGCATATCTTGCACCATGCTAAAAATGATAACAGATTTTTCTCGATGCCTAGAAAAAACAAAGCATCTGACAATGTGAAGGAACTACCATTCGCTATAGTCAGAATGATCTTACGAACTATTGGATTTAGATGTCTGCACAAGCACGTGAACACCACAAGGAAGAAGAAGAAGAAGCTTGGATCACAACACACAATACTGAATGAATCACCACTAGAATGTACAAAGATAAGTAACCCGTTAGGGCTAAAGGCGTATATACAATCTGGGGGAAGAAACCTCCTAAAGAGGGAGAAAAGTACTGCGGCAGTCCTAGTGTGTTCACACACATCACTACCTAAATATATCAAAACAAATCCCCTTGGCCGGGACTGATGCAGTGAACAAGGAGCTGGCACTCATGTATAAGGAAGTGCCAAGCTATGTGGAATCAATCCACAAAAGGAAGTAAGCCTAAAGCTTTGCAGAAAGCTTCAAACTTCTCCCTAGGGAGAGCCTTCTTGAAAAGGTTTGCAATGTTCTCTTGTTTGGGCACATATGCCAAGCTGATCTCTACAGTAGAGAATCTCTCCCTAACATAATGATAATGCACCTCAATGTGCTTAGTGCGAACATGGAACACAGGGTTCCTCACAACTGCCAATGCCCTCTGACTGGCAGTGAAGATGGTGGTGGCAAAAGATTGAAAAACACCCAAATCAATTGTAAGGCGTCTGAGCCACACACACTCAATAGTAGTTATGAAAGTTGCCCTATACTCAACGTCACAACTAGAAGTGGCCACAATAGGCTACTTCATTTTGAGCGAAGATATGCATGAGCTACCAAACATGAAGCAAAAAACACTAGTGGACACATGAGTGTGATAGCAACCAGCCCAGCTAGAGTGAGAAAAAGCATGAAAATCTAGCACTAGTGATCCCCCCTTGGGATAGAACAATCCAAGTAGTCAGGTACCACTCAAGTAGCAAAAGATGCACTTAACCGCCTGCCAATGCTTCACACCTGGGCAATGCAAAAACTTCTCATTTGTGAGACAGCAAACTGAATATCTGGCTGAGTAATGCATAAGTAAATCAAGCATCCAATAGTCTGCTGATAGAGAACAACATCGAATGCATCTCCAGCATCATGAAGACTCAATTGTAAACTTGTCTCCATAGGAGTGGCAATAGGTTTGCAGTCTTCAAGGCCAAAACGCTGCAATAATGTGTCAATATATTTCGTTTGACACAAAGCCATTCCACCATCGACGTGCATAAATTGAATTCCCAAATAATGATGCAAATGCCCGAAATTAGACATCTCAAATCAGGCATGCAAATCATCCTTAAAATCAGCAATATGCTTCTCATGAGGACCAATGAGTAGCATGTCATCAATGTACACAACAATGATTAGAAGTACATCATTAGCACGCTTAACATATAAGGTGCTTTCAGTTGGACAGTTCTCAAAACCATGTGCAATTAGATAGGCATGTATCTTTTCATACCAAGCACGTGGGGCTTGCTTTAAACCATATAATGACTTCTTTAACCTACACACCTGGTTTTTATGCCCTTTTTGCACAAAGCCACCGGGCTGAAAAACATACACTTCTTCATGCAAGTCACCATTTAGAAATTTTGGTTTGATGTCCAACTGATGTACATTCCAATCATGATGAGTTGCAAGTGCACAGATGCTACGAACAATAGTAATTTGTCATGTAGGTGCAAAGGTTTCATCAAAATCAATGCCTCTTTCCTACATAAACCTTTGCAACAAGCCTAGCCTTATACCTGTCAATTGTTCCATCAGGTTTACGCTTCAGCTTGTATATGTTGGAGGAGATGGTGGATAGTCTTCAGAGATGAAGTGGTGCTGCAAAAACCTACTTCACACCAGCCAACAACGAGTGGTGGAGATTGTAGTAGGCCTCTTTAGCTTCCTAATGATCACAAATAATCACTTATGTGCTTTGGAACATGATCCACTAATCAATGGATCAAAACATATGAGTATGAAGTTGATCCAAGATCATAGACTTGCTATTTTAGTCTCTGCACATGTTCAGTAGAATGAACAGTGCTCTCCGCCTGCTAGCAATTAGCCAAATTCCTTTTGGTGGTATCTATCTAACTTAGATACCTACCAATCATGAGTTATTTCAATAAAAAATATGGACTACACAATGAGAATGATGCTTAGCAAGTTACAGGATTTGCCCGACATTTTCGGATGCTTCATACTACAGATCAAAGAGTAATGATATGAAGATATCTCATGATTCAGTGAAGTGATAACAATGAAACTTTATAACTATGACGTAGATAGTATGATGATTCTATAGCACTTTAAATCACATCAAATGATCAATCTTGCACTGAGAACAAGCTCTGAGAAATTCACTGTTTTGAGATGGTCATAGCAGAGAAGTGAGGTAGAGATATGATCAATGTATATGCATTAAATCACATAGTAATACAATGTCATTGGCAATATTCAATTGCAGAATGTGAGGGTAGTGAAGTGCCTATGAGATGAGCACACTAAGCACTTAATTCCCTCTCAAAATGATCTCATAATCAGGCTATTTTGATCTCACCCTTTCGCGAGTCTTTTTCATCCTCTTTTATAGTTTAAGTTGGAGACAATTTTTGAATTCAAATCCAAATGCTCACCTAAAAGTAAGTCCTAAACTATAGGATTTATTCTCTCATCAAGTAACTCGAGATTTGATTCCATCTAGCTCCTCATGGAATTAGTGCATCTAACATATGCATCTAACATAGGACAATTGGATGTCCTTGCTAACTAATTTCTCTCTTACATAATGATAGTGCACTTCAATGTGCTTAGTCCTTGCATGATGTACAAGATTAGCAGCCACATGAAGTGAACTAGTGTTGTCTTCAAAAATCATTGGAGTGTAAGAATGTAACCCAAAATCTGTGTAGAGTTGTTTGAGCCACATAGCCTCTTGTGTTGCATTTGCTAAGCCTCTATATTTTGCCTCTATAGATGACAATGCCATAGTTGGTTGCTTCTTTGATGACCATGATATTAGCTTTGAACCTACAAAAGACAAGTATCCTGAGATGCTCCTCCTATCATCCTTGGAGTCAGCCCAATCTGCATCAGAATATATCTTTATGTCCAAATCAGAAGTGAATGGGTAAAACAACCCTTCATTTATGGTACCCTTTTGATATTTTAGTATCCTCTTGGTAGCTTCCAAGTGAGGTTTTCTTGGTGTATGCATAAACTGGCTTAATGTACTTACTCCATAACAAATGTCCACTCTTGTTAGGGTTGCAGAGTTGAGACTCCCAACAAGTTTTTGGTAACCTGTAACATCTTCAAGAAGTTCTCCCTGATGCCTTTTGACTTCCAAGCTTTGAAGTCAATCTGCTCTTCACAATCATCTTCAAACATAGAAATATATTCATCAAAAGAACTACATCCCTACTAACTATAAACCCTTTGTTAGTGGGATTGTATAACCTATATCCCTTCTAGTTTTGGTCATAGCCAATGAAAATGCACTTTTCAGCTTTTGGATCAAGCTTCCCTTTAATCTGTGAGGGTATATGTGCATAAGAAATGCATCCAAAGATTTTGCAATGGTCCAATGAGGGTCTCCTACCATTCCATGCCTCATATGGTGTCATTCCATCCAAAGATTTGGATGGGAGCCTATTAATCAAGTATGTAGCTGTGGAAACAACCTCAGCCCAAAGCTAATTTGGTAGTTTCTTTTCATTCAACATTGAGCTTGCAGCCTCTACTATCAGTCTATTCCTCCTCTCTGCTACTCCATTTAGTTCAGGGGTGTATCTAGTTGTGACCTCTCTTTTTATACCTCTGTCCCATAAGAATGAATCAAATTCATGTGAGAAATAGTCACCACCTCCATCAAATATGATCCTCTCCAAGCTTCTATCTGTTTGGTTTTCAACCAATGCCAAATACTTTTTGAAACATGTAAATACTTCATCTTTATGCTTCATGAAGTAAAGAATTGTCCATCTATTGTAATCATCTATAAATGAAACATAGTGCCTTGAACCTAAGATTGATGGCTCTTTGCTAGGACCCCACACATCAGTGTGCACAAGCTCTAAGTAGTCTTCATACATCTACCCTTTTCTATTGAATTGTTTCCTGTGAGCTTTGCCAAATTGGCATGCTCCACATTTGTAAATCATGTGTTGCTTGGACACATTTGGAATGCCAAGCACACTCTAATCCTTGCATATTTTCTTTAGTGTTCTTTCACCTTTATGACGTAGCCGTTTATGCCATATCTCTAGTTAAGATAGGGTTTGATCTTTGTAATTCAAGAGTTCAATGTTTTGGGTATCTTCAACCTCCAATGTAAAGAGTCTACCAGATTTCTCACCTTTTGCAATCCTCTTGAAGCCTTGTTGAGATTCTTCTACATATGCTCCATGCCTTGTGAATCTGACCTGTAAGCCTTTCTCACCAATATGTCAAACACTGATCAAGTTTTTTTGTTATGGTTGGCACATATAAGACCTTACTTAAAAGGTTCATGTTACCATCAGAAGCCTTGACATTTCCAATTTTCTTAACAGAGTTTCTAGTGTCATCACCTGTCTGCATTTCATGCTTTTAGGTTCTTCAAGATTAGATAGCAATGTTCCAGCCACATGATTGGAACAGCCAAAATCAATATAGAAAATTTGGTCATCATCTTTACCTTTCTTGGATGTCATGTTCATGATCAGTAATGAATCCTCTTGGTCTTCTGTGTAGTTTTTATAATATCTTCTACCTATGAAGCCTCCTTGGTAGTTGTTGTTGTAGCCTTGATTGTAGTTATGATGGTCTTTGTTTGCGTTTTTAAGGTTGTAACTCCATCCATAGGTGGTTCTTCCTAGCTCTTATATTTGATGGGAAGTATGAAGAAAGTACTTCCGAAGCCTCTATGAGGTAATAAGAAATCAGATATTGAGTTAAGTAGATAAGACCTAGCAAGAGCATCCTTTGCACACCATGTGGTCAACCTTTCTTGTTCTTCCCTTGTGGGTTGATGTTTGCTCTTGAATGTTGGCATTTCTTCATCTCTTGATATGTATCCATATAAAATTCTTCCTTGGAGGTAGGCTTGCATCCTTAGTGACCATGTTGGGTAGTTGCTTCTATCCAATTTGACAATGAGTGATGGAAATCCATCTCCCATCTTGCTTGTTGTTGCTCTAATACCACTATTGGAGGAGATGGTGGATAGTTTTTAGAGATGAAGTGGTGTTGCAAAACCTTGCTTCACACCAGCCAAGAACAAGTGGTGGAGAGTGTAGCAGGTGTCTTTAGCTTCCTAATGATCACAAATAATCACTTATGTGCCTTAGAACATGATCCACTAATCAATGGATCAAAACATATGAGTATGAAGTTGATCCAAGATCATAGACTTGCTATTTTAGTCTCTACACATGTTCAATAGAATGAACATTGCTCTCAGCCTGTTAGCAATTAGCCAAATTCCTTTTGGTGGTATCTAATTAAATTAGATGGCTACCAATCGTGAGATATTTAAATGAAAAAGATGGAATACACACTAAGAATGATGCTTAGCAAGTTCCAGGACTTGCCCGATATTTTGGGGGTGCTTTAGTCTACATACCAAAGAACAATGATATGAAGATGTCTCACGATTCAGTGAAGCAATAACAATCAAAATTTGTAGCTATGAAGTAGATAGTATGTGATTCTATAGCACTTTAAATCACATCAAATGATCAACCATGCAATGAGAACAAAGTCTGTGAAATTCTCTTTTCTGAGAAGGTCATAGTAGAGAAGTCAGGCAGACATATGATCAATGTATATGCATTAGATCACATATTAATACAATGTCATTGGCGATATTCAATTGCACAATGTGACTTGGCCTCCCTTTTGAGAAGCTTCTCCAAAAGGTTCTAAACCACCCGATCCTCTTGGAACTTGCCCAATTTCAATCATCCCTTAACCGTAGTAAAGTGGTTATGAGATGAGCACACTAATCACTTAAGTCCCTACCAAAATGATCTCATAATCGAGTTGTTCTGATCTCACCCTTTCACGAGTCCTTTTTATCCTCTTTTATAGTTTAAGTTGGAGCCAATGTTTGAATTCAAATTCAAATGCTCACCTAGAAGTAAGTCCTAAACTATAGGATTTATTATCTAATCAAGTAACATGAGATTTGATTCCATCTAACTCCTCACAGAATTAGTGCATCTAACATATGCACTTTTACATGGGTAAAAGTAATTGATCTTACAAGGGAATGATCATACATGATTATATGGAATACATGCTAATTATCCAAGTATATAGGCTTGGATTCTCTTGCACCAACAGTATACCCACTTAGTGCCAATGGCTTTCTTGCCAGGAGGCAAGTCACATAAAGATGAGGTACCATTTTTCATGATAGCATCATATTCGGATTGCATTGCGGTCATGCAATGTTCATAATTTTGTGCTTTATCAAACAAAACAGGTTCAATCTCATCATAGAGACTAGAGGCAGCCATAGCATAGCAATTTGATGCAAAAGAGGCACTATGAGAGCCTCAACGAGTACGGTATGATAGAGGTGCATCTGATTTGCTGTCAGGCAAAGTCTACACTAGCCATTTTGGCATAGTTTTTGCCTCCTCAATATCAACTCTCTCATCAACAAGTGCATAAATTTGCATCAAAAATGGAATGATTGACATCATCACATGAAACCTGCATGGATCAAAAATTGCCTCATTAGGACCAGCACTAGATTTTCCACCTGTAAAAAGAGGAAGCAAAGTATCATACATGTCTTTGGAGCTAATAGATGTCTCCTTTGTACATGAAACTAAAGGTTGAATAGAATCTTCCACAAAAACAACATCATGGCTAACCAAAATGTATTTAGTCTATGGATGATAGAGACGATAGCCTTTGCTTTGAGAACTGTACCCAACAAAAATAGATTTTATTACTTTATCATCTTGTTTCCTACAATGTTGTTCAAGCACTAATGCATATGCCAGATAACCAAAAACACGCAGATGAGCAATAGATGGCTTGCGACCATGCCAAGCCTCATATTGAGTGATAGACTATAGTGCTTTAGTGGGACACCTGTTAAGTACATATGCTACACACATGATAGACTCAAGCTAGAAACTATGTGGTAAAGCCCTACTCTTGACCATACACCTACCCATCTCCATGAGTGACCTATTCTTCTGTTTAGAAACTCCATTCTGTTGAGGTGTATATGGCATTGTACACTGATGTTTTATCCTACATTCCGCCAGAATGCATTAAAGTCAGAAGACATATATTCCCCCCCTCGATCAGAACAGAGGGTTCCCATTTTACATGCTGATAGATTTTTAGCCAAAACCAAAAATTTTTTGAAGTAGATGAGCACTACGGACTTTGCTTTGAGTGGATATACCCATGCATGCCATGAAAAATCATCAATGGAAGTCACGAAGTAAAGATAGTTTCCAAAAGAAGGACCACCGACATCACTATGTACAAGCTGCAATTTTTGAGTAGCCCAAACTGAACCATCTTTTGGAAAGGAGGAACGCTAAATTTTGCATAAAATACAGCCTTCACAGACATTTTTTTTGGGTGCCTCAAGTTTGGGCAAAGAGGACACCATTTCAGATTTCTGTAGGCATAGCAAACTAGCAAAATTCAGATGACCAAAGTGTGCATGCCAAAGCTTTGCATCTGATATAGCCTCAGAATCACGTACTACACATGCTGAATCATTCATAGATTTTTCATAGTCTATGAGCTTATATAGCCCATGACATAAAATGCCAGAAGCAATAATCATGTCACCATTTGACAAATCATGAACTGTACATCTGGCATCAACAAATTTCACAACCAAGCCAATCTTGGCTAATGCAAAAACTGATAATAGATTTTTCTTGATCCCTCGCACAAAAAAGCATTTGACAAAGTGAAAGAACTACCATCACCAATAGTCAAAATGATCTTACCAACTCCCATGATAGGATAAGCGGAGTTGTTGGCACATGTGACAATATACCTTGTAGGGGAAGGCTCGAGTGAAGTGAAGAAACTACACTACAAGGTAATATGTTTGGTCACCCCACTATCAAAGTACCAAACATTTGAGTCTATTGCAAACATGCATTGCTCATTAGAAGATGGGTCAAAACTGCAAACATAAGTAAATGCCCATTCTTCATCCCACACAAGATTAGCAGACTCTATTTTCGATGTAGAGGCCTCTCCAACAACCATTCTAACCTCTTTCTTCTTTGCCTCTTTAAGTGTCAGTTTTGGACAACTCTTAATGACTTCATCATTTGCTTTATAGTATTTGCAAAACAATTTCTGCTTTTCTGATTTCTTCTCATATTTGTCTTCCTTTTTCAATTGTGCAGAATTAGCAAATTTTTGCTTACTAGTAGAAGAGCTCCATTTTCCTTTGCCCTTCTGACTAGTCAGGAAATCTTGATCTGCAACATGCATAATAGACTTGTTCAGCCTATGCTGATCTTCTTGCAATATAATAGAAACTCTCTTCAAATGTGAAGGCATTTGGATTGCCTTTTCATCATCAAACGAAGAGTAGAAGTAAAACTCTCATATGAATCGGGAAGACCATTCAAAACAGTCCACACAAGTGAACTGTCAAGAAGGACTTCATCAGTAGGAATCAATTCTTCCTTCAAATCCTTGATCTTTGTCAAAAAGCTATCCATAGAATCACCTTCATTCATGTGCTTATTCTCCAACTGTTATCTTGTTGAGATAGTTATAACTTACTTTCTGACTATGCGTGGGTTCTTGGGATGGTCAGGGGTCTGTAATACATGCCCTATATATATTTTCCCATTCACTTCATTACTGTAGTAGCCTCTTCATTACTTATTTGATAATTTTGACAAAATTAACTACTAATCTCCAGTACACAATAGAATATGACAATCACCATACCCGAATACATAAAGTCTTAATACGTGCTAGCATACCATCATCATTATACTTGCAATTCACCAATGACTCACTGGACATCAACACAGTACCGCGTTTATTCAATATCGAACATCAGTAAAACAAAACAATACAACAATGTATATAACTGTGTTGAAATCAACCTCTAGACACATCGCCCAGATGCTTAGTCTGGCGATGCTCCCCCTTGGCTTCTTCCAATTGCCTCTTCTACTATCAAAAAGGTGTTACAATGATTGTGTGACATCCTTTCGATGTGCGTCTGTTCCTAATTACATTTTCTACTAAATAGAATGATATTCCTTTTCGACAGCCTAACACTGGCACGCACGATGGACTTGAACCTAGCAGGTTATTTTACAAAGACTAAGAGTCTTCAATGATACCCTGTATATACATGGTTTGTGCTAGTTTAAAAGTACAGGAGATTTTCTACTTCAAGGATTCTAACCTGTCTTGTAAAATTTGAGGTTCTACTAGATGAGCATCTGTCCGCACAGAACTAGAAGCTATGACTTGCGACAACAAAATTTCAGCCTGATTCTGCAAAAAGGCTTCCTGCATATAGAATTCATTGGCTATAGAAGCATCTCTACATAACCTCGCTTCTTCAATCTCTGCATCAATTCTGGATAGTCGATCTTGTTGAATACCTAATTGTTTCTCCCTCTGTTCCAATTCCTGCTGCTGGAATTGCATAGTCCTGAAGAAGTCTTGTCTTTCTTTTTGAATAGATTCAAGTTCCTTCTTAAGCTTGATGGCTCGTCCAATTTCTTCCTCTAAAGTCTGGCTTTTATGGAGTAGCTCTTCGGTAACCTTCTTAAGTTCCATCTCCGCTTGTAACGCCTTATCTGCGATCACTTGATAAGCCTTTTCTACTGTAAAAAGACCTGGTGTGAGTGGTATCTAACTGGGAACCTAATGCACACATAGCATCTTCTTTATCCGTCATGGCCTATTTTAGTTGAACAATCTCTATCTCGAGTTGCGATAATATCATCTTTTGCGGTCACCTGTCCCCGTAAAATCGTAATCTGATCCTGTAATAGATTTGCATCCGCTTTGAGGAGGAGAATCTCTTCCTGGAGGGGTTCTATGTCTGCTTCCAGCAAGTCTACGTTGGCTTGATATTCGGTACGAAGGGACTGATGAGCATCATGCAACTGATGAGGGAGTTCCTTAGAGAGGTGGATGAGAAAATCATCGATTTGGGCTAACTAGGTGAAGGAATCCGGTATTGGAAAGGTTGAAATGGGTCTAGAAGTATTGACAGAGACGGTGGGTGAAGAGGAAGGGGGAGAATAATCAGGGAAGAAGGAATAGGTTGAGAATGGGAAACGGCCACCGAATGATGAGGTGAGGGAGGAGGGCTAGGAGGTAATGGCACCTTAGAAGGGGAAAGGGGAGGTGTCACGATAGAGTCAACATGGGTACGGTGAGTCATAGCTTTTGGTGAAGAAGGATGTACAGTAGAGGTTATCGTATCAGGTTGATCATCTTGAACTAGAACCTCCTCATTTTGTGTTTGCTCCATTGGGTGAACAGAATCCACGACTATGTCAGGTGCTTTATCAGTAGATTTCATCTATTGTTGATGAACCGTGTCAATAGGTTGAACATCTTCCATGACCGTGTCCTTATCAATTTGACCCGTAGGAGAAGGTAGGGCAGAAAGGATTTGAGCAGAGGAAGTTGTGTCCTACAGATTGATTGTAGCGGAGGAGGGTTGTACTTGACTCTGCGAGGGGCTGAGTTTCCTACACTTTCCCCAAAAAAAATGTAGGAGATCATCGTTATCTTCATCAACCCCCATAACTTGCTTTGATTCTTTGTGGAAAAGGAGGGTATTCATCAGAGGAGGCTGAACAAGTTGAGCAGTCGGAAGGAGAAAAGAAAGAAGATGAGGAAGATGAGTCCGAGGGATATCACCTTTAGCTAGTTGTCGGGAAATCACTTGACATTCACGGTGAATGCATCGAAAGAAAAATAACACCCAATTAACGGCTTCGTGGGCAACAACGTTGATCATGGAGTAAAAGGATCGAGAGATCCCATATGTGCATTTCTGGAGGTTGAGAGCAGCCACCAAAAATTGCAAGGCAGAGCACTCCAGTTCAGGTCGACATAGAATAGCAAACTCATTAGAAGACTGTGTTAAAGAAACACTCACGAATTTGACGCAACAGACAGAGAGAAACAGAATCTTCTGGAAAATCAATGCACAGGTGTATAGTATGCGAAGTTAGTGCACGTTGTGCGCATAACAGAGCAATTAACCACGGCGGGCGCGTAAGGCTCGCATAACGTAAATTGAAGAGTAACAGCGCAGAGGAGCGCCAAAGGAAAGTGTATATATATATACAGCAAGATTTGAAGAGCGAGGGGGAAGAGAGCAGACTCAGGAAGAGACGCGTGAAGATGATGTGTGTGAGATGCGCGTATGAGTGAAGAGAGAGTTAGAGGTTCTCAGAAGACGCCATAGATCGCGTATGTACAGATGAATAACACAAGCCTGAAGTGTCGTTTTTTTTTTTCATCTGAGAGAAATAGTAATAAGAAACTACTCACTGTAGGAGAAAACTACTCACTGTAGGAGAGTTTCTGTAACTTGAGCAAGAAGAGGCCAAGTTTACTTGTACACATCTTCTCTAATCAAAAACACATGTTCATGTGGATGTTTGCGCGCAATCTTTACTTGTGAAGAATCTGAATATCTTCATGGTACAGTAGAAAGTTAGTTCATCGTTAACTATTGTCTGCTCAGTAACCACGTCTCTCTGTACTTACTCAGGAAACGAACGTTTCGGTGAACAACAGTTTGTTCAGCGAACGTTTCCAATAATTTTTCGGTCAGTTACAGTTTCTCAGAAAACAAGATTTTTCGGTAGAACAACGAAGTATAACTCGCAGCAGAGTTCGAAGCTTTGTATGAGAGATAGCTCATCTTGTAGCTAGACGTCTCTACTTTAAGCTGGTCACAGTTTCCGATGAAAAGGAGATGTGCATGCAGTACAAGATCTAACCGGAAAGTAGCGCTTCAGAACTGTGAAGTTTTCCTTAAAACTTCAGAAGATTTCATTAAGTGGAGAAAGCTCACGAATCACTTTCTTACTTCTTGTATGTTCACTTGAAATAATTGTAACCAAGTAGAAGTTCATTTCGGTGAAGTTCCGGTACGATTACGGTGTCAGTCCAGTGACAGTCTGGTGAAGTTCCGGTGGAACTTGTGTCGCAGGATAACACAGTTAAGGCGACGTTAATTAGGCTGAGCTACTGTTGATTACAGAGGTGTTCTGAATCACTCTAGTTTAGCATTCTATTGCGGTGGCGCGGCAATTTCCGCAGGCCTGACAGAGCTCAAGCTTTGTCGCGAAATCCACCTTCAGGGCAAAAGTAATTCCGCACCAGTGGTATTAGAGCTGAAGTTTTCACCAACAATTGGTATCAGAGCCAGAGTATTACCTATCATGGAAGATCACGTCCAAATTGATAAACTGGACAGAGATAATTATCCCGCATGGGTAATGCGCATGGAAGCCTTACTTATGAGTAAGGAGTTAATGATGTACGTGACCGGAGAAGAAAAGAAACCGACCTTCGAAGATGATAGCCAACCAGAAAAGGAAGAAATAGAAGCTTTGAAGCTGTGGCAAAAGAAAGATGCAACGGCAAGAGCCTACATCTACAACACTGTTTCAGATCATCTGCTACCGCACATTAGAGGTCTTGAGAAAGCGGAGGACATATGGAGTGCATTGGAAGATCATTTCCAAAATACTACGAAAGCCAGGAAGGCTAGCTTATGGTCCGAATTTACTACATTCAAAAAGAAGTCGAGTCAAAGCATAAGTGACTACGTCACTAAAATGAAGGATCTAGCAGATAGTCTTGGATCCATAAATGAAGAAGTCGAAGATCATAGATTGATAGCGCAAGTGCTCACAGGGTTGAGAGGAGATGAAAGGTGGAAACCTTTCGTACTATCAACTGAACTCTCCTTAAATCACTTTGTACCAGACTTAAATCAGTTGCTTGGTTTGATGCTCACATATGAGCAAGACCTGAAAGGAGATGCAGATAAAGGACAGAGCTCTGCAATGTACATGAAGAACAAGAAGAAAGACAAAGGTAAGTCAAAAGACGAAGAAGAGTCGAGCTCTCAGGCCTATTACGCAGCAGGTAAAGGCACTGGCAGAGGAAGAGCAAGAGGAAGAAGTAGTCAGAATATTAACAAGAAAGTCTGCTGGATTTGCGGACTAAGTAATCATCTGGCGCATGACTATTGGCACAACCAATAGGGATCAAATCAAAGCCAGAACAGTAATAGCAGAGGCAGAAACGGAAGATATCAAAGAAGAAGACAAGATCAAAGAGGAGGCTATGGTAGAGGTGGAGTGAGAAGTTGGGGACAAAATCAATCCTACAACACCACCTACAACAACTATGCAAACGACACGAAGAATGAAAGTCATACATCGTTGATGATGAACTCTATCAGCACATCAGAAAATGAAGACCTAAAGGTATTCTACATTGACTCTGGATGCTCTAATCATTTGTCAGGAAATATAGAACTAATGTCAGAACTAGAGAAAGGTAGTTCTAGTCACACTGTTCAAACAGGTGACAATACGAGACATAGTGTACACTCAATTGGAAAAGTGAAATGCAAAAGTGGAGCAGATTTGCTAACTAATGTTTTGTATGTTCCAACAATACCGAAAAATTTGATTAGCGTGGGACAGATAGTTGAGAAAGGTTTTCAGGTCAGATTTACAAACAAAGGAGTATTTGTAGAAGATCCCAAGAACGGATATTATCAGATCGTCTCTGGTAAGAAAGAAGGGAGACTCTTTACGTTAAAAGTACAAGGGAACATTGGCCAAGCGCTGCTCACACATGATGAAAAGGTAATTACAGAACTTGATCTCTGGCACAAGAGATTAGGTCACTTTCACGAAAAAGGAATCAAAGCTATGATAGCGAATCAGTCTGTACTGGGATTACCGAACGTACAGAACCAACATATGATTCACAAATGCGAAGCCTGTCAGATGGGAAAAGCCCACAGGTTACCTTTCCAGAAGAAAGGATTCAAACATGACAGTGTGCTGGAACTCATACATACAGATGTATGGGGACCAACGAAAGAAGGATCAATCAGCGGATCAAGGTACTATGTTTTATTCATTGATGATGCAACAAGGTGGATAACTCTATGTTTTGAAAGAGAAATCAGAAGTATTTGGAGCTTTCAGGCATTTTCATGCATATGCTGAAAGACTTACCGGACGAAAACTTAAAAGACTGAGGTCTGATGGAGGGGGAGAATACTTCTCCCGAGAATTCAATGACTATCTTTGGAATGCAGGTATTAAGAGAGAAATAACCTGCAGGTATACACCACAACAGAATGGTGTAGCAGAAAGGAGAAATCGAACTCTAGTCGAGTTTGCACGAGCTATGCTAAAAGAAAAAAATTGCCCAGATTATCTTTGGGCTGAAGCCGTGAACACAGCGACATACTTGGTAAACAGATTACCATGTACAGCCTTAGAAGGAATGACCCCTTATGAAGCTTGGTGGGGAAAGAAGCCAACACTTGATCACTGCAAAGTGTTTGGATCAGTAGCGTATGCTTATGTACCGTCTCAACTCAGACATAAGCTTGAACCGAAAGCAGAGAAATATGTATTTTTCGGATATGATGAAAAGCAGATGGGTTACAGGTTATGGAGTCCTCTAACCAAACATTTTACTGTCTCCAGAGATGTAACATTTGATGAACAGAAAAGCTGGTATGCAGATCAGAGTCATACAGCTGAAGAATTTGAAGAAGAGATAAAAAGAAGAGAGAAAGGAAAATCAATTGTACAGGTAAACAAAGATGAAGAGGCAAATACGTCTAGGACCGGATCTGGTATAAGGAACAAAGATGAAGACAGGTACTCAGACACACACGAAGAATATGAGCTAAGAAGGTCAAACAGAGTAAGAAGACAACCGGAAAGATACTCGTATGATACATCGTATATAATTCAACAAGATTATGCATATATGGTTAAAGAAGAGGATGAGCCTCAGAGCTATGACGAAGCCAAAGGCAAGAAGCAATGGCAAGAAGCAATGAAAGAAGAACTCACCGCACTGGAAGAGAACAAGACATGGGAGCTTGTTCCTAAACCGAATGGTAAGAAAGTAATTGGAAATAAATGGGTGTTCAAAATAAAGAAACTTGCAGATGGAAGGATAGCCAGACATAAAGCGAGACTGGTTATTAAGGGCTATGCTCAGACGCATGGCATAGACTATGACGAGACGTTCAGTCCGGTGGCAAAGATGTCAACCATAAGAACAATGATTGCTATAGCAGCATCAAAAGGATGGAAGCTAAGTCAGCTAGATATAAAGAATGCATTCTTGAATGGATATATATAAGATGAAGTCTATATGGAACAACCGGAAGGGTTTATAAGCTCCAGATACCCAAATTTTGTTTGCAGGTTAAGAAAAGCACTTTATGGACTAAAGCAAGCCCCAAGAGCTTGGAACTACAGACTTGTGAAATATCTCAATGAACTTGGATACCAAAGTTCGAAGGCAGATGCAAGTCTACTCATCAAAAGGACAGAAGAAGGAATGATCTACATTTGTATCTATGTAGATGACATAATAATTACAGGTACCTCAGATGCAGGAATCACAGAGGTAAAGAAACTGCTAGAAAAGGAATTCAAGATCAGTGACCTAGGAAAGTTATCATACTTTCTAGGTATGGAAATCAGATATACAGATCATGGTGTATATGTCACACAAGAAAGGTATCTCCTGAACTTACTGAAGAAGTTCAATATGGGAAATTGCAGAGAAGCTTCAACACCGCTTGAAGTAAACCATAACCTTAGTAAATATGATGGAACAAAGTTTAAAGATATGAAGAAGTATCAATCGTTAGTAGGAAGCCTAATATATGCTACGCTAACAAGAGCGGATCTCAGTTTTCCGGTGGGAGTTCTCTCACAGTTTATGCATTGTCCGACAGAGCAACATTGGGTTGCAGGACAAAGAGTTCTCAGATATATCAAAAGAACTATAAAGGAAGGATTATATTATCCTTTTACGTCAGATATAAAGCTCAGAGCATACAGTGACTCAGATTGGGCAGGAAGTCAAGATGACCGAAGATCAACGCACGGGTATATGATATACCTAGGAGATAAGCTGGTAAGTTGGTGTTCGAAGAAACAACACACAGTAGCTTTATCGTCAACAGAAGCAGAATACAAAGGACTGGTAGAAGCAGCAAAAGAAGTGATATGGATGCAGACTTTACTTAAAAGCATGGGTATAGATCAAAGTATACCGATCATACATGGAGATAATATGAGCTCGCTGTACCTTGCAGCGAATCCTGTGTTTCATGCAAGAACAAAACACATAGAGATTCAGTATCATTTCCTAAGGGAAAAGGTAATAGAAAAGGAATTAGAAATAGTCTACACTCCTACGAAAGATCAGATTGCAGACATTCTAACTAAGAGCTTGGATGGAACAAAGACAAACAGATTCAAAGAGATGGCAGGAATAAAAGAAAGAAAGATATATGAAAGACCGGAAGAGGTCAAATTAGTGATTGAGGGGGAGCTGTTAAAGAAACACTCACGAATTTGACGCAACAGACAGAGAGAAACAGAATCTTCTGGAAAATCAATGCACAGGTGTACAATATGCGAAGTTAGTGGACGGTGTGCGCATAACAGAGCAATTAACCACGGCGGGCGCGTAAGGCGTGCATAACGTAAATTGAAGAGTAACAGCGTAGAGGAGCGCCAAAGGAAAGTGTATATATATATACAGCAAGATTTGAAGAGCGAGGGGGAAGAGAGAAGACTCAGGAAGAGACGCGTGAAGATGATGCGTGTGAGATGCGCGTATGAGTGAAGAGAGAGTTAGAGGTTCTCAGAAGACGCCATAGATCGCGTATGTACAGATGAATAACACAAGCCTGAAGTGTCGTTTTTTTTTTTTCATCTGAGAGAAATAGTAATAAGAAACTACTCACTGTAGGAGAGTTTCTGTAACTTGAGCAAGAAGAGGCCAAGTTTACTTGTACACATCTTCTCTAATCGAAAACACATGTTCATGTGGATGTTTGCGCGCAATCTTTACTTGAAAAGAATCTGAATATCTTCATGGTACAGTAGAAAGTTAGTTCATCCTTAACTATTGTCTGCTCAGTAACCGCGTCTCTCTGTACTTACTCAGGAAACGAACGTTTCGGTGAACAACAGTTTGTTCAGCAAACGTTTCCAATAATTTTTCGGTCAGTTACAGTTTCTCAGAAAACAAGATTTTTTGGTAGAACAACGAAGTATAACTCGCAGTAGAGTTCGAAGCTTTGTATGAGAGATAGCTCATCTTGTAGCTAGACGTCTCTACTTTAAGCTGGTCATAGTTTCCGGTGAAAAGGAGATGTGCATGCAGTACAAGATCTAACCGGAAAGTAGCACTTCAGAACTGTGAAGTTTTCCTTAAAACTTCAGAAGAGTTCATTAAGTGGAGAAAGCTCACGAATCACTTTCTTACTTCTTGTATGTTCACTTGAAATAATTGTAACCAAGTAGAAGTTCATTTCGGTGAAGTTCCGGTACGATTACGGTGTCAGTCCAGTGACAGTCTGGTGAAGTTCCGGTGGAACTTGTGTTGCAGGATAACACAGTTAAGGCGACGTTAATTAGGCTGAGCTACTGTTGATTACAGAGGTGTTCTGAATCACTCTAGTTTAGCATTCTATTGCGGTGGCGCGGCAATTTCCGCAGGCCTGACAGAGTTCAAGCTTTGTCGCGAAATCCACCTTCAGGGCGAAAGTAATTCCGCACCAGTGGTATTAGAGCTGAAGTTTTCGCCAACAGACTGGAGAGGGAATAATTGCTTCATTATCATCATCGGTAGCTGTTGTATAATTACATGGGTCTAAGGGGTAGAACCCTTGGGTTTCTAGGTGTGAAACCCTTGGGATTTATGGGTTTATTTACCCCTTTTAGATGGGTCTTGAACCTTACGGCTAATTCTCTAAGGTTGAGTACCTTAGGCTTGATTGGAAGCTTCTCCTAGCCACTTGGTTTGTACGTGAGAGCTTGGAGAGTCTTCTTTTAGAAGCCATGTGATTTCATGTGATATCCTAAGCTTGGAAACCATGTGACCACCTTAGGGACCCATGTGATGGAAGGTACACATGTCCCCTTGAGAGGGACTTACCCCCTTGGACTTGGAGCTATATATTGGAGGGGTTGGTTGGGTGGAAACACATCTCTCTTCCTAGTGTGTGGCCTTGCTAGTTAGTCTTGTGTGAAGGCTATGGAGTCCTTCCACAATACTGGCATCAAAGCCCTTAGGTTGAGATCTATGGAGACTTTTATCTTCATCACTTTGCTTGTAAGATCTTGTTGAGATGCGTCGAAATTATATTACGGTAGCACTTCTCATCTCTGTCGAAGCACTTCTCCCTGTATGCAATCATTGCTACTTGGTTTGATTAGCCAAAATGATCATGCACAGTGTTTGTAGAATTCGGGATTCGATCCGTGATCACCAGGGAGGCAAGCTATTGTCTTATCCAATGCGCCATGCGCTTTTCTTGGCCAGGTGGTGAGGAAGACAATGCTGGAGGAAAGGCCATTGACTGTAGTGAGGAAGACGATGCTGCGGACACATACTCCGTTGTTTTCGATTCCAAACCCTCCTATGCTGCTGCAACAGCTTTCTCCGTCAAAGCTGTTGACTGAACCTTGTAGTTTTTGTTCTTCTCCATGCTTGCCTACTATCTCCGGCAATGGGATAATATCTAGCTTTGTCAGATTCTCTCCTTCTGCAAGCACGTGCACCACATGCAATGAGAGAGGTGTCCCTTTTAACAGGCTCGATTGTCTCCCATTGTATGGGATACGGGGAGGTGTGCACAGCCCGTGCAATAGCCCATGGAAGGAGTTCGCTCTCTCTGCAACCAACTAAAGCTACAAGCATCAGAACCCGCCATAACTGAGACCTCATAATATACGCTATAATTGGGTTTTGAATGCATCTTCTACAGTTCGTACGTGATAGTAGATTGATGCAGTCGTAGGATCATTCTGCTAACTCACCTCATCGTCCAGATGGGTTGAAACACTCCGCCTATTTTCCTTTGCGACGCAGTTTTGTTCAAGATCTTGAGACAACCATCATGAATCTTAGATGGTTCACCTCCCTCTTAGGTAGATGTTAGAGGGCTATGTTGAGGCGACGCGGGGCCATAGTCAGTAGTCCAAATGATTGAAGATCGGGGGCGCGAATGCCTTCGCATCCTGCTACAGCAAGAGTGATGATTCGGCACTGTTATCTGGAAAGCGACGTAAAGCAAGAAAGGATCGAGAACGAAGAGGTGTTGCTTCCCGGCAATGTTCCTCTTCTTCCACCACCTTTTGTTACTGTGAGGCGCAACAGTGAGCTAAGCGGGAGAGACGAGATGAAGAGCACACCTCTAGCTCCTATTCGACAATTTTTGATGGATGCATGAGAAATCCGAGAAGATAAGTTTATACATTTTTACTGTCATTTTACATATTGCATATGCATTTACTTGCTCTAATGTTGCTCATATGAGCTATTTTTTTAATTACATGTGAATAAACCCACTAATGTGTAGTTTCATTGTAAGAGATTTTGAAAGGCGTGAGAGAAACTATGGAACAAAGTTCCATGGGATAAAATTCAAAGGCAGGATAGAATCTTCACCAAGATCATGGAAAGAATAGGGTTAAAGAGTTAGTTATTTTCTCCTCTCACAAATTCTGTGAAATCTTATACGTGCATGAGTCGATATTTTATGCATAAATCTCTTTTGCATGAAGATCGGCTTTACATGCTAGTACATATAGTTAGGAGGGCATGGTTCTTTTTGAAATGTTCCTTTGCCAAGGATATTGGAGGCATGCACATGACATCCATTAACTATGCATATAGATTTTACCCCTTAAAATGCATGCATAAATGCATGATTACAAAGGTAAATCCACACATATGGGCACACAAGTAAGTATCAAAATGCCCAAGAAGGAATCCAATGATGGACAAGTTGGGATGGCCAAAGCCTACTTCATCACCATTGGAACACTCAAATAGAACCAAGGGATGGACGAAGCTTAATTTCCAGGTAAATATTTGCACCTTTTTCTTTGCCTTACAGATCAACGAACATGCAATCCATGTCATGATAGACATGAATTTGAAAAAAGGATGCATAGATTGAGATGGCTTTATTTGTTTGGTCACATACACAATTAATTCATGGAAATCATTTTCACTATGCATCAAATTCATATAGTTTTGGAAAAGAAAGATTGGTTGTGCATAAATTTGTTCATTTTTATGCATTATGGCAACTCCAATGCACAAAAAGAAAGTTTGAAGGTGCATAAAAATGGTGGTAGTTAGGAAGAATGCATCTGATGCATTGTTGCAACTTGTATATACCAAGTTACATGGAAATTTTGCACCATCCTTTGAATAAACAAAGTCCAAATTGGAACTTTTGCATGCTTTAAGGAGGGGTTCAACTTCTGAACCTTATGCATGCAACACCTTTTCCAATAAAGATGAAAATGTTTTGGCATACACTAAACTATGCATTTGAAATATATTACATGGGTTTTTGAGTAGAGAGGGAGATTAAGTTCTTAAAGTTAAGTAGGATTTGATTTTATTAGTTTCTAGGAATAATGGTGATAAGGCCAATTGGCCACTATAAACCATTTAATTCCTTTAAAGTTTGGCTTAGTCCAAATAATCCTAACTTCTTGAACTACCTTAAAACTAAAATCCCTCTTATGGAAGTTTAAATTCCATAAAAACCCATGGCATACCTGATCAGCAAGGCCATAGACTTAAGGTAGTAATACAAAAATTTTCTCTCTTAAAACCACGATAAAATGGTGGTAACTTAGAGCATTATCTACTCAAAGCTCTAAGGAAGAGAAAATATGGTCTTAGTTTTGGAAGATGAAAGTGTTAATGTTTTTGTTCAAGAAAAGTTCTTTGTTTGAAAGAACTACAAAACTATTCGGAGCTTTACATTTTTCTTCCAAGCAAATGCAAGGCATGAAGAAGAAGGTAAAACTCAAGGGTGGTAATAAACCCTAAGTACCATTTTCTAATGTCCTAGAAAATAAAGGACTATATAGTAAATGGAATTACCATCTTCTTCAATATAGATATCTAATTGGCAAATCAATTATTTTTTTTATCAGATTACTCATTATGTCATAAGAGATGATATCTAGATGAGATATAAACTAGCTCTATCATCAAGTGACACGAAAGGGATCTTGTAGAGTATATATGAATCAAGGTATAATTGAAAAGCCAATCTTTTGAGACTAAGTTGCAATTGAGACTTGGTAAGTGGAAAGTACGCAATACATATGCTCTACAGTGGAAATAACACTTACAAGTCCAAGAAGTAATAGATCTGACTTGATTAGAAGAAGGTTTGATCCCAAAACCCAAGATAAAGTTACCTTTACTAAAGTGGAAGTGTAAGCCGGATGGTATGGGACATCTAGGTTTACACTACCACTGAAGTAAGTTCAGTGGTATGGGACATCGAATTTGTGGGTAATCTCAACTTGAACTTTGGGACATTTGTGCTGAAGCTCTAAATAGTTATTTTAACCAGGAAGGACAATAAAAGATTGAAAATATACTCTTTCAAATACTTCTGAAAGAGCACAAGTTTTCAATTTACTCACAGGTAGTTTTCGAGGACGAAAACTCTTAAGGAGGGGAGAAAGTCCCCAAGAACTTGTATCTTATGCCTTGAAAAGACCAAATAAGGTATTGCAAGGTAAAAAGATATACAAGAAATAGATAAAGTTGAAGTACTTCCTTGTATTCTAGTACTTCATATATCTCTCATTACATCTTCCAATGAAATGAAGTTCTCAAATATTGGGAATTCTTAAAGAACCCCAATGCAAGAAAAGGCTTGCATCCACCATAAGGATTATACGAATCCTAAGTGGATTAGGAAAAGAAGTTAGATGAGCTATAAAGCATAATCCTAAAAGTATCTTGATACTTCATGAGGATTGATAACATATGTTATGGATTCCAGCAATATAGACCTAAGGAATATGTTTCTTGTATGAAGCATAATAGCTAGATCCCCAAGTAAGACCCATGGGTAAAACATTGAACATGAAGGGATCTATTTTGGGAAAGACCTAGTCTTATCTCTTATTTTGGCTAAAAAAGAAAAGAAAGCCAAAAGATCCAAATAGGGCAAAGATCAAGTCAAACTTTAAGTTTGATAAGATAAGTCACACCACATTAAATGGTTAACCAAATATTTATAGTATGATTAGTAGTGGTGTATCTAAGCACCTTAGTCCTTGCTCTTATAATTTGGTTTCATAGTATGAAGGGCATTTAAAAGGACAGAAAAGGTGAGAAAGTATAGAGACAAAGTTATGTGGATTGGATGAGGAACCCACTGGTATGGGACAGTGGGTACTGAATCCCGTTGAGTACTTTTTCTTGATGGCCAGAAGAAAAAGGGACTCATGATCCAATGGAATACATCAAGAAGACAATGACTAGGAATAGGCATCTTCTTCAGTTATCCTCTCAAAGGGAAGAAGAATTCTTCCAACAAGATATGAAAGGATCTGATCTATCTCTCATAGAGAGTTAGAAACAAGAAGAGGATCAACTTCTTTGAGTTTGAAGGTAAACTCCAAAGGATGAAGCTCTAAAAGGTTCATCCCAAAGTATGACTTGAAATTCAAGGAACATAAAAATGATCTTAGACCAAGCTTGAAAGAAAGCTCAAAAAGATCATTGGATACTTGATATTTCAAGTCAATTGAAGAATAAGAAAGATCTAGTTATGATGTCAACATAGGACATCTTTAATAGATCTAGAATATAAGGGAGAGAAATTTGGAAGGATCAAGAACCCCTTTAAGGTTTGAGATCCAACTAGAGATCCGTAAGCATTAAGCTGTGAAGAAATGATTGGAATAATCTATTTCTACTTATGACCTTAAAGATAACATGATCTTTTACACTATGAGTTCCCATCTTGGGACGTAGTTATAAAGATCTTAATCTTTTTGGAGAACAAGTAAAATAGGTTTCAATCAATTGGAGTCTACAATAATTGGATTAATCCCTATGGATTATAGTCCCTTAAAGTGGATTATCAAAACTACATAAAGTTTGGAAAGAAGATTAAAATCCACTTTTGGTAAGCTATTCAAATTCTCTCTGAAGATAAAGAGGATGTTATATCCTCGTAAAAATTAGATAATCCACCTTTACCATTCTATTGGTTAGGCAGGGATTATATAATGAAATTCCCCTCTATTTAGATTTATTGGAGGCGAATCGCAAACAAGAAAATCCACCCATTTCAGTAAAAGAGAGTGATTTGGGCAGGGATTATGTAAGATTCATCTTTCTTTTAGAACAAGTTGGATTCATCTATTTTGCTAGGTCCATGCATAGGTGATGCAAAGCAATGGACCAAGGTAGTAATTTAGTTGAAGTCACTTTGTATCCACCTAATTCACATGTTTGAGCTATGGAGACCCAGATGACACATAGCTTAAACAAAGGAAATAGGCAGGGATTTTCTCTTCCACCCTTTTCATTCTTTCCATACTTTGCATTCGACTCAGTTCTTTTTCGTATGCAAACTAGATGGAACTTTGAATGATTGGGGCAGGGAATTAGACCACACATGAATTCTCCTCTTTTTAGATTCAGTCGGGGTAGAATTCCCCTTTTGAATTAAGAGGCAAACTTAGAAAGATGAAATCCATGATGCTTGAGATTGATCATGGAGCACGGGGGAATACCCCAAGGTATATATCTCCACTCATTTCTGAGGACGAAAATGCTTTTAAGGGGGGGAGAGTGTTGCATAAATACATGGGTCTAAAGCGTAGAACCCTTGGGTTTCTAGGTGTGAAACCCTTGGGATTTATGGGTTTATTTACCCCTTTTAGATGGATCTTGAACCTTAGGGCTAATTCTCTAAGGTTGAGTACCTTAGGCTTGATTGGAAGCTTCTCCTAGCCACTTGGTTTGTATGTGAGATCTTGGAGAGTCTTCTTTTAGAAGCCATGTGATTTCATGTGATATCCTAAGCTTGGAAACCATGTGACCACCTTAGGGACCCATGTGATGGAAGATACACATGTCCCCTTGAGAGGGACGTACCCCCTTGGACTTGGAGCTATATATTGGAGGGGTTGGTTGGGTGGAAACACATCTCTCTTCCTAGTGTGTGGCCTTGCTAGTTAGTCTTGTGTGAAGGCTATGGAGTCCTTTCACAACAATAGCAGAGGGACATCCACACTACCATCTTGAGGGAGATGGAATCCTTCAGCCACAGTATTCAGGGTAACGACTACACATGGAGTGAGGCAGGTGATCGGCCAACAGGTCTCTGTCTGGGGGGGTATCGGCAATAGCACCAATAACTTGAGCAAAGAAAGGGTGACATTCGACCGAATTCCAAGGCAATTCGATGAATGCCAATAGCCTGTGTGCATGCAAGAACTCGCTCAAGTCGGGAGATAAGCCAGCATGGAAGGTGGTAATGTTGTCTAGAGCTTCCATGGTGATTAACAGAAAGTGAATACACCGAGTATAACAGAGATGACACAGAGTGCAAGTACATAATAGCGGAAAAGAGGATGAAGATCTTGGTTAAGTAAAAACGCCGAATGGAAGCGTGCGTAGAAAACGCAATCATCACCAGTTGTTGGGAACATGCATGCGTAATGACGACATTCGTGCATTAACAAAATCCCAAACATGGAATGCGGTGGCTAATCATGGATATGGAGTAAAATAGGAAGTTTACGATTAGACAGTCAATGGAAATGCGTGTCATGTAAATAGAGGTCAGGAGACAGAAAAAACATAACCCGTATGAAGAATAAAAAATACAATCAACAAATTAAGATGAAGTAGACTTTGAACAATACGAACAAAGTTTCGATCATTGATGGGTTTAGGAAGAAGAGTACCATTTAAAGTGGATAACCGAAAGGTAGCGGGTCCAAGCTGATCTGCAATATGGTAGGGACCAAAGCACCGAAGCTTGAACTTTCCCACCAAACGATTAGACTTAGCATTATAGAAAAGAACTAATTGTCCTTTGGTAAAGACAGGAGTCCAAAGAAATTGATCATGTGCCTTAGCTTGCCTCAATTGCAGTTCTTGTAACATCACAAAACTTTCAAGACGTTGTCATCCAAGGACCACAACACATCCAACCGGAAAGGAAAGGACTCTTTTGATAAGAGCTTATGGTCCAATGCCACCCATAAACTAGGTACCACCAACTCCATGGGTGCAATTGCCTCTAGTGCATATGCCAATTTAAAAGGCATATTTCTTGTAGCAACTTTGTAAGTAGTACGGTAAGCCCATAGGACCGAAGGAAGGAATTGATCCCAATGCTCCGGACATTCTAGCACAAGTTTCTTTAGCATGTTAAGAAGGGTTTTATTGGTACTTTCAGCGAGTCCATTGGCACGAGGATAATACGGGCAGCTAAATTTATGGACAATCTTCAGTGTGTGGGTAAGCACTTGCATTAAGGCATTAACAAAATGTGTACCTCGATCGGAAACAATCTCCAAGGGAAGACCGTAGTGAGGAAGAACATCACTCATCAAACATTTGACTACCACTGATGCAGTTGCGAATCGTAAAGCCCAAGCTTCTACCCACCGAGTAGCATAGTCAATACAAGTGATTATATACTGATGATTAGTAACTGTAGCATGAGGTGTAATGGGACCAATGAAATCCAAGCCCCACTTTTGAAAGGGCTCAAGGGGAGAGACAGGCTGCAGTGGGAAATGATGTCGTTGTAAAGGTTTCCCTTATCGTTGGCAAGCATCACACTGTTTGACATGAGTAGTAATGTCACGCTGCATAGTGGGCCACCATAAGCCACTCTGCAGAAGTTTCTGGTAAGTAAGATCTACCAAAAAATGACCACCAAAAGGAGCAAAAATGAGCCATGTCAATAATCGAAGAAACTTCATGTGGAGGAATACATCATAAAAGCGCACCAAATGGATCCATGTAATACAACTACCCCACAATGATCCAAAATCATCAACTATACATAGCCAGTTTATGGCGAGCAGAAGTGGAAGTATTAGTCGGGGAACATCCACTAGTTAGAAAAATCATAAGAGTATCATAGTACGATGGTGCCATAGGGAGCACCTGACAATCATCTTGTACCAAATCAGTCGCATAGATAGTGGGGTTAGTATCATCAATACCACCGGGAAGTTCACCGGGATTAAATCGAGATAGAAAATCAGTAAGAGCATGCACTGACCCCGGACGATGTACAACCTCATAATCAAATTCTTGCAGCAACAGCACCCACCTGGCTAATCTGCCCCCTAAATGTTGCTGGTAGACAAGATAAACCAGAGCCACATGATCCACATGAAAGGTAAATGGGTGTCCCAGTAAATAGTGTCGGAATTTCTTCATCGAATAAACCAAACCCAGACATTCGTGCTCAGTTACGGAATAGTTCCGTTCAGTAGTGGCTAATCGTCGACTAGCATAATAAATAGTGTGGAACCACTTATCGTGTTGTTGCATTAGCACACTGTCAATTGCGATGTTAGATGCATCCACAAAAACATGGAACGAAAGTTGCCAGTTTGGTGCTTGTAGAATAGGAGCTTGTGCTAAGAGTGTTTTCAGATGGTCAAATGCAATTTGGCACTCCTCAGTCCATGCAAACTGTCGAGGATTGCTAGTAATCAACTGATTCAATGGTATAGCTACATGCGTGAGCCATCCAAGATGTCATCCATGCCACTGTATTTGTCCAAGGAATGGCATAACTTCCTTTGGTGTCGTAGGGGAAGGTGCATTCAACACTGCTTTCACTTTATGAGGGTCCACTTGGATGCCTTGTTGCGAAATGATATGACCAAGAAATTTGCCACAGGAAATGGAAAAGACCGACTTGTTGGGATTTAAGCACAAACGAAACTCCCTACACTTAGAAAAGTAGGAACGCAGGTGATTGACGTGAGCCGATGCGTCACTAGATAACGAAAAAAATATCCAAAAACACCTTCGTAAATGTGCTTAAGTGGGGAGAAAAGATTTCTTGCATGCATCGTTGAAAGGTTTTGGGAGCATTACGGAGACCAAACCACATCACTGTACATGCATATATGCCCCAATTTGTAATAAATTCCGTCTTTGGGATGTCCATTTTAGCCATGCGCACCTGATTATAGCCACTATAACCATCCAAAAAGGAATACATTTCTCATCCAACAACATCATCTAGCATCGTGTCCAAAAAGGGAATTGGAAAGGGATCAGGCATTGTTGCCGCATTTAACTTTTGATAATCTACACAAATACATAACTGCTTGTTTTTCTTTGGGATAAGGAAAATAAGCAAAATCAATTCCGCATGCTCAATGGGGACAATGAAGCTCACTTTCAACAAGCAATCCAATTCAACTTTCACTTGAGCAGCATAGTTGGGATTCATTTGGTAACTAGGTTGTTTAATTGGTCGTGCATCCGGTTTCAGCATCACACGATGTTGATAGATTCGAGGGTCCAACCCTTTCATATCACGATAGTCCCATGCGAATACATCTTGAAATTCTTTAAGCAACTGTAGTAAATCATTTTGAAAAGTTTTCGGTAGCCTAGCCTTAAGCTTGACCAGTCGCGGAGTAGCCTCATCTCCCAAATTCCAAGTGATTAGCTGATCTTCCAGTACATAAAACTATCAGGGCATGGAGATACCCTCAGGTGACTGGAATAATTGGTTGATATTTGTGGCATTCAAGACTTGATCCGGAACTGGGTCCACTCCGTCAGTAAGCAGAACTACCAGTAAGCGACCAGATTCCAATTATCTACAATTGCTTGTAAATTGATTGTACCCACGACTAGCAAATCCTGGTTAGCATTGAGGAAAGCTTCTTCTTCATCATCTGAAATTCCATCCAGCATGTGCACGGGTTCGGCCACGTAAGGTCAAGCATGAAGGTCACAAGGCTTCATCTTGTCCAAGGGTACCACATATTTCCGATGATTGCTTTTGAAAATAAGTTCATGTGTAGGACAATCCTCTAACGCTTTTGCTTGTTTCAGTGAGGCCCCCCCCAAATAGTAAGTTGTAATCCAGACTTGATTCAGGTAATTCTAGAACGATAAAAGTCATTTTGAACACTGCTCCCTGAAGAGTAATGGGTATATCATGCACCAAACCCATTGGATGTACCCTAGATTGATCAGCCATTCTCACAAAAAACTAAATAGGTTCAATCTAAGTCCACCCTAACCTTTTACAAAGTGCAGTTGTAGAAATATTTACACCAGAGCCTCCATCAATTAATACTTGAGTAATTTTGTGGTTTTTATAGCATACTATAATTAAGGGAACAACATGGTCCACCGTAGGATCAATTTCTGGACTAATAGTTGTTGTAGCAGGTGTACACGAAGATCTTGGACTGATTTGTTGCTAGAATTATTGTTGTACACCTAGGACCAAGGCTAACAGTTGCCCCAACGACATCATAATAGATGCTTTCGATAAAATATTCCACACAGAGTCAAGATTCAATGTACCCGATATTGAGTTTGATGGACTCTCCGATGACACTTTGACCGGATTCATCTCTTCCGGTGGTATATTCGGTATTGTTAGCTAGACCATGGGTACCGGATCGGGGAAGACATTTGGTTCTTGACTAGCCCACATACTAGCTTTGGTAAAAATGCTCTATTGTTCTTGAATACCTGGCTCAAAAATCTCAACACTTGGTTGTAACTGCTTGCCGGACCGTGTTTGAATTGATGTTGCTTGGGTATCCACTGCTGAAATATATACCATATTTGCCATTGGATGCTATCATTCTTTTCTTCGTTTGTCATACTCGGCCGCATCTTTGCAATATCTATGGATATGTCCAATCTCGCCATAAAAATGGCATATTGGTGGTGGAAGAGATATACCTTCACCCGATTGGCCCGAGTTCCACCCGGTCTATCCAAAATTGTTTGCTCACCGTCCCGTGTAGGTTTTATAACTTTGGTAAGAAGTATTTCTCAAATGCGGTGGTACATAGTGGATAGCATGTTGTCTCTGCTCCTATATTATGGCATTTACGATCAGTCTGGTCTGTGCTTTGGCATTATATGGACACCTTTTGGTGCAATGACTTGCCATATTACAAATAGTGCAATACAGTTGATTTAATGCACATGCAGAAGTAGTGTGTCCGAGGTTCTTTCATTTGGTGTAGTACACCTGTTTCAATGGATCCTCGCTCATGCTCTTGGACGCCTTTAACCAATCCAAATCTTTAATAAAACCACCAACTTTATGCTCCAACTGCAATCCATGGCTATTATCGCATCCAAGGTCATACCGCCCACACATCGTATAATCATAACTTGTTTGAGCTGAGGGTTTAATCCATTAATGAACCACTGAGCAATCACGTCATCTGGTAGGTTAGCATGTGTCAGTAGTAGTTGTCATAGATGAGTTCGGAATAAAGTTGCATACTCTTGCACATTCTGATGAGATCTATCTATTGTTTTGTAAATAATCAAAGATCTTAGCTGCATTTTTCCTTAACCAAAAATGTTGTAAGAAAGCATCCTTATCATCGTCATATTGTCCGAAATGATTAATGTCATATTCGATTAACCACCAGGCAGCCCCATTAACTAGAGTAGATTGGAACACTATAGCCTTATATGTCGGATCTGCTAGATAGTTGAGTACTGCATGATTGATTTCAAAAGTATGCACATGAGCATTAGGATCGTCATCGGGAAATCCTCCAAATTTCTTATACGTAACTAGTAGGTATCGATCGTGGGGGTATGATCTACTGTTGTTGTTGTTGTTGTTGTTGCTAGTGATGTTGTTGTTGTTGTGAACCCCTCATGTTGTTTAAATCAAGAGGAAGTATCACTGTAGACTAATTTGAACAAGTTGATCCTAATTGCTGATGTGTCATCTCGCCACCTTGCAAGTTCTCGAGTATTCTGATATCGTTAAGTCAATCACACAAACCTACACTCAACCGCCATTCCTCGTAGTTGGCTTCTAAGGTAAACTTTTCACCAGAACTTTCATCCAACAATACACTAGTTTCTCTCGAATCGAAACCCAAAGTAGAGCTATCATCGAAATTCGACAAACCGGCCCCAGAATTGTCCAAGCTACCACTGAAATTCAACAAACTACTACCGGAATTCTCCAAACTGTCACCAGAACCAGTGATTACTTCCCCAACAATACTTTTTGCGGATGGGGTTGGTTGCACTTCTTGTATACCCTATAGTCCTTGTATAAGAAAATACTGAGGTGGCACTCCAGTAGCCCATATCTCCTGCTTTCCTTCCGACGATTGTCCATCACCACTACCACCAAGAGGTGTTCCCAATGCGCTAGGAACTTTCTAGGGATACTGATCCCTTCTGTACTTCGGGTAAGATTCTTTGGAATGTGTTACAAGCATATATCATAGGATTCTTTCTCAAACCCTAATCTGCTCGCAGGCTGGCTACTCCATGCCCCATGGCCGACACCATTGTTAATTTGTAATCTTGTCAAGATAGTTATAACTTACTTTTTGACTATGCATGGGTTCTTGGGATGGTTAGGGGTCTGTAATACAAAGGCCGTATATATATTTTCCTACTCACTTCATTACTGTAGTAGCCTCTTCATTACTTATCTGACAATTCGGACGAACTTAACTACTAATCTCTAGTACACAACAGAATATGACAATCACCACACCCGAATACATAAAGTCTTAGTACCTTCTAGCATACCATCATCATTATACTTGCAATTCACCAAAGACTCACTGAACATCAACACAGTACCGCATTTATTCAATATCGAACATCAATAAAACAGAACGATACAACAATGTATATAACTGCGCTGGAATCAATCTCTAGACACATCGCGTAGACACTCAATCCGATGATGCCCCCCCTTCGGCTTCTTCCAATTGCCTCTTCTATTATCAAAAAAGGGTTACAATGAGTGGGCGACATCCTTTCGATGCGCGTTTGTCCCTAATTACATTTTCTACTACATAGAATGATATTCCTTTTCGGCGACCTAACAAGCGAATGTGAGGAATAATGGCACGTTTGACAGACAAGGCTATCAGTGCATGCCTAAGCATCTCTACCATCCCAATGGATTTACTCTGTAGTAGCTGCAACAGGAATAGTAGCACAAACACGAATCTGCAGAATATCACCATCTTCGACACCGTTTGCATTAGCTTTAGTACCTGTATTTGTAGGTGTAATAGGACGTTTTTCAACACTCTACACAATGTTCCATAGTCTTTTTGCAGCCAATACATGTCGCATCATATAAGCCCACAATGGGTAATTCATACCATCTAACTTATCCTCAATAGCCAACATACGAAATACATCACTACTTTCAGCCATGGCCATTGACTAAAATACCCTGATGCAGAAAAATGATTGTATCTGAAAAAGTTGAATAGAACTACTCTGGCGAGTTCTGCTAAACCTGTAGAAGACTTCAAGACGCTTATACTAGCAAACCAAAACCTATATATATCTTTGGCACAAAAGGACAAAATAGCCTACACAAGCACTATGATAGTGCATTCGGAGGCCAAAAGGAGCTCAGATCGGCCCTAAGTATGCTCGCCAAATTTCGTTCGATTCTGAGACTGTGATTGGAGGGGTGTCGACAATGCCCTAGATGAAGTAGTGGCCTGCTCTAATACCAATTGTTGGAGTTAGACATCTATGGATGCATGTGAATAGCACAAGGAAGAAGAAGAATCTTGGAGCACAACACACAATACTAAATGTATTACCACTAGAATGTACAAAGATAAGTAACTCATTAGGGCTAAAGGCGTATATACAAGCCGCGGGAAAAGACCTCCTAAAGAAGGAAAAAGTGCCCCGGAAATCCTAGTGTGTTCACACACATCACTACCTAAATATATCAACACCAAGTCCCATTACAGAATAAGAGGAGTTGTTAGTGCATGTGATAGTATTCCCTATAGGGACAGGATCAAGTGAACTAAAGAAACTATGTTGTGAGGTAATATATTTGGTTGCCCCATTGTCAAAGTACCAAACATTCGAGTCTGCTGCAGACATACACTATTCATGAGAAGATGGGTCATGACTACAAAGAGTAGTAAATTCCCATTCTTCATTCTGCACAAGATTAGCAAACTCTGTTTTAGGTGTAGAGGCTTCTACAACAACCATTCAAGCCTCTTTTTTATTTGCCTCTTTTGCAACCAGATTTGGACAACTCTTTATGAAATGATCATTTCCTTTACAATATTTGCAAAACAACTTCTGCTATTTTGATTTCTTCTCATCTTTGTCTTCCGTTTTTTATTGTGTAAAATTAGTAGATTTCTACTTACTAGTAAATGATCCCCATTTACCTTCGTTGTTGTGACTAGCTAAGAAAGCTTGATCTGCAACATGCATAATGGACTTGTTCTACCGAGAATGATCTTCTTGCAATAAAATAGAGACTAGATCCGCAAATGTTAAGGCATTTGGATTGCCTTTCATCATCAATTAAAGAGTACAAGCAAAACTCTGATATGAATCTAGAAGACCATTAAGAATAGTTTGCACAAGTGAACTGTCTGGTAAGACTTCATCAACCAAAATCAACTCCTCCTTCAAATCTTTGATCTTTGTTAAAAAAACTGTCCATAGAATCTCCTTCATTCATATGCTCACTCTCCATCTATGTTTAGAGATAAGCAACACGAGCCTCATTTCTAGCTTGGTACAAAAAAGATAAGTGTATCCCAAGCATCCCTTGCTGTTTTGCAAGAGCAAATGTGAGGGATAATGGCAAGTTTGATAGAAAAAACTATCAATGCATGTGCCTAAGCATCTCTACCATCCCAATGAAGTTGTTTTATAGTAGCTGCAACAAGAATCAAAGCACGAACAAGAATTTGAAGGTCTTCAGCTTCAATGCCATTTGTGTCACCTTCAATAATTGTATATGTAGGTGTACTAGGTTGTTTTTCAAGACCTTGCATAATATTCCATAGTCCTTTTACAATTGATACATGATGCATCATATATGCCCATAATGGGTAATTAGTACCATCCAATCTATCCTCAATAGCCAACATATGGAATACATAATTGCTTTCAGCCGTGGCATTGGCTAAAATACCTTAATGGAAAAAAATGACTATATCTAGAAAACTTGAATAGAACTACCCTAGTAGACTTTGAGTTGCTTGTACTAGCAAACCAAAACCTGTATGTATATTTGGCCCAAGAAGAAAAAATTGCATGTACAAACACTATGATAGTGAGGTCAAAGGCTGAAACGAGCTCATATGGCAATTTTGATGCCAAATAGCAAAGATATTTTGAACTCTTATCGCCTTGAGTATGCTCATCAATTTTCATGCGAGTCTGAGACTATGAACAGAGAAGCGACAACCTGCTATGATGTCAATTGTTGGAGTTTGAGGTTTGTGGACGCACATGAACAGCACAAGGAAGAAGAAAAAGATTGGATCACAATACACAATATAGAATGTATTACCAAGTGAATGTACAAAGATAAGTAACCCATTAGGGTTATATGCATATTACAAGCTGGGGGAAAAAGACCTCCTAAAGAGGGGAAAAAGTGCCCCATCAATCTAACCTTGGAAGTCACATGAAATCACATGATCCTCACATGGCTCTCACGTGGATTCTAGAATGATTTCTCCCAAGCTTGTACCCTCCTTAAGGGTTAAATACCATACCCTTAGGAAATATCAATCCTAAGGTCAAAACCCTTCAATTGGGAGAAAATAAATCAAAATAGCTAAAGAGTTCACACCATAGTCTTGGAGACATTTTGCCAAGGGTTTCTCAATAAACTTTAGGGGTTCTCCAAGTGACCTTGGACCCTCCAAACCCATGTCTTATGCCGCTTGGACCCATAGTTATACAACATCATACTACCCATACATGTGGTTTTTCCCAAAAAAATATGTCTAATGCCTTTCCCTCTCCCAAAATGAAGTTCTAGTCAATTTAGTTCCTAAAAACTATAAAGAGTAGTAGAGAAAGGGGCTTTGAAGAGGTGAAACTCTCACTCTACCACTTCTTAAACATTTATTTTCCTAGAGGAAGCCTATGTTCCACTCTCCTTGAATGCCCCCATCATCTCCTTGAAAACCTCGTATATAACCTCTAATAGGGTTGTAGAAAATAAGAAAAATGATAATTTATACATGGATCAATATATATGGGAGGCCACAAATTTGCTTCTCTTCCCCAATGCATAGCAAAGATGGATACTTTTCATCCCACATAGTATATCTAAGCAAGTTTTTTGGGTTGTATATGGTGCAGCTTGCTCATTCCTCTCCCACAAATGAAGAAGAGGAGAAGTATATCCGCATCCTCTCTTGGGCATGCATTATTGCCGCACCTCCTTGGAGGTCTTCCCAATTCATGGAGGAGACAGATATATATATATATATATATATATATATATATATATATATATATATATATATATATATATATATATATATATATATATATATATATATATATATATATATTTTCTCGTGGTATCTCTCTTCAATGGTGCCATAACCTATAGCTTTTTCACACACGTTCAGTGCCATTGTTCCAAGATAGACGCTCTGATACCAATGTCAAACTGCAAACCAATCTTTTATCAAAAGCTTGTAGTTGCCCTCTCGAAGATGACACACATAGAGATCTTATTCTTAACTCCCCAACTTGCCAAGCCTATACTCACGTATTTGATAATGAAAGGTACTCCTCCCTTATCTCTCTTCTACCAATTCAATAGTATTCTATCCCATAGGATGCCATGTGGCATCCTTGCCACTTAAGATCAAGAGGTGGTTCACACCCATCGTGTAATGTGACACATTGGTTAATCATTTTGGTCAATGAACAATTCTTGAACTTCCTAGGATCCTTATATTGAATTCCTTACCTTCATAGAGTCTGTTGGACTCCTTGTTCACAACCTTGGTATGTTAAATCTTTGTTCACAACCTCAGTATCTCAAACTTTTTTCGCATCCATGTTTGGTATCTTGAACACTCAATCAAGTGCTTCCCAAGGAGGTATCATTTTTACATATTCATTAGTTGCTTATTTGGATTTCTTTCAATCTAAATTCTTATTACTCTCATTCATTGTTTGATAAGAAGAGAAACATTGATTGAATCGTTGCTTAAATCATTGGCCTTGTTGATTATGCATGTCATGGGTTTTATGGAACTCGAGAATCCATAAAGGAGACTCAAATCTTAAATTTTTCTATCCATATTACAA
The DNA here is from genome assembly GCA_020310875.1 of Ceratopteris richardii. Classification (NCBI taxonomy): domain Eukaryota; kingdom Viridiplantae; phylum Streptophyta; class Polypodiopsida; order Polypodiales; family Pteridaceae; genus Ceratopteris; species Ceratopteris richardii. Next base: position 54,932,331 of record CM035417.1, on the reverse strand, counting down.
TTCATTAGCCTTTGAATTAGTTTAACACATAAAAAGCATGAAAGCATAATGGTTTGGATAGATTTACAAAGATGGCACACTTCACTCCAGCTATCAAGGTAATCACATGTGCAACCACTGCTAGAATTTTTCTCAAATACATATTTAGGCTTCATGGATTTCTTGATGGTATTGTTAGTGATTGAGGTCCACAGTTCATATCCAGCTTTTGGAAAATCTTTGCAAGCTCCTTGGTTTTCAAGTTAAATTGTCTAACTAGTTAGTGATCACAATCTAGTGCTCCCTTGATAATAAGAGTTATCTCGCTTTACCATACCAATTGTATCATCATGCTCCACCAAGGTCCATCGAATGGCTAAGCTCTAATAGAGTGTCATGACAATGCTCTATTTTAGCATCAACATCATGCTCTAAAGCATCCAACTGATCATCCAAAGTTTTTTGCACATGAACATAAACATGATTAGCCAAACCATATTCAGAATAAGCATCATGGGCATCCAAAACATGAGCATTTGTTTGAGCATCTAAATCATGCCATACATGTCCATCAAGAATGTCAACATTCCTATCTATAGGTAGAAAAAATGAGACATGATGTGTCTCACACGGCACATAAGGCTGAACTCCTAGTGAGATGAGATTGTCTCTCACATAGAGTTGTTGGAGTTAGACATCTGGGGAAGCACGCGAACAGCACAAGGAAGAAGAAAAAGCTTGGAGATCAACACACAATACTGAATGTATTACCACTAGAATGTACAAAGATAAGTAGCCCATTAGGGCAATAGGCATATATACAAGCTGGGGGGAAAAAACCTCCTAAAGAGGGAAAAGAGTGCCCCGATGGTCCTAGTGTGTTCACACACATCACTACCTAAATATATCAACAGATCCCCCCTGGGAGTGATGCAGTGAACAAGGAGATGGCACTCATGTATAGAGAAGTGCTAAGCTATGTGGAAATCACTCCACAAAAGGAAGTAAGCCCAAAGCTTTGCAAAAAGCTTTGTTGATATATATAGGTAGTGATGTGTGTGAACACACTAGGACCGTCGAGGCATTTTTTTCCCTCTTTAGGAGGTTTTTTTCCCTCGGCTTGTATATACGCCTATTACCCTAATGGGCTACTTATCTTTGTACGTTCTCTAGTAATATATTTAGTATTGTGTGTTTGTGCTCCAAGCTTCTTCTTCTTCCTTGTGATGTTCGCGTGCTTCTGCAGATGTCTATCTCCAACAATTGGTATCAGAGCAGGTCGTCGCTTCATCTAGGGCACTGTCGACACTCCTCCATTTGCAGTCTCAAAATCGCACAAATTTTGGTGAGCATACTCAGCGTGTTTTCAAGATCAAAACTGCTTTGCTTTGTGGTGCCGAAATCGCGATCTGAGATCGTTTCGGCCTCCGAACGCACTATCACAGTGCTTGTGCAGGCTATTTCGTCTTTTTGTGCCAAAGATATATACCAGTTTCTGTTCGCCAATTTAAGCGTCTCGAAGTCTGCTACAGGTCTAGCAGAATTCGTCTCGGCAGTTTTGTTCAACTTTTTAAGATACAGTGAATTTTCTGCATCAAGGTATTTTAATCACCGACCATGGCTGAAAGCAGTGATGTATTCCGTATGTTGGCTGTTGAGGATAGTTGCATGGTACCAACTACCCATTATGGGCTTATATGATGCGACATGTATTGGTTGCAAAAGGATTGTGGAACATTGTGCAGGGTGTTGAAAGATGTCCTGTTACACCTGTAATGACAGGTACTCCAAATACAGGTGTTGGAGCTGATGAAGATGGTGTCGAAGATGATATTCCACAGATTCTTGTTCGTGCTGCTATTTCTGTTGCACCTATTGTAGAGCAGATTCGATGGGATGGCAGAGATGCCCAGACACATGCATTGATAGCTTTGTCTGTCAAACATGCCATTATTCCTCACATTCGCTCTTGCAAAACAGCTAAGGATGCTTAGGATACACTTACCACATTGTACCAAGCTAGGAATGAGGCTCGTGTTGCTTACCTCCGAAAACAGTTGGAGAGTGAGCACATGAATGAAGGTGATTCTATGGACAGTTTCCTAATGAAGATCAAAGATTTGAAGGAAGAGTTGATTTCTTCTGATGAGGTTATACCAGATAGCTCAGTTGTGCAGACCGTTCTGAATGTTCTTCCTGACTCATATCAGAGATTTGCTTCTACTCTTTGGTTGATGATGAAAGGCAATCCGAATGCCTTATCATTTGAGGAGTTAGTCTCTGTTCTGTTGCAGGAAGATCATTCCAGGCAAAATAGGTCCATTATGCGAGTTGCAGATCAAGCTTTCCTGGCTAGTCAGAAGAGCAAAGGAAAATGGAGCTCTTCAACTAGTAAGCAGAAATCTGCTAATTCTGCATATTCGAAGAAGGAAGATAAAGATGAGAAGAAATCAGAAAAGTAGAAATTGTTTTGTAAGTATTGTAAAGGGAATGATCATATCATAAAGAACTGTCCAAAACTGGCTGCTAAAGAGGCAAAGAAGAAAGAGGCTGGAATGGTTGTTGCAGAGGCCTCTACACCAAAAATAGAGTCTGCAAATTTTGTGCAGGAAGAAGAATGGGCGTTTACTATTGTCTGCAGTTTTGACCCATCTTCTCATGAGCAGTGCATGTCTGCAGTAGACTTAGATGTTTGGTATTTTGACAGTGGGGCAACCAAACATATTACCTCGCAGTGCAGTTTCTTCTCTTCACTTGAGCCTGCCCCTATAGGGAATACTGTTACATGCGCCAACAACTCCTCTTATCCTGTTATGGGAGTTGGTAAGATCATTTTGACTACTGTTGATGGTAGTTCTTTCACTTTGTCAGATGCTTTATTTGTGCCAAGGATCAAAGAGAACTTGTTATCAGTTTCTGCATTAGCCAAGATTGGCTTGGTTGTGAAATTTGTTGATGACAGGTGTACAGTTCATGATCTGTCAAATGGCGATGTGATTATTGCTTCTGGCATTTTATGTCGTGGGCTATATAAGCTCATAGACTATGAAAGATCTGTAAATGATTTAGCATGTGCAGTAAATGATTCTTAGGCTATGTCAGATGCAAAGCTTTGGCATGCATGCTTTGGTCATCTGAATTTTGCTAGTTTGCTACGCCTGTAGAAATCTGAAATGGTGTCCTCATTGCCCAAACTTGAGGCACTTGGAAAACATGTTTGTGAAGGCTCTATTTTGGGCAAAATGCAGCGTTCCTCCTTTCCAAAAGATGGTTCAGTTCAGGCTACACAGAAATTGAAGCTTGTACATAGTGATGTCTGTGGTCCTATGCAGACACCCTCTTATGGGAATTACCTTTACTTCGTGACTTTCATTGATGATTTTTCCAGGCATGCATGGGTATATCTACTCAAAGCAAAGTCCGAAGTGTTCATGTGCTTTAATTAGTTTTTGGTTTTGGCTGAAAATCTATCAGCATGTAAAATGGGCACCCTCCATTCTGATCGAGGGGGGGAATATATGTCTTCTGATTTTAATGCATTTCTGGCTGAACGTGGGATAAAACACCAGTGTACAGTGTTGTATACACCTCAACAGAATGGAGTTGCTGAACGAAAGAACAGGTCACTCATGGAGATGGTGAGGTGCATGGTCAAGAGTCAGGCTTTACCACATAGTTTCTAGCTTCAGGCTATCATGTGTGCAGCATATGTACTGAACAAGTGTCCCACTAAAGCGCTACAGTCTATCACTCCATATGAGGCTTGGCATGACCGCAAGCCATATGTTGCTCATCTGCGTGTTTTTGGTTGTTTGGCATATGCACTAGTGCCTGAACAACATCGCAGAAAATTGGATGATAAGGCAGTAAAATGTATTTTTGTTGGGTACAGTTCTAAAAGTAAAGGTTATCGTCTGTATCATTCACAGACTAAACGCATTCTGGTTAGCCGTGATGTTGTCTTTGTGGAAGATGCTATTCAGCCATTGCTTTCATGTACTAAGGAGACATCTGTTAGCTCCAAAGACATGTATGATACTTTGATTCCTCTTTTTACAGGTGGACAGTCTAGTGCTGGTCCTAATGAGGCAACTACTCAGCCTTTGCAGGTTTCATATGATGATGCAGATCATTCCATTTCTGATGCAGATTTACATGATGCACTTGTTGATGAGAGAGCTCATATTGAGCAGGCAAAAACTATGCCAAAATGGCTGTGGTGCAGACTTTGCGTAACAGCAAATTAGATGCACCTTTGTCATATCATACTAGTTCAAGCTCTCATAGTGCCTCCTTTGCATCAAATTGCTATGCTATGGCTCCGTCAAGTCTCTGTGATGAGAATGAGCCTGTTTCTTTTGATGAAGCACAGAATTCAGAAAATTGGATGGCTACTATGCAATCTGAATATGATGCTATAATGAAGAATGGTACATGGTCTTTATGTGACTTGCCTCTTGGAAAGAAAGCCATTGGCACTAAGTGGGTATACAAGTTGAAGCATAAACCTGATGGTACAATTGACAGGTATAAGGCTAGGCTTGTTGCAAAGGGTTATGCGTAGGAAAGAGGCATTGATTTTGATGAGACCTAGTGTATGTTTTTCAGCCCTGTGGCTTTGTGAAGAAAGGGCATGAAAACTAGGTGTGCAGGTTAAAGAAGGCATTATATGGTTTAAAGCAAGCACCACGTGCTTGGTATGAGAAGATACATGCCTATCTGGTTGCACATGGTTTTGAGAACAGTCCAACTGAAAGCATCTTATATGTTAAGCGTGCTAATGATGTGCTTCTGATCATTGTTGTCTATGTTGACGACATGCTGTGTCAGATGCAAAGCTTTGGCATGCACGCTTTGGTCATCTGAATTTTGCTAGTTTGCTACACCTACAGAAGTCTGAAATGGTGTCCTCTTTGCCCAAACTTGAGGCACCTGGAAAACATGTTTGTGAAGGTTGTATTTTGGACAAAATGCAGCGTTCGTCCTTTCCAAAAGATGGTTCAGTTCGGGCTACTCAGAAATTGCAGCTTGTACATAGTGATGTCTATGGTCCTATGCAGACACCTTCTTTTGGAAATTATCTTTACTTCGTGACTTTCATTGATTCTTTTTCCAGGCATGCATGGGTATATCCATTTAAGGCAAAGTTCAAAGTTTTCATGTGCTTCAAACAGTTTTTGGTTTTGGCTGAAAATCTGTCAGCATGTAAAATTGGCACCCTCCGTTCTGATTGAGGGGGGGGAATATATTTCTTTTGATTTTAATGCATTTTTGGCTGAACGTGGGATAAAACACTAGTGTACAGTGCCGTATACGCCTCAACAGAATGGAGTTGCTGAACAAAAGAACAGGTCACTCATGGAGATGGCGAGGTGTATGGTCAAGAGTTAGGCTTTACCATATAGTTTCTGGCTTGAGGTTGTCATGTGTGCAGCATATGTACTGAACAGGTGTCCCACTAAAGCGCTGTAGTGTATCACTCCATATGAGGCTTCGCATGATCGCAAGCCATCTGTTGCTCATCTACGTGTTTTTGGATGTTTGGCATATGGATTAGTGCTTGAACAACATCACAAAAAATTGGATGATAAAGTGGTAAAATGTAGTTGGGTACAGTTCTGAAAGTAAAGGTTACCGTCTGTATCATCCACACACTAAATGCATTCTAGTTAGTCGTGATGTTGTTTTTGTAGAAGATGCTATTTAGCCATTGCTTTCATGTTCTAAGGAGACATTTGTTAGCTCCAAAGACATGTATGATACTTTGCTGCCTCTTTTGACAGGTGGACAGTCTAGTCCTGGTCCTAATGAGGCAACTTCTCAGCCTTTGTAGGTTTCATGTGATGATGCAGATCATTCCATTTCTGATGCAGATTTACATGATGCACTTATTGATGAGAGAGTTGATATTGAGCAGGCAAGAACTATGCCGAAATGGCTCGTGCAGACCTTGCATGACAGTAAATTAGATGCACCTCTGTCATATCATACTCGATCAGGCTCTCATAGTGCCTCTTTTGCATCAGACTACTATGTTATGGCTACATCTAGTCTTTGTGATGAGACCGAGCCTGTTTCGTTTGATGAAGCACACAATTCAGAAAATTGGATGGCTGCTATGCAATCTGAATATGATGCAATAATGAAGAATGGTACTTGGTCTTTATGTGACTTGCCTCCTGACAAGAAGGCCATTGGAACTAAATGGGTATACAAGATGAAGTGTAAACCTGATGGTATAGTTGACAGGTATAAGGCTAGGCTTGTTGCAAAGGGTTATGCACAGGAAAGAGGCATTGATTTTGATGAGACCTTTGCACCTACATGCGATATGACTACTGTTCGGAGCATCTCTACACTTGCAGCCCATCATGGTTGGAATGTACATCAGTTGGACATTAAAACTACATTTCTGAATGGTGACTTTCATGAAGAAGTGTATGTTTTTCATCCCCATGGCTTTGTGTAGAAAATGCATGAGAACCAGGTGTGCAAGTTAAAGAAGGCATTATATGGTTTAAAGTAAGCACCACGTGCTTGGTATGAAAAGATACATGCCTATCTGATTGCACATGGTTCTGAGAACAATCCAATTGAAAGCACCTTATATGTTGAGCATGCTAATGATGTACTTCTAATCATTGTGGTTTATGTTGATGACATGCTGCTGACTGGTCCTCATGAGAGGCTTATTGCTGATTTTAAGGCTGATTTGCATGCTTCATTTGAGATGTCTGATTTGGGGCATTTGCATCATTATCTGGGCATTCAGTGTATGCACGTTGATGGTGGAATGGCTTTGTGTCAAACGAAATATATTGACACATTATTGCAGCGTTTTGGCCTTGAAGACTGTAAGTCTATTGCCACTCCTATGCAGACAGGTTTACGATTGAGTCTTCATGATGCTAGAGATGCATTTTATGTTGTTCTCTATCAGCAGGTTGTTGGATGCTTGATTTACTTATGCATTACTCAGCTGGATATTCAGTTTGTTGTCTCACAAATGAGCAGGTTTATGCATTGCCCAGGAGTCAAGCATTGGCAGGCGGTTAAGCGTATCTTTCGCTACTTGAGTGGTACTCAGCTACTTGGGTTGTTTTATCCCAAGGGGGGATCACTACCGCCAGATTTGCATGCTTTTTCTGACTCTGATTGGGCTGGTTGCTATGACACTCGTGTGTCCACTAGTGGCTTTTGCTTCATGCTTGGTAGCTCATGTATATCTTGGTTGAGCAAGAAGCAGCCTAGTGTGGCCACTTCCAGTTGTGAGGCTGAGTATAGGGCAGCTTTCATAGCGGCTGTTGAGTGTGTTGAGATATCAAGCTCAACATGTGATGATCCAGTATAACACGTATCAGTTTTTCGTTTCTCTTACATGTATAATGGTCACGCCGGTATATGTCAGGGATACTTCATTGAGCTTTATTAGATTTATCTACCGAGAGTGATGGCACATTTGTTTCTTGCCAGCTCACTCATTCGCGAACATTAGGATTTTCCTTATGTACTGATCTTTATATATTGCACTTGTTGTATTCTTATTTTGAGGTCATTCTTGTACATTCCTTTTATGTAATAGAAGAAGAAGAAGAAGAAGATCATTCTTCCTTGCCTCAATCTGTGTGTGCGCTTCTCCTTGAGAGTGAGAGTGTGTGTGTGAGCTCTCTTCCTTATCTCCTTCCTTGTGACATGGTAACAGAGCCAGCGTGGTTGTAGAGAGCTCGTGGAGAAAACGACGGTGAAGACTACGCGACAAGGTGAGGAGAAAATGCGATTTCACAAACGGTCTCTGTTTGCTACGAAAATCGGCGTGAAGGTAGAAGACCTCAAAATATTTTCGAGAGTTATCCCTTTAAGGTCACTTGTTTTTGTCAGATCGAAGTTTCAGAGCTGTTGAAGCTGAAGGTCAATGACAAAGCACAGGAGCACATCAAAGAGGTGGACACCCAAGAAGAAGGAGCAAGTAGGGAGCTCCAAGAAGTGTATGTCAAATTTTCAGAAGAAATCTGTATAACAATAGTGATTTTCATCACTAAAAACCATTGTAAATACCATTTTCTATTTTGTAGCTCCATTTTGTGCAAGCCGAGGAGTCCTCGAGCTTGAGGAGCATTAGAAATACCATCGTACCAATTTTCATAATTTTTAGACTTTGTTTGAGCCCTCAAATAAGCCCTGGAACCTAATTTTTAACTAGGTCGGACACTAGGTCTGGACAGGGCCAAAACTAGTCAAAAACCTATAAAAAGAGCTAAAGAGCTCATTTTTGGGGTTAGCTTCTTGTAGATTTCAGTTCTCTAATAGATCTCTTTGTAATCAAAGTCCTTCCATTGTTCCTCTATTTGATCTTTCCTGTGTGCGTGTGTGTGTGCGTGCATGTATGTGCTTGTCACTCACATTTGCTCACCACAATTGCTCACGATCTTCATATCGGTCCTCACATCTCCGCGGATTGACAAGTAAAGGAGGTGGTGCTTACGCTTGAGCTAGACCAAATTTTGGCACCGTTGCCGGGGAGAGAGCTTCGAGGACGAGCGTTGTGATTGTAAGATCGTAGATTTGTGACGTTGGAAGGTAAAAAAACGATCATTTCTGTTATTTTTCTGATTTTTCTTCTCCATCTTCATCATGATCATCATCTCCATCTTCATTCGTCTTCATCTTCATAGAAATTTCTTGTTTTTTAGTGCATTTTCACCATTTTCATACCATTTTTCATGCATTTTTGTGTGGGAAGGAGTTAGGAGGTGCAAGGGAGAGGAAGCGCTGTGTTTTTTCATGATTTTCTGCACATACGGAGCTCGCCATTGCTCGGCGCTCAAAACTTTGAATTTCCCGCCAAAAAACACGATTCTGTGAAGAAAATCACGATTCTGTGAAAAATTCAAAATTTTTTGAAAAATCACGATTTTCTATTTCCTGCCTAAAAGTTTGTTAAAAGAAAACACGATTCTGTGGTTGTGCTCAAAATCGCCATTCTCTAAATTTTTAAAAACCACGATTCTCTGAGACAAAATCACGATTTTCAAAAACACGATTCTCTGTTGGCAATCGCGATTTTCAGAAACACGATTTTTCATCCAAGGTACAAAATCGTGATTCTCAACAACACGATTCTCTGCTCAAAATCGCGATTCTCACAAATCACGATTTTCAGCAAAAACATGATTCTGTGAAAACACGATTCTTTGTTGGTAATCGCGATTTTCAAAAACACGATCCTCTGCTCAAAATTGCGACTCTCAAAAACACGATTCTCTGCTCAAAATCGCAATTCTCACAAAATCACGATTTTCAGCAAAAACACGATTCTGTGAAAACACGATTCTCTGTTGGCAATCGTGATTTTCAGAAACACGATCCTCTACTCAAAATCGTGATTCTCAAAAACATGATTCTCTACTCAAAATCGCGATTCTCACAAATCACGATTTTCAGCCAAAAACACGATTTTGTGAAAACACGATTCTCAACGTACAAAATCGCGATTCTCTGATTTCACACAATCGCGATTCTCTTGGTTTCACAGGATCGCGATTCTCTCATTTCATAGCATCGCCATTCTCTTGAAGTTCATAGCATTGCGGTTCTCTTGATGTTCATAAAATTGCGATTCTCTTGATGTTCATAAAATCGCGATTCTCTGATTTCATACAAAATCGTGATTTTTCCATAAGTGCTTGTTTGCCTGTTTTGACCCCCAAGAGCCTGATTTGACATAACTTTTTCATCCAAAGTCCATTTTTTGAGCTCTATAGCTCGTTGGAAAGCTCATTTCGAATCCTACATGAGCTCAACTGTTTTTTATAAGAATAATGCGTTAATTTTTCGGTAGGATAATTTGAACTTGACCCTCAAGTGGGACCAGGAAACCAAAGGGGCTCCAAAGGATTTTTTTTGCAATACCAAGAGGGAGAAAAATTGCATCATGGGAAAGAAAAAAGCAAAAGAGAGAAGAAAGGGGGCTAAGATGGGAAAAGAGAAGGGAGATGAACATGAAGTGCATGAAATAATCTCACAAGAGGATGAAACATCTAGAGAAAAATTGCAATGAGTCAAGGAAACGGGGGAAATGTCTAAGGGGGTTGGATCCTTATTTGCAACAAGAGAATATGATAATACTTTTGTGGATATGAGAATAGGATATGACCATAGAAGGTTGGGTGTTTATATCAATCCTAATTGTGAGTGGAATTTAATTCATATTGACCTAGTGGTCATTATCTTAGAGAACATTCAACCAACAACTCACTCTTCTATCCTCATGGATGGTGGACATTATGATTGCATGGGCCAAGTTGTGTTACCTGTTATGCTGGATGATATGCAATTTTTGGAAACATTCTTTGTCATGGATTGTATAGATGAAGACTTGATCATTGGCACCCAAAGGTTCATTACACAAAATCATCAAGAATTTGAGGTGTCTTCTCCACCTATTACCCGTGCTTCTACATATATGTCTATGGAAAATTGTCACATAATCCTAGTAGGAGATGGTTGAACCATGCCTTAAGAGAGAGGATTAGGAAGTAATCCTCAACCATGGCTTTTGGGGCAAGTGGTTAGCCCATCGCACTCCTAACCGGGAGGTTGTGAGTTCAATTCCCAACATTGGTATCAGAGCTGGCGATGCTGGCGTGCTTCCGTCCGTGCAGACGACGGGACTTGAACCCAGGTCTACTGAGTGAGCTTTTGAAAGCTATGAGCTAGACCAAGTCGACGCCCGTTTGCTTTGTTATCCATGCAGAGGGGCGGACAGTGAGCCAACCTTCAGTTTTTGAACTGTTCAGAGTTCAACTAGTCGGATTCGATCCTTTGACATCTCAGATGAGGAGGCCATTCTCTTATCCATGATCCCGAGTCGAATCCCGTCACTTATTGCTCTTCCTTCTACGGATCCCTCACTGCAATGAAAGGCTAAGCCCGTACGTGCATGATAGAGAGGCATCTTCTCTGTGAGTCGAGCACGCAAGACAGAGAGACATCTTCCTTCTACGGATTCTTCATATGCAACAAGAAGAACATTGGGATTGATGACTCTGATGGAGAGGATCAGCTCTGCATCGATTATTGCAAGAAGCAAAGGAGAGTCCGTGCAGAAGTGAAACTTAATGCCCTCAGACTGGTTGGTGAATTCATTCAACCTGCTGTTCGTGGAATGAGAAGGAGCTCACAATCGGCTGAAAACTTTAATTTGAACGCGGGAGCCGGTCACGGGATATACTCCAGGACTTGTCCAAGGTCTTGATTTCAAATTTACAGGCATGGAGCTTCATGTTAATCACAGGTATTATTATTTCAATTTTGAGAGGTTTGCATTTTCGAGAAGCACCATGAACTGTTAGGAGGCCAAGATCCGGGAGGGAAATCACATGTACGGAGAGTATGAGGTATATATATTCTCATCTAGGATCAAGATTCCCTCCAAATACAAGAAGGCCAAGTTTAGAGTATCTCTAAAATACTCTATTTTTATGATTTTTGCATAAATTTCAGGAGCTATTTTGGATAAGTAGCCATTTTGGGAAGGGAAAAAGAAGAGGTATTTTTAATAGATTTATGGAAATAATCATGCACACATATAGTATAGTGTATTGACTTCCATCCAAGATCAAGAAATCCAAAAGATATCTCAGTTTAATGGGAGTTTGAAGCTCCACAAAACCCCCTTCCATCACAGTTTGATAAAAAATTTCAGCACCTAAATCTGAGGAATTCCCATTTTGGAAGAGGGAAAAAGAGGTGTGATAGTTACGGATGGATCGGAAAAAGTATATTTACTGAGAGTATGGTGCATGTACTTCTTAGGCGAATCATTAGATTCATCAAAATGATAAGTTAAGGAGGGATTTTCGTTCCTCTAAGACCCCCTTCCCGCACTTTTTGGAAAATTTCAGAAATTAATCTTTTGCCAAACTCCACTTCTTGGAGTAAGAAAAAGATCATTTAGAGGCTTCCCATGGATTATTGTATATAATCCAAGAGAAATCCACATTTAGAGTGGATTAGAAGCTTGCTAAGAGCTCCCATTTAAAGTTTTTGCATAAAAGCAAAATCTTGATTTAGGCCTACTTTGGGGAGCGAATTAGCATGCACCAAGGGAGGATTTGGAAAGGTAAAAAATGGCTCAAGCATCTTCATATACCACTCTCTGAGGTTATGGAGAGAATTTTAGGATTTGTATGATGGAAGAATGCTTTTGGGCACCCCAAAAATCACATTTTTACACTTTTTCCAGCCCCTGCAACAGTCCACTAGTTTGACATGTCCCACTTGGAATTGCCATATCTTGGGCTAGGAAACTCCAAATTGGATGTGCTATGGCTCGTTTCGAAGAGCACAAGGTCTACTTTCAGTTTATGAAAAGAAATTTTGGAAAATAAGTATTTTTGCAGGTCTGAACATCTCTGCAAAATCTGAACAGTTTTGGCGACTACCTTCCGGGAGTCATATTTTTCAAACCGAAAAGGCAATTTGAGTAATTTCACTTCGACCTATTTGCACATGCTTTATATTTCAGTTTATGAACATTTGCAGGTCCTAAAGTGGTTTTTGCAGGTCTAAAGAAGGATTACTAATGCATTTTTGAGCTAAATTTGCATTATTTTTGTAATCACTTGACCATACTTTATGTTTTGAGGAGTGCTCCGATATTTTCGGACACTTCAAAGTGTATGTTAGGACTTGAGGAGGAAGGTGCAGAGGTCTCGAAGCTTATCGAGAGCGATTGGATGCATGCAATTCCAAAATCAGACTACTCAGGGACGTATATTTTATGCTTTCTGGCATTCTGTTTATGTTATGGCATGTCTGTATCTACATGCATGAATGGGATTGCATACATCAAGTGTTGATCATTGTTTAAGCTCTTAAAAGTATGGATCAACATGCAGGAAGTATACTTTTTGATTGTTTGCAGGAAAGAAGATTACAGAAACCATATGGCTATGCAACACCGGGAATGGTTGCTAGCAAATACTTTTGTGTTTTTGCAGGTCATGGAATCCATATATAAGTTTATGGCGTGCATGCCATGGGCCTGTCAAGCCCTATGTTTTTGGGTGGCCTGAGTGCCACTGAGTTATGGTTTAAATTTTTTGGGGATTCCATTTCCTGGGGAAATGCTGTCGAAATTTTTCTTACCGCATGGCGTTATATACGCACTTGCTTTTAGGTAAGAGTGTTATGGCATGGTAACATGCCTATTCTGCAAACGTCAATAAGGTATACACATGCTTCTACGCATGTATTTGATGGACTTAGGACCATCATAGTATTATATATAAGGCAACTTCGGTAGTAGCAGGATCCCTATACATAATCCTTATGGATTTAGACCATAGGATTGCTAACGGAAGGAGCTACACCTTCACCATTAGTAATGTGCACAAGCAATCCTATAGGTTCAGGAAGTTGCATTCAGGCACGGGAGATGCATTTTTTATAATCTCCAAGTTAGTGAAGATTTAATTATCTTCACAAGAGTCTCACATGATGATTAGGAGACTATGGGGTATCATGATGCATACCCAAAGAGTGATTAGTTTCACTCATATACATCACTTGAGCGAGTAGTGAAGCATTTCTGCTACACTACTAAGGAAACCAATAAATTGGGATCATAAAGATGGGTTTCATGAGATAGCATCGACGGATGCTTATGTGATTCAAGTGATGGTTAGGAAGGCCACAGGTATGGCACTAGCTCTATGGTATAGAGCATAGATCCCTTAGTCAGGAATAGTTGGGGTACCCAATACATACATATGTATCTTGGGATCTATAGAGAGGTACCTAGCCTTAGTCTTGGTACCTAGGAACAAGTTGGTTTGGAACTAAAGGGATATCCATTGTCACATTGTTGACTAGAACCAAACTAACTAGTTCAAGGACATGGGACTCATTTCAGTCCACTGATATGATTTTAGTATATGGGATTCATTGGAGTCCACCTATATATTCCATTATATGGAATAGATATTCGGTTTAGTGTAGGTATGACACCGTGGATTGGAAGAAGTTTTCACTGGTATGGGACGGTGGAAACGACTTCCCTTTGAGCACTCTTCTTCTATGGCCAGGAAGAAAAGGACTCATCATTCATGGCGTCATGTCTCACTAGATCAGAGGAGAGCTCTTAGTAGACATCTCCTTAAGATTAGGAGTTATCCTTCAGAGTATGGGGAAGATTTATTCTTCCAGTAGAGAATGTGATAGGTGATTTTATCACCATTGGTATCACATACTCATTTTTTTGGTTTTCAGGAAGGATAATTCCATCTGTTTGGTTGGATCGTATAGATCCATGCACAGAGTATGGTTGGCAGAGATAGTTCTTTATTATGGATACATTTGTGTTTACGGTATCAGATCATATCATTGCTAACCATTTTACTAGAGGGCTTTGACCCTTATTAGGAATTTATTTTCTCCACTCTTCACTACATACGCCTTCATTAGTTAGCAGAGATCTGTTCTCCATCTTCATAAAAATCTGTGTAATGAGGGAGTATGCACCAGATATGGAAGAGAGGACTAAATAAATTCATGAGTTTCTCTTTTAAGGAAAGGAGAAAGTGGGAATCAGTTCAGAGATTCATGAGAGGTCTCACTTTAGCTCCTATTCTTTGAAAGAGAAAGAAGGAAAGGAAAACATAATTTCTTCATAGCAGAAGAATACAGTAGGTTTTCCTTTATAGAGAAGAGGTGTTTGAAAAACATCTCTTAGTCTTTATTTGAGAAGGAATTCATTTCCTCTACTTTTCCATCTAATTTTCCTTCATATGGGAGTATGATTCTCCACTATTTTGGGAGGAAAAGTATGGAGAACTTATGTGCATGTTCTCACCTATGGATGAGTAGAGAAAATGGATTCAACAGAATCTCTTTCAAAGGGAAAGGGAAAGTGGAATAGTTTCCACTGCTAGAGCTCTTTTCCTTGGAAGAGATTATAGAGATAGACATGGAGAGAGTTTCACTTTCTCATTTAGATTGTCTAGATAGGAGTGGCACTCTTCTATTAAAGACAAGAGGGAGATGAGTTAATCATGATGGTTAGATTGAGTCTCATTTGTAAACTCTAGAAGAGAAACAGTTATGCTATTTTCAGTGATGGTCTTTGACTAGATGAGATAATCTAGTTATTGACATTAGTTAGACTGAGAGTAGATTGAGGATACTTCTCTTTTGAGTTTCCAGGAGATAGAAATATATCTAACCTATTAGGGTACCAAACTCTTAGTTGGTGTTACATCATGAATATGATGAGTAAACATCAGTTAGGAGGATGGGTACTTAGGGATTATCTGAATCTCAAAGGGAATGCTTTCTGCATTCATATGGCAAACTACAGGGAAGAGAAATATTAGAGTTTGCACAAGTGCCAATAGATGCTCTTCCAATAGAACCTAGTCCAATGGTAAAGGATGACAAACCACAGATTTCTCGGTTGGAGAAATGTAGAGATTGCATTTTACTACCAAGAAATGCTTATGTATGAGCTAGATGATGGATTTGCATAGTTCACAAGGTAGTTTAGACAAAACTACTACTTGTGATTACACTCAAGGTTAGGAAGACCTAGAGTGGTATGAGGGCAATCTATCATTTAGTCTTAGATGGGTTTGGAGTCACTTGTTATGGGACTCTGTTCTATACTTCAGAGGATTTTATGGTTTATTATCTCCACTATGATACGGTCAAGCTTATAAGTTTGGCACTTTACACTTTCTTTTCATATTATTACTCCATAGAGGATACATCATATGGACTTAGATCATTTGGATGATGTAGTATGTTATGAGAGTGATAGTATGGAGGTGAAGTGTACATGGGAGATAGTAGGCACCACTCAGACGGTTTCCCATTCTTGAGATGATCTCATATGAGACTTCTTAAGAGGAAGGATACGGGGAAACAACACACAGAGATGACCATGTACATAGAGTGCATGGGGTTCAGGGGAGTCCGAGCACTTTCTTCTACCATTACGGACATTTCATTAATATTTTCGAGGACGAAAATATTTTCAAGGGGAAGGAAATGTCATATGATTTATATGGGAGTTAATAGAGAATGCCACATGGCATTACTAGGACGACTCCACGTTGGTAGTGAGGGAGGAAGAGAGTCTCGTGATGAGACGGATGACGCTCGGGCGATGGCTGGGAGGATCGAACAACAGGCTGCTCTGTGTGTGTACGCGCAAATGCAGATCGAGGCAAAAGAGTATTATAGCATTGGTATCAGAGCCTAGTTGAGAAATTGGGCGAGATGGAGGTTTGCGCCTCATTCGTGGGCACTTGGAAAAAGCGCTTATCCGTGGTGAGTGTGAAACTGGCCTTGGATGAAGGCGCATGGGCATTTGGGCACCCACGGAGGGTGGGATAGGTCCAAATTTGGTCCATGTGCTGGAGTTTGAGGTTGGTGGAAGCGCTCATGCATGGAAAGTGGGTCCAAGAAGGGTCCATAAGTGAGCATTGAGGACAATGCTCAGTCTAAGGGGGAAGGAATGTCACATAATCCTAGTAGGAGATGGTTGAACCATGCCTTAAGAGAGAGGATTAGGAAGTAATCCTCAACCATGGCTTTTGGGGCAAGTGGTTAGCCCATCGCACTCCTAACCGGGAGGTTGTGAGTTCAATTCCCAACAAAAATCCTAATGACTATCCACCTTATGATAATTGGGGGCAAAATCATCTTTTCAAAGAGTGTGCTTTTCATTTTGAATCTAATCCTTCTTTGAGCAAATCACAGGAAACCTTGGAGAATGGGGAAATGGAGGACTCAAAGTGTTTGGGGGATGTGGAAGGACCCTCTCTTCCTATAAATCTGGCTTCCCCTCTTGAAACCATAAGCAGGGATGATCTACACTCATATGATCAAGAAGGAGATGATCAAGAAATACTAGGTATCATTGATGTGGAGAATAATGTCAAATCGATGGTCAATCATGAAAATGCATCACCCATTTGTACATCTAGAGATTCAATGTGTAATACGGATAAATGTATCGATGAATCTCTAGATCAATCTCCAACAACACTACCCATTGAACCCTTGCATAAGTCTGATGCATGTATAGAAGATCAACCTTTGTTGCATTCCCCATGTAAAGATGAGTTTTCTCAAAAAACTCACATAGAAGGCCCAAAAGACCCTTACATCAAGAAACATAAATCACATTTTCTTGGTAATATCAAGAAAATTTGGGTGGGCAAGAAATTACTTAGAGCCCAACCGAATCGCACTATGATATGGGTACCAAAGAAAGCCCTTGTACAAAATCAGCCCCCTCACACTAGACTTCAAAATCTATGGTCTAGGCCTACCATGACTTATCTTCAAGAAAGACCACTTCCAATCAAAGGACACAAAGCAATCAAGTTGAAACTCAGAAAGAATCCAGGGGGGGACTTCAAGGCAACAACCTGCACAACAAAGACACCAAGGCGAGGTAAGGGACTAAATCAAGCACAGAGCTCCAAAGAAGATCAAAGAACCTCTTCTACAAGGATATGGGTATGGAAACCAAAAGCATCGATAGGCCCCACAGAACCACAGTGCCAACCACGCAGGATCAAAGCCTCAAGAAAGCATCCAAACATGGAGCCGCCAAAGGATATCACTAAACAAGCAAAGACCAATCTCAAATGGATCCCTATAAGGAGGAAGTATCAATTGTCATTCGGGGATCCAATGGATACTTCTAACAAAGGCTGCCATAGCATGTCCAAATAACATTGAAAGCCTCGACGAGCGACAACCATGTGCTCCTTGCACAACCCTGTCTTATGCACCATTCAGGTCATGCATTTCCAAAGTATGCATTATTGTAGGGCCACATTACATGGTCGTGCATAGACACATTTGAGAGTCCCATGCACAAGAGCACATTGACATATGTCAACTATGTTTTCTGATACTAACATTTGTCTTCTTGCTTATGACATGGTAGTATTTTTAAAAAAAAGAAAAAAAGAAAAAAAAAGAGCTTGTTCCTAGGTTTGGTTTATGGAACATGAATAAGTCATGCTTAGTTGAAGGTGGAACCATGGCTTGGATAGAAGTGTGTTTCGGCTAGCAGCTACTATTATTGTTGCCTTATCTGGTAGATGTCAAGCACTTGGCGGAAACATGGCATCCACAACTATTGTTTCCCCTTACCATGGAAGGAGGGAAGAGTTTAAAGGTGAGAAGACTCCTGCTTAGGGTGAGCTAAAGAGAAGAAAGGGGATAGGGTACGACACTCAAGGAGTTTCATCAGCGATCCATCAACATGGACACTCATCGACAATGAAAGACGAGCTGATGGTCCATCACAATGCTGGGTGTACAACATGAAGAGCAGACTATCGATCGACCTTTCATGGTAAGAATCCTCTACTTGGGTATCACGACAACACTGCTAGATTAGGAAACCTCTTCATCAGCATACCCTTGAGCAATCCGCTCAAGACCTACTTTCTTGCACCATGTTTTCTAATGTGTTCACCCAGTATGCATGCATAGGGCTACATGACAAGGCCGTGCACAAGGCACATATTTTCTTCAACCCATGCACCAATACATTTACCCATCATTCAATATGGGTTACAAGTACTTGACACGGGTACAATGAACATCACCTTTGGAAGTTCTTTAGGATATCACAGGGACAACATCAATACCTAGGAAGCAAGTCGAAGCCCGCAGTTGCTCCAACTCAACCTTGACAACCTCTTTTGAGCAACGAGCGGATTTTTGGGAGCTCACAAGGACACTGTCTCACTAGAATCCAAGGAAGCAACACATACCAAAGAACTAAGCCTTACAATAATTCACAATGACAAAGGAAGAATCAGACAACCGAACCTGCTACCATAGATAGATAGAAGGATCTTGTTCACACAGGATGGACACTACCTCTCAAAGTGCTACATGGAACAACCACTACAACAAGGGTCTATCAGGGACGACAGACTCGAGAGGAGGGGGAATGTTGAAGCTGAAGGTCGATGATAAAGCATAGGAGCACATCAAAGAGGTGGACACCCAAGAAGAAGGAGCAAGTAGGAGCTCCAAGAAGTGTATGTCAAATTTTCAGAAGAAATCTCTATAACAATAGTGATTTTCATCACTAAAAACCATTGTAAATACCATTTTCTATTTTTGTAGCTCCATTTTGTGCAAGCCGAGGAGTTCTCGGGCTTGAGGAGCATTAGAAGTACCATCATACCAATTTTCATACTTTTTAGACTTCGTTTGAGCCCTCAAATAAGCCCTGGAACCTAATTTTTAACTAGGCCGGTGTTGGAACTCAAGGTCAAGCATAAAACATGGAAGCACATCAAAGAAGTGGACATAGAAGAAGAGAGAGCAAGTAGGGAGCTCCAAGAAGTGTATGTCAAATTTTCAGAAGAATCCCCTACAAAAATAGTGATTTTCATCACTAAAAACCATTGTAAATACCATTATCTATTTTTATAACTCCATTTTGTTCAAGATGAGGAGTCCTCGAGCTTGAGGAGTATTAGAAGTACCATCGTACCAATTTTCATAATTTTTAGACTTCGTTTGAGCCCTCAAATAAGCCCTGGAACCTAATTTTTGACTAGGCCGGACACTAGGTCTGGACAGGGCCAAAACTACTAAAAAAACTATAAAAAGAGCTAGAGAGCTCATTTTTGGGGTTAGCTTGTGAGAGAACAGAGCTTTTGCAAGAGAACTCTTTTGCAATCGAAGCTTTCCATTGTTCCTCTCTTTCATCTTACCTTGTGCACGTGTGTGTGTGTATGTGTGTGCATGTTTGTGTGCTTTCACTCACTCACTTGTGCCTTCACTTGCTCGTGGTCTTCATACTAGTCCTCACGTCTCCGCGGATTGACAAGTAAAGGAGGTGGTGCTTACGCTTGAGCTACACCAAATTTTGGCGCCGTTGCCGGGGAGAGAGCTTCGAGGACGAGCGTTGTGATGGTAAGATCGTAGATTTGCGACGTTGGAAGGTAAAAAAACTATCATTTTTGTTCATTTTCTGATTTTTCTTCTTCATCTTCATCTTCATCATCATCACCATCTCCATCTTCTTCCATCTTCTCCTTCATAGAAATTTCTTGTTTTTTTGTGCATTTTCATCATTTTCATACCATCTTTCATGCATTATTGTGCGAGGAGTTAGGAAGTGCAAGAGAGAGCAAGCGCTGTGTTTTTTCATGATTTTCTACACATACGGAGCTCGCCATTGCTCAGCGCTCAGAAATTCAAAGTTCCCGCCAAAAAACACGATTCTGTGATGAAAATCACGATTCTGTGAAAATTCAAATTTTTTTGAAAATCGTGATTCTCTCTTTCCTGCCTAAAAGTCTTTTGAAAAGAACACGATTCTGTGGTCATTCTCCAAATCGCAATTCTGTGGTTGTGCTCAAAATCGCGATTCTCACAAATCACAAATCACGATTTTCAGCAAAAACACGATTTTGTGAAAACACGATTTTCAAAAACACTATCCTCTGCTCAAAAACATGATTCTCTGCTCAAAATCGCGATTCTCAAAAACACGATTCTCTGCTCAAAATCGCGATTCTCACCAATCACGATTTTCAGCAAAAACACGATTTTGTGAAAAGGCGATTCTGTGAAAACACGATTCTCTGCTCAAAATCGCGATTCTCAAAAACATGATTCTCTGCTTAAAATCACGATTCTCACCAATCACGATTTTCAGCAAAAACACGATTTTGTGAAAAGGCGATTCTGTGAAAACACGATTCTGTGAACCACGATTTTTTGAAAACACGATTCTCTGCTCAAAATCACGATTCTCAAAAACACGATTCTCTGCTCAAAATCACGATTTTGTGAAAACACGATTCTCAAGGTACAAAATCGCGATTCTCTTTCACACAATGGCAATTCTCTGATTTCACAAAATCGCAATTCTCTTGAAGTTCACAAAATCGCGATTCTCTTGAAGTTCACAAAATCGCTTGATTTCACAAAATCGCGATTTTTTCCAAAAGGTCCTGTTTGCTTGTTTTGACCCCCAAGAGCCTGATTTGACATAACGTTTTCATCCAAAGTCCATTTTTTGAGCTCTATAGCTCGTTGGAAAGCTCGTTTCAAATCCTACACGGCCTCAACTGTTTTTTATAAGAATAACGCGTTGATTTTTAGATAGGATAATTTGAAGTTGGGCTTCAAGTGGGACTAGGAAACCAAGGGGGCTCCAAAGGATTTTTGAACCATACCAAGGGGAAACTTTGGACTCTTAGCCAAAGCTTATGAACCTGAGATCTGGTAGACACCTAGGCAAGGATAGACAAAGCATTAGATCTTCTCAATCCAGTGTCAACCATACAGCAAAGTCTTGGGCACAACAACTAAGTGGTTGTCCTTACGTACTAAACTCTGACACAAGTGACTCAAAAATGTCTTTTAGCATGGGGAAACCTGCAGGTGGCTCAGGAACTGCCCATCTACAAACACCAGAAGGACCCTATAAAACACAATTGGAATATATTCGGACCAACCGATTAGGTGCTCGCATCTATGAGGATGGCTTTAGGCGATCAGTGGTCCAACTCAAAAATCCAGATCAACCCTTTGGACTTGAACACCCAGTGGTCAAGTTCGAAGAGGGTTCATACATTGATAAGGTAGGAACCATGTATGTGGTCACCAACCTACCAGATAGGACCGATGAGTTTGGAAATGTCATTCATGAGAATGAGATAGGAGACCTAGAACAAGGAAATGTAGGACAAGGACCCCATACTCCTAGAGGTAAGTCAATTTTGACCAGAGTGATCACTCCAGATTGGATTCCTCAAGACAACAAAAGCATAGAACTATTCTTGAATAGAGAAACAGAGGAAGCCTTTTGGAGATTCAAACCAGATCAACCTAGCCAATTGGGCATAGTCATCATCTATGAATTCAAAGATCCTGAGATACCAGGCAAAGTTGTGTACGTGGATAACACATCAGAGAAGATATTCTTGGTAACAGAACATGATAGACATGCATATACTTGGAATTTGTGAATTGATTTTCCCTCCACCAAGATCCAAGGTTTCCCATGGCCTCCAAGGAGTAGGATCATCCCAAGATCATGAAGCCCAGAGAGAGAGAAATAGAGAGCGACCTGAGGTAAGTTTTGCACACCCTGTGGGCAGAAATAGAGCAGGATTTGAAAATGAAAGATATGAAAGAGAGAGACATCAAGCACATAGGCAACAAAGAGATAAACATGATTTTCCATTGCTTAGACCCCGAGAGCACACAAGAACCCTTAGACCCACTCAAGTGATCAAGGCAATGAAGAATTATTTTGATGGGTCAGGAGATCCTTATGATCATGTGGCCAAGTTCAAACAAGTGTTAAGAGCTGAACAGGTTGGGGATTTGTTCACCCAGTACGAGGCATTTGGTTTGACTCTTAAGGGCACTGCCTTAGCTTGGTTTCAACCACTAAGTAGTCGCAACTATCATGATATAGATCAACTGCTAGACGAGTTCATTCTAGAATTTTCCAAGAGTGGTATCAGGCATAACACATCATCCCTGATCCACAGCTTCAAGCAGACACCCCAAGAAACAGCGCGACTAGCAGGTAGAAGATTCAGACAGTATTTAGAGAGATGCCCTACTCCCAAGTTACCCACACCAGCCAAACAAGTGGCTTTGTTCTTAGATGGCTTACTGAGCACAAAGTTGAGATCATATGTGTACTTGAAAGAGCCCATATCCATAGAAGAGTGTGTGCGGACGTGCATTGACATAGAAGATAACTTGGGTGAGGAGTTAGGATTGTCCAAACTCTATAAGGATTCTTATAGTTCTACTAGTCATACTTCAAAAATCTCCACGGAAATAGATGAGATAGCTGAGCAAGTTTCCAAGAAGCTGGGAGTCCAAAATCGACAAACACAAAGAGTCACCTCATTGAACAGATGTTATACCTGTGGAGGGGACCACATGGCTAACGTATGCCCAATGCAAAACCAAAACATTAGAGAAAGGAATGCTCTATATTGCACTATTGAGAGAATATACACGAACCATACAACTCAAGATTGTCCCTACAATAGGCAGGCTGTTAGAAAAACTTATCAGCAACCTTACCAACAAGGTAGGTATTAGAACCAATACCAACAGCCATATTATCGACCACAACAGCAATATCAGGCACAATTTAGGCCACAACCAGTCTTGCAAAACCAACCACCAGCTCCTGCCAACGTGATTCCAGTCAAGTATGCTGTGGGAGAGGAAAATCCAAATAGAGCATTGCTGCCACTAACCCCATTGATACCAGATAATGACTCTCATGCTCATAGTTCAGACTACCCCCATGAAGGTAGTCCACATGCTTATTACACTGAGCCGCATGAGCATAGTGAGATTTATTTGTATCAATATGAGGCACCACCTATGGAGCAAAATTGGGAGCCAGAATACTCCAATGTCATGTACACAAATCCTAACCCTAGGCCTCGATTGAGACAAATGAGACCACAAGCCCCTAGAGGATCTTGTTTCAGATGTCAAGGTGACCATTTCATTCGTGACTGTCCCCACCCACCATCTCCGAGTCAAGGACACGCTATCACAATACAGGCTTTTTTTCCTGATTGTGGCAAAGACCATCTCCCCAGAGATTGTCCAAGAAACCCCTCTAGTGCACCCAAGATTACACCCATTAATGTGGTAGGCTTAGTGGCAGATTCAAGTTCAAGTTGCAGTAATGTGGCTCCTATACAAGCCGTTACTAGGGCACAAGCATTAAAACAAGATAAAGCAACAGAACAATCGGAGTCAAGTGAATTAGGAGAGCCTAGTAAGCGAAAAACAAGAACATGGAAAGATACGAGAGAAAAGGCAAATCGCAAGTGGAATAAAAAGTTATCGAAACTAGAAGAAAGCTTAAAAGAAGAGAAAACAAAAATAGAAGACATTGCATCTCAAAGCCCCTCGCATGCCGAAACTCCATCCACTCCACCTCATCCCACCCCACCACCCATTGTAAATAGACCGCAACCAGGGTCTGTTCTTGCAGATCCAACCCCAGAAGGCTTGGACATGATGTTCAAGGCCTACCGGGCTCGACTTCAAGAAGGGCCAACAGCTGCAAATCTAGAGAAGAGTTACCCTAGAGCGGATTTAGAGATTGAATGGATGAAAATGTGCATGAAAATGGTAGAACAAGCTCAAGCTATACTTGAGACTAGTCAAAAGTTCAATCAGACAAACTCTGTCAAACCAGATTTGCATTTCCAAGGGTTACTAGAAACATTAGAGCAGTTGGTAAACAAACCACAAGTTTCTTTACCTCCACAGGCTCAACTAGTTATTGAGAGAGGAAGCTCACCACCCATGGAAGCTTATGTTCCTAATTCCACGGATGTTGGAATGAATCCTTTAATTCAACAGTACTCTCAAGAGTTCTTGCGGGAAATACAAGAAGAGAAATGGGCCAAGGAGAAGGGTAACTCCCCTCCTATTCCTGAGATTGATGATCTTCATGATCAATTTCCCCAAGATGTTCCATCTATTTACGGAGATGAAGCAGAACAACAAGAAGATGAAAGATTAGATTTTGAATCTAATACCCTAGAAGAACTGCCTCAATTTCCAGGCCCATGGGAATCTGAATCTCTCCAGATTAGATCTCCCACAATACTAGTAAGAAATGAAGACTCAGTGGTTCCAAGGAACATTGATGTCGTGAAGAACACGAAGGTTCAGTGTCATCTCACTGTAGAAGAGCTGCTCAAAGCAAAACCTGAGCTGTGGAATCATGTGAAGGATCAGGTCCCAGAACTTGATTCCAATGTGCCAAAAATAGGCTCTAAGCAAAAAGTACCAGAGATACCTCTAGACAAAATAGGGGACATGTGTGAGGGTGAAGAAGGTAATACTTATCTTCCAATCACCTACCAAGGTTACACAACCAAAGCAATCATAGATTCAGGTGCTGGTGTTGCTATTGCAACCACCTCCTTGTGGAAGCAATGGGGAAAACCCACATTAAGACCAACTAGAATGAAGCTTCAAATGGCAGACAGTCATTTTGAAAGACCTCTAGGATTGCTCGAAGGGATAACTCTAACCACTTGTGGTGTAGAGTTTGAGCACACATTTGCTATATGTGACTTCGAGAAAAATAATGTTTATGAGATGATCTTAGGAAGACCCTTCCTATGACAATTGCAAATAGTACAGGATTGGGGAACCAACTCCTTGTACTTGCAACACTTAGGGGTCACCACCAAGGTCAACTTGAAGGATTACTCCTTCAGAGATGTACCACCCCTACAGTGGAATTCTATCCACAAAGCGAAAGAAGATTCTATCTCTATACATTCTGAAAGTTCACCTGATCCATCATGGCTGCATGAAGATACTCATTTGTGGATGTGCAAGGTCGTAGAGGAAGAGGAAAAACGTTTAAAGGCAAGAGAAGAAGGAACTTCGCCAGGAGATAGACCAGTTAGAGACCCAGCCTACACACCGATGATCTTTCCAGATGAGGAATTTGAGCCTCATGGCTGGCCAGAAATCTTAGCCAGACATTGCTGTCAATGAAGAACAATGGACACCTCATTGTGATGAGGAGGGTTATGATATTTCAGTGTTCATGTGTCAGCCCTTGCTAGAAGAATGTGACCCTAGTGATGTCATAGAAGAAGAAGAGAATGACGATGATCTGGAGTCTATTGTGATGGATAGTTGCTTTAACTCAGAGCAGCACTATCTAGAAGATATAGGAGTGTTCACCCAGAAAGAAGAAGAACCTCTCACAAGTATTAAAATGGTAAATTCAAAGGATGGAAGTGAGAGCAACCAAAAGAAAAAGAAAAGAAAAGCAATGAAACAAGAAAAGGAGGAATCATTGTTTGAAGTACCAGAAAACTTCAAGAAATATGAAGCTGACGACCGCAAAATTTTGGTACGAATGCCTAAGAGAGAGGCCATCATAGGAGAATCATATGATAATAAAGAAAAGACCAAGAAGATTGTAGTGACCATTGAAGAGAACGATGAGAGATGCACATATATAGGAGATGACCTAAGTGCAAGAGAAGAAATGGAGCTCGTAGCTCTATTAAGGGAATATAGGGATGTGTTTGCGTGGCACTACAGAGACTTGAAAGGGGTAGATCCAAGAATTTGCTCTCATACTATCCCCATGACCGTTGATGCCAAGCCCACCAAACAGAAGCCCTACACATATAATGATACATATGCAGCCAAAATAAAAGAAGAAATTGATAGGCTGATTGAAGCAGGATTCATCTATGAGATTGAGCTTACCGAATGGGTGTCCCCCATTGTAGTGGTGCCCAAGAAGAATGGGAAGTTGCGAGTGTGTATCAACCTTAAAAAAGTTAATGCCGCCACGATCAGAGATAGTTATCCACTTCCAATCACGGAACACCTATTGGAGCGTGTTGTAGGCAAGGAAGTTTATAGCTTCCTTGATGGATTTTCAGGTTACAATCAAGTAGCCATTGCCCTAGAAGATCAACACAAAACAGCTTTTGCTACAGAGTGGGGAATCTTTGCATTTCGTGTGATGCCATTTGGGCTCACCAATGCACCTGCAACATTCCAAAGGCTCATGTGTCACGTCTTCAAAGAGTTCTTGCGGAAGAGCTTAGAAGTGTATGTGGATGATTTATGTGCTCATTCCCAAGAAAGAAGATTTCACATCCCTGAGCTCAAACAAATCTTCAACAAGTGTAGAGAATATCGAGTGTGTCTGAACCTAGAAAAGTGTGTGTTCATGGTGCGTCAAGGTAAAATCTTAGGTCACATTGTTTCTAAGAATGGAATCTCAACAGATGAAGATAAGGTATGAGCCATAGCGAAGCTGGCAAGGCCAAGGAATGTTAAGGAGGTACAAGCCTTTATGGGCCATTGTGGATATTACCGTAGGTTTATCCACATGTACGCAATCATAGCGAGACCCCTTTATGCCTTGTTGTCTAATTTTGAGTGGAACGACGAATGCGAGAATTCTTTCAACGAACTGAAGAAATGTTTGTTCACAGCACCAATACTGACCACTCCTGATTGGAATAAACCATTCCATGTCCATGTGGATGCATCCAATCACGCCATAGGATGTGTGCTAGCACAACCCACAGGTGAAGGAAATTTAGATTTGCCCATAGCATATGCTAGTAGACAACTAAACCCAGCTGAACGAAACTATACCACAACTGAGCGAGAGGGCTTAGGCATGGTATATGTTGTGAAGAAGTTTAGACACTATTTGTTGGCCAACAAGTTCAAGTTTTTCACTGATCATCAAGCCTTGTTATATTTGGTCAATAAACCTTGCAATACTGGACGCTTAGTAAGATGGTTCCTCTTACTAATGGAATATGACTTTGAAGTTGTTGTCAAGAAAGGTAGAACCCACCTTCGGTCAGACCACCTTTCTCGCATCACTTCAGGAGAGTCACCACAAGGAGTGTCTGATGAATTACCTGATGCTTATCTGTTCAATTTAGAAGTTGTTCCTAAATGGGCAAATAAGTTGGTACCAGTCCTAACCTTTGGCCCTACAAATAAGAATGTGAAAACATCACAAGAAGAAATTGTAAAATCACAAAAATATCACATACTGGCAGGAAGCATGTACAAACAAGATACTGAAGGTGTATTAGCTTGTTGTGCCGAGGATGATGAACATAGTAGCTCGTTGCAACAAGCCCATGAAGGATTGCTAGGAAATCACTATTCTAAACAACGAACATTGCAGAATTTAAAACATTTAGGAGTGTATTGGCCTAGCATGGACAAAGAAATACATGCGTGGATTAAGAATTGTCCAATGTGCAGAGAGAGACCACCAGTGGAGCATGCGACCCTTTATCAAGTATCATTAATTCCAGATTGGAGTGCTCCATTGGTAGAGTTTATGAGATCGGGAAGATTACCCAAAGAGGCTAGTCTAGCAAGAAGACGAAGCATGAAGCAAGAGGCTCAAGGCTATGCCTTAGTAGGAGACAACTTATACCGAAGAGGCAAAGATGGTTACTTAAGACTGTGCGTTCATGAATCAGACTATTTGTTAGAAACTGCACATAGCAGTGTCGCAGGTGGACACTTCCTGATCGAGTAATCAAGACCATTCTATTCTCAGGACTTTGGTGGCCCACTCTTCATATGGATGCTCATACCTATGTGAAGAAATGTGACACATGCCAACGTGCACAATATCCAGTTAGAAAAGATGAGATGCCTTTGAGGCCAATGATGGGAGGGCGTGCATTTTCGAAGTGGGGCGTAGACTTCATAGGTCCTATTAACCCCCCAGCTAGAAACTCCCATGCAGAGTATATTATTGTAGCCACAGATTACCTTACAAAGTGGGTAGAAGTGAAAGCCACAACAAAGAATGATGCTCAGACTACGGCTAAGTTCTTATTCGAGAATGTGTTCACGAGATATGGGCTACCAATAGAGTTAGTGAGCGATAGAGGCACACACTTCTTGAATGAGGTCATTGAAAATCTTCTCCAGGAATTCTTGGTGATACATAAGAAGTCTGCCCCTTATCACCCACAAGCTAACGGACAAGCCGAAAGCACCAATAAGATCCTCTGTAACGTATTGATAAAACTGGTAAATAATAAACGCTCTGATTGGGACAAACAACTTCATCATGTTGTTTGGGCTTATCAAGTTGCCTACAAAACGGTACTCAACGCCACGCCATTTCAGATGGTCTTTGGACAGAATGTTGTTCTACCATTAGACTTCCTCATCCCAGCCTTAAAAGTAGCACACGAGCATGAGTGGAATGGACATGAATTGTAAGACAAGGCTACGTGCGGCGGCAGGCATCTATGCTGCAAAGAAAAGACAAAAGGCATACTTTGATGCACACATCAAGGATAAGGGACTGAAAGAGGGCGATCTAGTGTTGGTTTACACACTCAAGAAACATGCCCGTAAGTTGGAAAAAAGAGGATATGGACCCATGATCATTAATAGAATTTCCACTAGTGGTGCAGTTCAGTTGGCCACTCTAGAAGGAGATATCTTGCCAAACTATATTAGTGGATGTCGAGTCAAGTTATACCAAGAACCTCTTACAGAGGATATGCTTACGAGACTCAACACAGGCAGAGGCCAGAGAGCGTATTAGGCGAAATAAGTTCAGGCAACTAGGCCTAGATGTCAACTCAAAAGCCCCAAAATATCACATGGATATGTGCCAAAAATCGGGCATAACTACTTCTCAAGTCATTGACCGACGTCCCTTTGTGACCATAGAGATAGGACAAGGAAAGGGTGCAAGGACTGTGAAAGCATTGATTGACTCAGGTGCAGAAAGTAGTGCAGTTAGACTATAGTACTTCCAAGACTTGCAGTTGAACATCAATCCCATAGAAGGTTATCTCATAGGATTGGGAGGTGTGGAAACCCCTTGTTTGGGCGAGGTGGAACTTCCCATCTACCTTCAAGATGTTCCAATGAAAGTCAAAGTGCTAGTGTGTCAAGATGAGAACCTTACAGAACCACTTGTCTTGGGTCAAGATTGGATCTATGACCATGCAGACAACTTAAACCTAAGAAGTCAAATTCTTCAAGTTTGGGTACATGAACAATGCATCACATTAGAATTAGAGAACTACATGCTCCTAGATCATGGCACCACACACTCTCTTAATTCTTCTAAGACTAGTCATATGGAAGAAGATGTCGTATGTGTCAAAAGCTTTATGATGCAGAAGGATTCAATCGTGGAAGAACAGGTTCGAAGGTGGGTGGATCTTTCTTCTTCTCCAAAGAATCAAGTAGCCACAGTAGTCAGTCCACCACACAAGCAAACACAACCGTTCACGACAATTGCTACATCAAGTAGAAAGACACCATTCAATAAGAAATCAGTTCCGAGCATAAAGCGGATCTGGGTACGCAAAGGAGAGCAACCACTAGCCTTGCCCCCACAAATCCCATCCAAGCAAGCCAACTAGGCCAGAAGACAAAGGAAGCATCTCGGACAAGCTCAATCGCAAGGTATCCAACAAGTTTGGGTGCCTAAGAAATTAGCTATAGCTCAACGGCGATTACAGATGTGGGTACCTAAGAAGCTCTTACATCCACAACAACCTATGTTCTCCCACATGCAAAAGGTCTCAACAAAGAAGCCAAAAAGAGAAAAGGGTAAGAACCACGTACAGAGACCGAAAGAAGATCAAATTAGCTCTTCAACAATAGTAGGAAGACGTGCAAAAATTATATGGGTTTGGAAGCCAAAAGTACAAGTAGCCTCCACCGAACCAAAGCACCAACCACATTGGATACCACATTTTAGAAAGCATCCAAAGAGCCTGAAGTGATCTCTACAGTGCCAAATGCTGTTCTAAAATGGACTCCAATAAGGAGGATTACATCAGTTCGAGACTCAATGGATACCTCCACCAAGGTCGGCATCAACCTCCGCAAATAACATCGAAAGCCTCGACGAGCGACAACCATGTGCTCCTTGCACAACCTTGTCTTTTGCACCATTCAGGTCATGCATTTCCAAAGTATGCATTAATATAGGGCCACATTACATGGCCGTGCATAGACACATTTGAGAGTCCCACACTCTTAGAGGATTCAGTGATGAAAGCCTCTAAAAGTTGGTCTATGCTCTTGAACTATCTCTCATTCAATGGTTGAAACCATGTAAGGGCTGTGTTCCTAAGGGTTAAACCAAAGGCATTATATTGTGTGAATAGGTCCTCAACTTGTTCAGCTCTCAAGACTTGCCTAAACTCGGCCACATGATCATATGGGTCTTTTGTGCCATCGAAGTAGTTCTTCATGGACTTAACTAGCTGGGTTGGTCTCAAGGTTCTCGTGTGCTCTCTAGGTCTTGGTAGAGGGAATTCATCCGCATTCCTTTGGTTTCTTGGGGCTCTAGGTCTATCGGCTTCTGTCTCCATTCTCATTCTTTCTCTTCCCAAGGGGTTCGCAAAGCTTACTTCTGGCCTATCTCTACTTCTATCTCTTTGAGTTCCATGAGCTTGGGATGTTCCAACTCTGGGGTGACCATAGGACACATTAGATCTTGGTTGGGGAAAAATAAATTCACCCTTCCAAGTGTAAGCATGCCTATCATGTTCTGTAACCACAAAGATCTTCTCTGAAGTGTGATTTAAGTAGGTCACTCTGCCTGGGCTATCAGGATCTTTGAACTCATAGATCATGATTGTTCCTACCTCATTTGGCTAATCAGATTTATACCTCCAAAAGGCTTCATCAGTCTCTCAGTTCAGGAGCAGATCTATGCTCTTATTGTCTTGGGGAATCCACTCTGGTGTGATAATCCTAGTGAGAACTGATTTGCCTCGAGGGGTTCTAGGTTCTACACCCACGTTTCCTTGCTCTAGGTCACCTATGTCCGTCTCTGGGATCACATTTCCGAATTCGTCTGTCCTATCTGGGTGGCTGGTGACTACATAGATGGTTCCTTCTTTGTCCAGTGTGCTCCATTTTCAAACTTGACAGCTGGGTGCTCTAGTCCAATGGATTGGTCAAGGTTTTTGATCTGGACCACAGATCTTCCTAGGCCGTCCTCATAAATGCAAGCACCTAATCGGTTGGTCCTAAGGTATTCGAGTTGTGTCTTGTAAGGGCCTTCTACCCGTTGTAAGTATGGCACACCGGAACTTCCTATAGGTCTCTCCATACCTTGAGACATCTCTGACTCACTAGTCTTAGAGCTAGGGTAGTACGAATGATGGCTCAACTATTGGGCCCAAGACCTAGCAGTATGATTGACACTAGCCTATGAAGATCTAAGACTTTGTCTATCTCTCCCTAGGTGTCATCCTGATCTAAGGTTCATAAGCCTAGCTCAGCAATCCCAATTTTCACCCAAGGTACAACCTCGTTGCTGAGTTCTTTTGTATCAGTCACTTGATTTTTTTTAATGTTGATTATCGTGTTTATGATCTTGTCTGATATCACGTCGTCAGGAATACTTAAGTTAATTTCCGCACTTTAATGTTGATCGTCTCACGTTAAGTTCTGTTTTCCTTTCAAGTTATCGATCACACAGAGATTATGTTTCCGCTTGAGCTTAAGTGCTTAGGTAGTCTTCAACTTGATAAATGCCTATCGTTACATGACTTACTGCTAGTACTATTCGCACTTAGCCTAAGCTAGGAATCGACAAAGGGAGTCCAGAGTAGTCCAACCTTACTTGTTGATCCCCTGCTCTTTGGTGCTCAAGAACCCGGTTCTCAAGCTTGCAAAAAGCCCTTGCTTTGGATGCCTTCAAGTGTTCTCAATGGACCTGTAAAAGTCCCAAAGTTAGCTCAAGACTTAGATTCAAAGGACACAAAAAATCACTTTCATTCATGTAATTCAAAGATCAACTGTTCTTTTGGCTTTATGGAAAACAATCTTGAGGACCCCTTAGCTTTTCTTCCCCCTGGGTATAGTTACTTCAAAATAGTATGTCTAATAATCCTGATATTAATTTTACCGTAACCACTGGAAGTTTTGGTTGTACTCCCCACGAGCTTTCCAACAAAACAAAAATCATAGCAAACGGACTTCGTATGAGAAAGTTATGCCAGTTCAGGATTTTGGGGTTAAAATAGGGTTCAAACAGGCTAACAGTTCACAGGATTTTTCTCAAAACACACGTGTAGGGACCTCACAAATCACTAATTCCTTGATAAGTATGCCTAACATTTACCCCAAAAACTTGGAACAAAAAACCCCTAAAATTTGGCCGAAAAAGTCTGTCAATCGCGATCGACAGGTCTGTCAATCGCGATTGACAGAGGTGTCCGTCGGGACCTGTCGGTCATGATCGACAGGTCTATCGCGATTGACAGTGTCAATCGTGATCGACAGAGTTGGTCGTGAGTCCTGTCAATCGCGATCAATGGTGTCAATCGCGATCGACACTTTTTCCGAGATTTTTGCCGTGATTTCAGTCGATCGGGGATGTGTCCATCGTGATGGATATGTGGCAACACGAGTTTTGGTGTCAATCGTCAAATTTCAGTCGGTCGCGATCGACAGTGTCAATCGCGATTGACTAAATCCTACATGGCAGTCGATCGGTCGTGGGGTCTGTCGGTCGCGATCAACAGGTATGTCGATTGCGATTGACAGGGGCTGTCAGTCGCGATTGACAGAGGTTGTCGATCGTGGCTGTCGATCGCGGTCGATGGTGTCGGTCGCAATTGACAGAGAAACACGGAATTTTTTTACTGTTTTAGGTGATTTAGAGTGTGCTCATCTTGTGTGTCATTGTGGTGTGCTTTGTTTTACCAAATAAGCGATTTTTCTATCGATCGCGATCGACAAGGGTCTGCGACACAGAGACAGGGCCGAGCTTTTCCGTACCTGCGCACCCTGCTGGAGATGGTGGGATAGCCAGATCCTGCAAGAGAACTCAAGAAACATGCAAAAAGAGTGCACACAAATCGCTCTCTCGCTCTCTCTTACAAGTGGAATGAGGGAAATGGAGGGGAGAAGGTGATATGATCAAAAACTGAAATTTTCGCGATGATGGAGATGGAGGTGGGAGATGGTGAGGATGGTGATGGTGATGATGATGATGAAGTAAAAAAGAGAAAAATAAGAAAAAGTAAAGAAATTACCTACAACGCCAACGTCACAACTCTACGTCTTACCATCACACGCTCGTCGTCAAGGCTCGATCCCCGGCAACGGTGCCAAAATTTGGTGTGTAGCTTAGTGATGAGTAGCACCTCCTTTAATGTCAATCCAGGAAGACGTGAGGATGGTATGATGACCTCGAGCAAGTGAAGGCACAAGTGCGTGAGTGAGAAGCACACAAACATGCACACACATACACACACACACGCACACACGGCAAGAACAAAGAGGAAGACAATGGAGTTCTTTTAGATTACTTCAAAAGTGCTCATACAAGATCAAATCTATTACAAGTTAGCCTAAAAAATGAGCTCTCTAGCTCTATTTATAGTTTTTTACTAGCTTTTGGCCCTGTCCAAACCTAGTGTCCGGCCTAGTTAAAAATTAGGTTCTAGGGCCCATTTGAGGGCTCAAACGGAGTCTAAAAAATATGAAAATTGGTAGGTAGCTACTTCTAATGCTCCTCAAGCTCAAGGACTCCTTGGCTTGCACAAAATGGAGGTACAAAAATATGAAATGGTATTTACAATGATTGTTAGTGATAAAAATCATTGTTATGAAGATGTTGATTGGAAAATTTTAATGGCCTATTTGCCAGATCTTTGTTGACTACTCTGTCTGCTTGTGCCTTCTCTTCGCTCCGACTCCCATCGTTGGCTTCCTTGTCTGTGAGTCCTTCAGTTCCTTGACTGCTGCCAACATCTATGGAGACCTCTACAACATAGAGGGGGCCGCTATAACTTCATCTTTGTGCGAGAGAAGATATTCTCTATGAAGACCTCTACTACAAAGAGGATGCCACTGTAACTTCATCTTTTTGTGAGAGAAGACATTCTCTATGAAGACCTCTACTACACACAGGAGGCCGCTGTAGCTTCATCTTTGTGCAGACATCCTCTATGAAAACCTCTACTACAAAGAGGAGGCCGCTGTAACTTCATCTTTGTGCGAGAGAAGACATTCTCTGTGAAGACCTCTACTACATAGAGGTGGCCGCTGTAACTTCATCTTTGCGTGAGAGAAGATATTTTGTGTGAGGACCTCTATTACACAGAGGGGGCTACTATAACTTTATCTTGGTGCGAGAGAAGATATTCTCTTTGAAGATCTCTACTACATAGAGGGGGCCGCTATAAGTTCATCTTTGTGCAAGAGAAGATATTCTTTGTGAATACCTCTACTACACAGAGGGGGCCACTGTAACTTCGTCTTTATGCGAGAGAAGATAATCTTTGTGAAGACCTCTACTACCAAGGGCGCCGCTAAAACTTCATCTTTGTGCAAGAGAAGACATTCTCTATGAAGACCTCTACTACACAGAGGGGGCCGTTGTAACCTCATCTTTGTGTGAGAGAAGACATTCTCTGTGAAGACCTCTACTACAGAGAGGGGGCCGTTGTAACTTCATCTTTGTGCGAGAGAAGACATTCTCAATGAAGACCGCTACTACACACAAGGGGCCACTATAGCTTCATCTTTGTGTGAGGGAATACATTCTCCATGAAGACCTCTACTACACAAAGGGGGCTGCCATAACTTCACCTTTGTCCGAGACAAGACATTCTTTGTGAGGACCTCTACTACAAAGAGGGGGCCCCTATATCTTCATCTTTGTGCAAGAGAAGATATTCTCTATGAAGACCTTTACTACAGAGAAGGGGCCGTTGTAACTTCATCTTTGTGCGAGAGTAGATATTCTCTATGAAGACCTCTACTACTCAGTGGGGGCTGCTGTAACTTCATCTTTGTGTGAGAGAAGACATTCTCTGTGAAGACCTCTACTACACAGAGGGGGCCGTTCTTACTTCATCTTTGTGTGAGAGAAGACATTCTCAGTGAAGACATGTACTACACAAAGGGGGACCGATGTAACCGCATCTTTGTGCGAGAGAAGATATTCTCTGTGAGGACCTCTACTACACAAAGGGGGCTGCTATAACTTCACCTTTGTGCGAGATAAGACATTCTTTGTGAGGACCTCTACTACAAAGAGGGGGCCGCTATATCTTCATCTTTGTGCAAGAGAAGATATTCTCTATGAAGACCTTTACTACAGAGAAGGGGCCGTTGTAACTTCATCTTTGTGCGAGAGTAGATATTCTCTATGAAGACCTCTACTACTCAGTGAGGGCTGCTGTAACTTCATCTTTGTGTGAGAGAAGACATTCTCTGTGAAGACCTCTACTACACAGAGGGGGCCGTTCTTACTTCATCTTTGTGTGAGAGAAGACATTCTCAGTGAAGACATGTACTACACAAAGGGGGACCGATGTAACCGCATCTTTGTGCGAGAGAAGATATTCTCTATGAGGACCTCTACTACACAAAGGGGGCTGCTATAACTTCACCTTTGTGCGAGACAAGACATTCTTTGTGAGGACCTCTACTACAAAGAGGGGGCCGCTATATCTTCATCTTTGTGCAAGAGGTGATATTCTCTATGAAGACCTTTACTACAGAGAAGGGGCCGTTGTAACTTCATCTTTGTGTGAGAGTAGATATTCTCTATGAAGACCTCTACTACTCAGTGGGGGCCGCTGTAACTTCATCTTTGTGTGAGAGAAGACATTCTCTGTGAAGACCTCTACTACACAGAGGGGGCCGTTCTTACTTCATCTTTGTGTGAGAGAAGACATTCTCAGTGAAGACATGTACTACACAAAGGGGGACCGATGTAACCGCATCTTTGTGCGAGAGAAGATATTTTCTGTGAAGACCTCTACCATAGAGAGGGGCCGATGTAGCTTCATCTTTGTGCGAGAGAGGATATTCTCTATGAAGACCTCTACTACACAGAGGGGGCCGCTGTAACTTCATCTTTGTTTTGTGCGAGAGAAGATATTATGTGTGAAGACCTCTACTACACAGAGGGGTCCCCTGTAACTTCATCTTTGTGCCAAAGAAGATATTCTCTGTGAAGACCTCTACTACATAGAGGGGGCCGCTGTAACTTCATCTTTGTGCGAGAAAAGATAATCTCTGTGAAGATCTGTACTACATAGAGGGGGTTGCTGTAAGCCACTGTAATTTTATCTTTGTCTGAGAGAAGACATTCTTTGTGAAGACCTCTACTACAGAAGGTCTGCTGTAACTTTATCTTTGTGCGAGAGAAGACATTCTTTGTGAAGATCTCTACTACACAAAGGGGGCCGCTATAATTTCATCTTTGTGTGAGAGAATACATTCTTTGTGAAGACCTCTACTACATAGAGGGGGCCGCTGTAACTTCATCTTTGTGCGAGAGATGACATTCTTTGTGAAGACGTCTACTACACAGAGGGGGCCATTGTAACTTCATCTTTTTGCGAGAGAAGATATTCTATGTGAAGAACTCTACTACACAGAGGGGGCTGCTTTAACTTCATCTTTGTGCAAGAGAAGACATTCTATGTGAAGACCTCTACTACACAGAGGGGGCCGTTGTAACTTCATCTTTGTGGGAGAGAAGACATTGTCTGTGAAGACCTTTACTACATAGAGGGGGCCATTGTAACTTCATCTTTGTGCATGAGAAGATATTCTGTGTGAAGACCTCTACTACATAGAGGCGGCCACTATAGCTTCATCTTTGGGCGAGAGAAGATATTTTGTGTGAAGACCTCTATTACACAGAGAGGGCTGCTGTAACTTTCATCTTTGTGTGAGAGAAGACATTCTCTATGAAGACCTCTGCTACATAGAGGGGGCCATTGTAACTTTATCCTTGTGTGAGAGAAGACATTCTCTGTGAAACCCTTTGTGTAGACCTCTACTACTGACGACACAAAAAGAGAACATGAATCTTAGAATCTTGGGGCAAAAGAAAGAAGAGCACTAGGAGGTTGTTTACTGAGCTACTTCATTCGAGGCGACTCTACAAGTGCAAATTTTGGAGGATTAGCATCAATTCGTTTGCAATGTTTGATTAACACTCCTCCTCAAAGCTTCTTCTCATATCAGAGGAGAAGAAGGGCGTTGAGCTTTTGGAAAATTTAATAGCAATGAAGATGCAGCTCGTGTGCACAATCGAGAGTTGGAGAGAGTGATAGCCCTCGCACATGGATACAATTTTTGGTGGCCGGATGTCACTTTTCGGGTGACTCAAAAAGTGATCAGGTAGATATGATAAGCAGGTGACCGAACTTTCAGTGGGTTTATTGAACATCAATCACAGAAAAAGACAAAATCCGACATCTTTTTTCTGTGTAAAAATCTATATCCTTTGGCCTCACAAACTTTTGGTCACCCGAAAAGGTGATATTTCACGCGAAGTATGGCAAAAGGATGTCATGTGTGAGGGCTATGAGAAAGGATTCTCTCAAGTGCCCTTTTCCTCGCGTAGGGAGGGCACATGCAAGTTTCTTCAAGTGACCGGATTATACTTTTTGGGTCATCGTACTGAGCATTAGGATCACATGGTATATGAATTTGGCAAACTCTAGTGACTTACTTATGGGCACATGTATACCGGTCATCATACTTATGTTGATTAGAATTAAGAGCACATGGAAATATGAAAAAAAAGATAAAAGACAACGAAATTCTTTTGTCTGCATTTGGAAATAACATTTCAAAACATAATTTGAAAAGAAAGATGAAATATGCCACATAATGCTATACAAAACAGGGTCAAAATATGTAGTCATAATACATGTAGCATATGACAAACAAAAAAATTATTAAAGCGAGTTCAATCATAGGACATAAGTTAAATTTGTAGCTGATTTTGTTATGATGCCCAATCTAAGGGCTAGGATATAAACATGAAGAGGTGGTTTGGTAAATACACATATGATGGAGTATGGTCAAGCCATGTGCCCCCCATATGAGCAACCACATGTCACCATTGTTTGTATTGGAGTTTGACAGCATCGATGATGTCAAACTAGGCATACAAAATCATTTTCTTATTCAATTTTTCACTCTCACCTCTCACACATTAACCAATCAGTCCTCTCAAATTGCATAACCTCTCAAATTGCTTGTATTATTTTAGCCCCAAGGGTCTCTTCATATTGTGACACTGAGAGACCACTCTCTTATACACATTGCTTGCTGAAACTCTCTCTCCATGTGTCTCTACAATTTGTAGCATATCTTTTGGCACTTCATGAACTCAAGTACCCAAATCCGACATGTCTCACACACAATTATGAAAATTGAACATGTATGGAACGACTCGTCTCTCTAGCTAAGATCGGGTCTCATCCACATGAGACATATAGGTCAATTATGTTGGATCTTAAAAAATATCTCCAGAGAATACTCCTCGTGTCCATAAGATACCAATCACTCAAGTGACTCCTAGTCACACCATGTGGCATGAGGTAGATGATTGTCTCCCTTTGTCCCATAGTAAGCCTATCATCATGGAAGTGAATAGTATATATCCTTAGGGGCACCAAGATGACCTTGATCCTCTATCAACCACTAGCCTTCAAGTGGAAATCCCTTCTATGAAGGCTCCAAACCTTGCAAGGCATGACCCTTGTCATAGGTCTCCTTGACTATCTAGTTGCAGTCCCGTAGGCAAAATCCTCCCTATGGATTTCCTCGGATTGCCAAGGTTGTGCCCTGATCAATCCCTCTTGGATTTGCAGGCATACCTAGTGGGTTTGCAGGGCACTTAAAAGAAGTACTCCTTCCGGCATCCCCACTCCATCTGAGAAGCTAGAGGATCCAATAAATCTTTGACAAATTGGGTCAATGCCCAAGATCCTTAGAATCCCCGTGAGTATGCATCTATGGTCTCATCCTACCACTTGGTAATCAAAGAGGAAAGCAAGCGTAATCATGCCTTTCATCTCAAATCCTACACAAGTTGAACCCACCTTACCATGAATAACTGCCATGCCTCATCGAATGGAGTAAAAAATATGAATATTCCCACCTCTTAATCTATACATAGAGGTATAAATCCTAATGTTATGGAAGTCCTAGGGAAGAAGACCCCTTTCTAGACATAGCCCATGCATGTTTGTGGGGTACGGAAGTCATCATATCTTCCATTGGATGAATCAAACTCGAACTTGCCCATATCATATCATAGGAGAAGCCCATTCGTATGTTTCTAAATTAAAATCCTCCCACCTCCACTATTTTCGAGCTATATCCTTAATTAGTTTAGAAATAAAAAAAAAAATCTAAATTTGTGCATCACCCAATTAATACAAACCATATGGATGTATGGAGAAAATGCATGTACCCAATTTGGATTAGGTGGATCCACCAAATTTATGCATGTGACTGCCGATAGATTTCTGTTGAATGATTTGATTCTCAAGTAATTGTCTTCAAGCCCAAGGACTTGACTTGTAACCCAAGGAATCGACTTGCAACCCAAGGAATTGCCTTGCATCTCAAGGAATTGCCTTGGAGCTCAAGGAGTTTCCTTGCTTTCCAAGTAATTGCCTTGCAACCCAAGGAATTGCCTTGCATCTCAAGGAATTGCCTTGGAGCAAGGAGTTTCCTTGCTTTCCCTAGGAAGATGGTTGCTTTCTTTCCATCAACTTGTGGATGAATTATAACGACGCACAAATATGTACTCACGTGGAGGTGCTACTAGGAAAAAAAATAGGTTGGGCTTGGGTGCAAAGAGGGTGCATAAAATAGATATAGTGGTTGTGTCACCCTCCCTATAATCTCCATCAGATTCCTTTCATCTTTTGCCAACCAAACCCTTCATTTTTTAGTGCACATGCAATTTCCTCATGCCAACAAATGCATCTTATAGGTGGCTCATGATGAGCTTCCCTCTAGACATGCATCATGGGAAAAAAAGTAGTAGCACTCATCAAATTTTCTTTACCCAATAGGGCTAAATGGCATCCAACAAGTAGGTATCCTATATGTGCTTCTTTCCAGCCTCTATCATTTTAAGGTTTCTGCTTCTACATAGCCCCCCTTTCTCTATCTAGTCACACACAAACAGCCCATGTTGCTTCCTTCCCTTCCATGCAGGAGAGGAAAGACAGTACCCATGGCTTCCAATAAGGATGTAGTTGGAGATTACCAATCATTTAGCAACCTATGTCCAAGTGCCACATATGAGGAATCTCTCACAAATGAGTCCATAGGTGCTATCTATAGCCTAAAATGAGGAATTGGCCCAATTCACACTAGGCAAACAATTCAAACATGGCTGAACAATTTAACTACATGTGCCCATCCATATGTCCTTGAGGTTTGAGGATGTAACACTATTAGAGAAGAAAGAGCAAGAAAATATGCATATGAACTATCATATAGAGAGGAATAGAGGTAAAATGCCTCTATCACTCTAGCACAATGGCAAGTACCAACGTGAGGAGCTTCACCTCATAAATGTCAATCCGTGGAGACGTGAGGACCGGTATGAAGACCAAGAGCAAGTCAAGTGCACAAGTGCATGAGTGAAAACATACATACATGCACACATACACACACATGCGCACAAGGCAAGAGCAAAGAGTGGAACAATGGAAGGACTTCGATTACAAAAGAAATCTATTACAGAAGCTCAAACCTACAACAAGCTAACACCAAAAATGAGCTCTCCAGCCCTTTTTATAGTTTTTTGAGTGATTTTGGCCCTGTCCAGACCTAGTGTCTGGCCTAGTTAAAAATTAGGTTCCAAGGCTTATTTGGGGACTCAAACAGAATCTAAAAATTATGAAAATTGGTAGGATGATACTTCTAATACTCCTCAAGCTCAAGGACTCCTTGGCTTGAACAAAATGGAGTTATAAAAATAGGAAATGGTATTTACAATGGTTTTTAGTGATAAAAATCACTAGACTTATAGGGATTTCTTCTGAAAATTTGACATGTGCTTCTTGGAGCTCCCTACATGCTCCTTCTTCTTGTGTGTCCACTTCATTGATGCGCTTTGCTGCTTGTGTGTGACCTTGACTATCAACACTTCCCCCCCTCTAGAGTCTATCGTCCCAGACAAACCCTTTTTGTAGTGGTTGTTCCATGTAGTGTGTGGAGAGATAGTGTCCATCATGTATCCACAAGACTGGTCCATCTTCCAATTGTAGCTTGGGCAGTTGTCTGGTTCTTCATTTTGTCACTGCCACCTTTGTATGTATTTCTTCCTTGCATGCCTGCTTGATGGTGTCTTTGTGAGCTTTCAAAAATTGTGAGCTACTCAAAAGAGGTTGTCAATGTTGGTTATGAGTAACTTTCATGGTGGATTGCTTCCTTGCGCTTGTTGGTGTCATCGTGATGTCCTCTGGTTCTTCCAAAGATGGCTTGCCTCATTTTCATGCCAAGTACTTGTAACCCATAATGAATGATGGGTAAGTGCATTAGTGCATGGGTTTAACAAGATATGTGCCTTGTGCATGGCCTTGTAATGTGGCCCTATGTATGCATACTTGGGGAATGCATTGGAAGTAGTATGGTGCAAGAAATGGGGTCTTGAGCTAAGTGCTCAAGGGTATTCTGACGAAGAGGTTTCCTAATCTATCATGGTTGTGGTGTTGTCGAAGTAGGCAATTCTTACCATGGTAAAAGGTCCATCAATCTTCACTCTTCGTGTTGTATGCCCATCGTGATGATTGACCGATGACTTGTCTTTCGTGTTGATGGATGTCACTGTTGATGGTTCACATCAGAGATTCTTCAAGCACACACTCTTGTCTTGTCACCTTCTTTTTTTTTGGTTGAAACAATGGAATAAAACAAGAAGAAAGGTGTTAGAATCAATAAAATAAAATATTTTACATATGTCAGATGTGTATCATGTGTCTGGGATTCTCAGTTGTGTCTATGCACGACCGTGTATTGTGGCCCTATATTAATGCATACTTTGGAAATGCATGACCTGAATGGTGCAAAAGACACGGTTGTGCCAAAGGCACATGGTTGTTGCACATCGAGGCTTTCAATGTTGTTGGTGGGTGTGGATGTAGTCTTTGTTGGAGGTAGCTAGTGGACCTTGAAATGATGTAATCCTTCTTATAGGGATCCATTTTAGGATAGTATTTGGCCTTATAGACATAAGCTCTGTCCTCCTTATCTTTGGGTGGTTTCTGAATTTTGGTATCCAGCGTGGTTCGCTCTTTGGTTTTGTGGAAGTTACTGGTACTTTTGGCTTCCAAACCCATACCCTTTTTGTGTTGGTGCAATTCAAGCCTTCACAATTTGGCTTGGATTACTTCATGAAGACATCATTTGAAGGAAGGATCATAGGAACTTATGCTTATAAGTTCTTACCATTTTACCTCATGTAAAAGTTTAAAAGACTTGGCATTACTTATGTACACACCTACTTGATTAGAGTCGTGGAAAAAGTTGTTGATTGATTGAGAGAATATCTCATTACCTTTTAGGTGAAAAATTCTAGGAGTTTGAATTTGAATTCAAACTTGAAGTTTTAACTCAATCCTATAAAAGATGCAAGTCAAAAGTCGCGGTAGCTTAGCTCACTTTTCTAGCTCAATTCCCGAGGCATACACTACTGATCATTGAGGGTGTGAAGTCTATTCCATAGCCTACACCTCTGAGTACCATTTGGCAATGTTGATCATGTCAATGGGAATGTACATCAATGTGATTTAATACATACATTTACATTTATCAACTCTGTATTCTCTGAGAGTACTACTTCAAGTCTGTCAACTTCAAAGAGGCATATCTCAGTGCCTACTGCACCAAATCAAGTGATTCAAAGCTTGGTAGATCCAGCTCAAAGCATACTACAAGCATACAAAGTTTGAAGCAACTTGGTTCATCCAATTTCGAGGAATCGCGGTCGAAGTGCTCACTGGTATTTGTCTGCATACTTCCTAAAAAGTCGGGGGTGTCCATAATTTTGCTAAAGTGATTTCTCCTAGTATAGTTTATCATTTTATCTCATTCCACTTTCAAATGGTAGCTTAATAAGCTAATAGAATACCTCTAGAAGGAATTTTTCCAATTGTAAGTGTACTGGTCATACTGAGTGAAAGACTAAGCAGGTGTCAATACCAAAATAGCAAGTTTTCTTAGATTTGTGAAGTATCAAGTAGACTGTTTTGATTTGATCACTACACACATCATTTGCAAAGTACATATATGATCTCTTGGTATCATTTGGAAGCTAAGGGTGTCTACTAATCATATCTGGAGTCACTGAGGGCTGGTGCAAAGCAGGATTAGCAGCATCTACTCAATCTTCTGAAGGATCCATCCATCTTTCCCAACAGTGGTATCAGAGCAAACAAGGTAACATGGGAGATGGTTTTCCTTCATTCATTGACAAATTGGACAGGAACAATTATCAAACTTGGTCTCTGAGGATGAAGACCTATCTACAAGGAAGAAGTCTATTTGGATTCATCTCAGGAGATGAGGAATTGCCCTCATTCAAAGCAAGGGGTCTACCCACCAAGGAAGAACAAGAAAGGCTTAATACATGGTGTGCAAAAGATGCATTGGCAAGGTCTTATCTTCTTAACTCTATATCTGATTTCCTTTTACCTCACATCAGGAATTGTAAGACTTCCCAAGAAACTTGGGAAACCTTGTCATCATATTTTTCATCTAATACAAGGGCCAGGAAGAATCAATTGTGGATTGAATTCACAACCCTTAGGAAGCAACCAAAGCAATCAGTCTCAGAATTTGTGACCAAGATCAAGGATGTGGCAGAACAATTAGCAAGCATAGGAGAGGAGATTGAAGAGGAACAAATAGTAAGGCAAGTAACCAATGGACTAAAGGCAGATGATAAGTGTGAAAGCTTCACCACTGCAATGGATCTCTATATGGACATGCATACCCCAGATCTCACAACTCTGATGGGCCAACTATTCACACATGAAGCAAAGTTCACAAAGGTTGGAGATACATCTAAAGGTAACACTCCTTCTGCCCTATATACTGATAAAAAGGTTAAAGACAAAGGTAAAGGTAAGAAGCAAGAGGATGAAGGGTCAACCTCCCAAGCCAACTATGCAGGGAGAGGTAGATCTTCAAGAGGCAGGGGCAGAGGAGGTAAGCAAGGTAGGGGGAGACCCTACAATTCATCACCATGCAATATTTGTGGATTGTCTAACCACACCACAGATGAGTGCTACAAAAACTACAAAAATCAGAGAGGAAGAAGCTACTCAAGAGGTGGATACTCTCAAGGCAGAGGAAGGTTCAACCAACACCAAGGCTACAATGGCTACAACAATAATTACAACAACAATTACAACAACAACAACCATAATGGTAACTACCAAGGAGGATTCAGAAATAGGAAAGACTACAACAACTACACAGAGGAGCAAGATGACTCCCTATTGATCATGAATATGACTTCCAAGTCAGGTATCAATGATGATCATCTG
Organism: Ceratopteris richardii; assembly: GCA_020310875.1. NCBI lineage: Eukaryota > Viridiplantae > Streptophyta > Polypodiopsida > Polypodiales > Pteridaceae > Ceratopteris > Ceratopteris richardii. Next base: position 54,887,434 of record CM035417.1, on the reverse strand, counting down.
TTCTATATTGATTCAGGGTGTTCTAATCATGTAGCTGGCAATGTGGCACTACTCTCTGATCTTGAGGAACCCAAGGGCAAACATCAAGTACAGACAGGTGATGATACTAAGCATTCTGTACAAGTAAAGATTGGAAATGTAAAATGTAATAAAGTAAGTCTATGATCTAGGGATCCGATGGCTTCAGACAGATCTGAAATCGGATACCGTTTGGTCACTCGTCCGAAGGACCAAAGATCTCAAGAGTAGACTCAAGCATAAGTCATGTGCTCTCATATTCAAGTAATCCACTTAGCCTAGTGGTTAAGTCTCATGGTTGTGAAGGAGGAGGTCTTGGGTTCAACTCCCATGGGGAGCATGGGAAGAGAGTTTTGCCCAAAGAGCTCTAGAGCTTTCTAACTCAAGTTAACGTGAGTTAACTTGAGTCCAGTGGACTTAACTCAAGAGGTGAGTACAACAACCACTAGTGGACTCTAGTGGAAGGTACTAAAGTAGTGGTCGAGATCACTCCAGCCACTAATAGACTCTAGTGGTGGTTATGAAAGGAGTGGAGGAGATTGCACATGCACTTGTGGACTCTAGTTACATTTGTGGTCCTCATTAGTTCAAGCAGCTATATATACAGGCATAAGGTTGGGAGGAGAGTCATCTCTCAAGCATGTGGTGGTCGTAATCCTTACTTTCTTACATTGGTATCAGAGCTAGAGTTTTCATGGTGACCTTGGGGACTCATCATCTTTCTTAAGCTCTTATGGATTCCTTCTAGGATTCATTACCATTTCCTCCCAAGCTTGAGCTTCTATGGAAAGCTTGATACTTCATGATCCTTTCCTTCATTCGCATTATCATCTCCATGAAAATCAGCATTTTCGTAGTACCCAGCCACTGCTGCGTGGAGTTCTTCGCTCACGAGTGTGCCTCCTTCCCGAAATCATTACAGTGGTATACTGCAGATCTAAAGAGTACAAAATAGTACTCATTTTTAATTCTTAAAGATGACAGAAGCTGGAATCGATCCTGTGACGCCGCCGATCGGAGGATTTCTCTTTAACCATGAGCGCAGCAGAGTCGGTTGAACTCGTCATCCATATTTTATTACAGGGAATAGATGATTACAGGCAATAGATCATCAGACCTTGAGCCAAGAGAGCAAAAGAACTCTGCGCATACAACCGAATTCAAACCCACGTTCATGGCGGGCAGCAGTACTTAGTGAGAGCGTCGTCGATCCCGTGACCTCCGCTTGTTGAACAACCAACTAAAGCTATAAGCATCAGAACCCGCCATAGCTGAGACCTGCTAATATACGCTATAACTGGGTTTTTGAATGCATGTCGACAACTCCTCACATCTTCTAGAGTTAGTACGTGATCGAAGACTGATGTAGTTCTAGGATTTTCTACACATGATCTGAGCTTTGGCGCTGCTGAAGCTTCCATATCGTGGAAAAAGGGGAATGTTTAGACAACGATTGTAGTAGATCACTCACGGGGATTGATCCCGTGACTTCCCACAATTCGCGCTTCTCCCTTATCCAAGAGAACTCGGTCTTGTACGGAAGAATTGCTGAGAGAAAAAACGTCAAGATCTCTATTTTATGCAGTATGAGCTTACTCTCAATCTACTTACGGTGGCGACAGGACTCGAACTCGCGACAGTGGCACTGCTACAACACGTCTTTAGCATGGTGCATAATCGGATGTTGCCTCGTCACATCAAGGGATGTGCCAATAAGGAAGAAGCAATGTCGTTGGAATGGAATTTTTGCGACTAAAATATGCCACCCATGGTTTTCCAAGGATTGCACAATGATTCTCTCTAATCTCTGCTAATCCCGAGCTGAGATCCTTTTTGTGTATTCTCTGGAGCTTGCTATCACCTCCAACCAAATCCAACCGCATATCCTTGGTGATCAAAGCCAAAGTGAAGCAATGTTGGATCGGAGCAAGGATGATCGTGCTTTCGATTTTCAAGGTTTTGAAGAAATGTGAGCATGGCTATGAAAGTTGGCTCGTCTTTGCATGGAAAAATTTTACTGATGATTAAGGAAGGAGAATGGCTTTTCAAAAGGTCAATGGAAGGACGTAGCTAATTGGAAGATAAGTATTTTCCAAGTTATGTTTTCATTTCAATATTTGTTTTCTCCATGCTTTCATGTAGGATGCATTTTATGATAAAATAAATGCAAATTAATGAAAGCTACAAAAGAGAAAATAAACATATTGAAATGCAAAAGCACAAACATATTGAAATGTTTGGTATGCACCTACAAAAGAAATGATTGTTGTTGCATTTCTCCTTTCAAAAGAATGTTTTTAGGCACCTTGCACATTTGTTTTCTTGCTTCCAAAAGGAATAGTATGCACTCAAGTATGTGCACATGTATATAACCTTTTGTAAGGTAGAGGAAAGATTGTTTGTGCATGGATGATTGAACGCACACATATATGTATCAAGCTCAAGAAATTGCTTGATTTATGTTTAGCATATGAAAGGAGAATGCCAACACTTGCATGTACTCACATGCATTTACACCCAAGAATGGTCATTTGCATATAGTAACATGCATTTGCATGCGAATAGATGCATGAACATATGCATGATCGTTTATTAAGAAGATTGAATACTTTCAAGTGCAAAGGATAGTTGATATGTTCCAAATTTGAAAAAAATCATAGAACTTTTGAAGTTTGTTCTTTGATTTCATCTTGACGAGTGATGAACCTCAAAAAGATGAATAAATTTTAGTATTACTTGAACTTTAGGGTTCAATAGTCGGATGCTAAATTCTATGAAGAGCTTTCTTAGTTACTTGAGCACTTCTTAAAGAAAGCCTTTATTTGATCTTTTATCCCAAGACGTGATCAAAAATCAAATAAAGCTAAATGGAACTTACACTATGAACTTTTAAAGTTCACAAGATAGTTGTTCTATTCCATAAGTAGTATCCCTGGTAAGGATGCAAGATGCCAAGAAAAACTATAAAGCTTTTATAAGTTTTCATTTGATTTCATCCCAAGGAGTGATGGAAATCAAAGGTTAAACCTCAACATCAATTAATCCTTGACGTCAATAAAAGGATGTTAGGTTTTAAAGTTGCATATCTGGTAAATAATGCAACTAGCTAGCTAAAGCAATCATAGAAACATAGAAGAACTCTTTTAGAGAGTTAAAACTTTTGGTTTCATCTAAGCTAATTGAAGCTTCAAGAGGAAATCAAAGTAAGTAGTAATCTTTAGGAAATAAGATAAGTTCCTAAGGACTTGAAGCAAGTGTGAACTTTTCATTTAGGAGTAGAAAGTTCCAAGAAATGGATCTTAAATCCATGAACTTCTCCTAAACAAGTAATAAAGTTCAAAGTGTTCATAGTTGCATTACTATTGGATCAATCATCAATAGATGCTTCGACTTTAAACATAAATTTGATTAGTGAAATATGTTTAAAGGACTCTAGTAACATCTGAAGATTGACCAATAATAATGAGTCTTGTATCAAACTCAAGAATAGAAGTCGATATCACATAAACGAAAAGTCAACTTAAAACTTTCATACTGGCAAATGTGATATTTCGTCTCTAGTTTGATACTCAGGAAATAAATACAATTGAATTAGTAAATTTTTGGATATTATTTGAAAGAATTTCTTTCAAATGTTCTTATTGCAAAAGATTCCAAGATGAATCATTTGCTCAAGTTATTTGATTCCCTAGAAGGAATCTCAAGTCTTTGAAGAAATGGCATTCTTTCAAGTATTGAGAATGAAATTCTTCCTACTCTTAATCAATAGGTAGTTCCCTAGACGTCCCAAACCATTAGAAGTGGTATTTCAAGTCCTAATTGTGATATAACCTAAAGGTCTATCAAAGATTCTTAGTATTGGAATCTGAGAGGCCTTAATGTATGCTTGGACTTGTGTAAAGGAAACGATCTCTAAAAATCTTGCAGGTACGCAAAGAAGTTTAAGATAGTTTAAGAGATCTTACAGATAACGACTATAAGTCTTTATTTTTGTCGCAAGTATCAACCAGAATTGATCAAACTTGGCCATGATTGTCCAAGAATGTGCGACTAGAACTACTCTATCGATTGCCCAAGTATTGGCCGTAAAAAGTCCATTAGGAATGATTCACTCAAGTTCCATTTATCCAATGGCAAATTGTGACAAAAGTAATCTGTTCCAAGTATGAACAGAACAAAGGAATTCCAAAAATGTAGTCTGCAACTGTGAAAACGGTACTTAAGTCTGTGGAAAGGCATGAGCGGATGTTTAGACTTAAGCAGTAGAGCGATTCCTATAAAAGTCCTGGCCAGGATAGGTACCTAAAAGCATTATTAGAATGGAATCTAAAGACAAGAAGTCAAAAGCTCTTGTCGCTACAAAATTGGTCAAGAATAACCAATTGAACTTGAATTTGAGAAATTCAAGAACTTGGAATTCGGATTGGTTTTCATTTGAAAACCTTAGCAAAAAAGGATTGGAGATATTCTATTAAAGGTTTTCAAGTTCCCCAGGTTAAGCACAAGATCGTGAAACGATCATATCACGGGATTACAACCTAGAATATCAAGATAAAGATAGTGCCTGCCATTGCGAAATTCTTGTCAAGAATTAACGCTAGAAGGTTCTCTATCAAGAGATGTTGTAGACTTTAGGATACAATTCACTCATACGTCAATGTAAGTATAAAATTTTATACTTAGATTGATGTAGGAAAGATGGTATGGGACATCGGACCGTGAGATGATCATTATTTTTTAGTCTTCGTTTGGATCTTGAAGTTAAGTTTGATCTTCAAGGAAATTAAAACTTCAAAGGAGGAGTTTAAATTCAAGAAGAATCTCAAGCTACTTCAAGACGACTTCAAGATCAAGGAAACTGCAGATATGAAGTAAGTCACTTCCAAGATCTTCTAACACTTCCAGTTTAAGTGATTATTGATCAGAAATATTTGATCAATTTCTGAAAAAAGTTGAACTTTGACTTTAAGTTGATCTTTTCACCCAAGGATTTGATTGACAAGTCAAGCACCAAGTTTCTCGTATAACTTGGTCAATTCACTCGTTTGACTCAAAGAAACACACTAGAATTGCATTCCCCGTAAGGAGTCAAAAAGACTGCATGTGCCCTGACCTTAATCTCAAGTGAAGCATTATTTGAATCTTAAAACTCATCGATAGCACCTCAGTGGGTCGACACACTGATGTTGGTTACCCCACTCGTATCTTGTGGTTAGATGATGATTTTGATTTGCTTTGAATCTTTTTGAGAAACCAGCTTATTTCTCTTAACGATAAAAACAATGCTTCAATACCTTGTTGACTTAGATCGCTGAAGAAGTTAAAGTCCTGCGTCAACTAGACTTTGACTCATAGCAAATTTATGTATGTTCGAAGTTTGAATTGGTTGTACAGAGTTTTAGTTATTTCTTTTTGCTTTCCAAATCTTTTGGAATTGGCTCAGACATGGTATCTGATTCCTTTTGCACAAGACCAAGGTTAGCCAGTTGGAATTAGATAACTAATTTGAACATCGTAGTTAGATGTTATGTACAAGAACCTTTTCAATCTTCAAAAGATGATGAGTCTAAGTGGACTTATTCATTTGAGTTTGCTTCCAGTTATAGCATAAAAGATTTCCTAGATTCCAGTATACTCTAGAATAGGGAAGTTAGGAATTGCTCATCAGATTGACAATTCCTAAGAACTTTCACTTAAAGTCTTTGAGAAAAGTGTTCTAAGTTGGACAAATTTCATTCTGGATTTGTATTGGGCAGGTTATAGTAAGGTTGACTCAAAGAACATGGTAACTTTCTCTAACAGTTTACGTAGGATTTTTCAACTCATTAGGACAAAGTAGTCCTCTAGTCGGGTGAAAAAAATCACGTAACTGTTGGATAAAAGTAAACCATTGTACAGACATCTAAAGTTAGATGTATGGGACAACCAAACTTCAAGTTCTCCAAAACAAATTCAAGTGCATCAAGAATTCTTCAAGTCTTGCATGGGATAAGAATCCCACCTTCATTACTACGTCCATGCACTAGTTATGCCTAGCAATGGACTAGTAATTTGACTCCACCCAATTCACATGTTTGTGCCTAGATCGCACATCTAGAAACTATGAATTGGCTAGGGATGTGTTTAGATCCACCCTTATTCTTCTTCACTAGTTTGTACTTTGTCTTGTTCATCAAAGTGCAAAACCAGATCGTGTTTTGAATCCTTTGGGCAGGGATGCCACCACAGAGATGAGACATGTTCTTCAAGTTCTAGAACATGACCATGTTTTTCCAGTTTTAGAACATGAGGCTCGGGGGTTGCCTACAGTTATATATATAGCTTTATTTTCGAGGACGAAAATCTTTCCCAAGGGGGGAAGCATGTAATAAAGTAATTCTATGATCTAGGGATCCGATGGCTTCAGACAGATCTGAAATCGGATACCGTTTGGTCACTCGTCCGAAGGACCAAAGATCTCAAGAGTAGACTCAAGCATAAGTCATGTGCTCTCATATTCAAGTAATCCACTTAGCCTAGTGGTTAAGTCTCATGGTTGTGAAGGAGGAGGTCTTGGGTTCAACTCCCATGGGGAGCATGGGAAGAGAGTTTTGCCCAAAGAGCTCTAGAGCTTTCTAACTCAAGTTAACGTGAGTTAACTTGAGTCCAGTGGACTTAACTCAAGAGGTGAGTACAACAACCACTAGTGGACTCTAGTGGAAGGTACTAAAGTAGTGGTCGAGATCACTCCAGCCACTAATAGACTCTAGTGGTGGTTATGAAAGGAGTGGAGGAGATTGCACATGCACTTGTGGACTCTAGTTACATTTGTGGTCCTCATTAGTTCAAGCAGCTATATATACAGGCATAAGGTTGGGAGGAGAGTCATCTCTCAAGCATGTGGTGGTCGTAATCCTTACTTTCTTACATAAAAACTCGTGATGGTAACCAGAACCTATTGAGCAGGGTACTGTATGTACCAACCATTACCAAAAACTTAATGAGTGTTGGTCAGATTGTGGAGAAAGGTTTGCAAGTCAAATTCACTCAACATGGAGCATATGTGGAGGACCCAAGGAATGGATTCAAAAGGATATCCAAGGGAGACAAATCAGGTAGATTATTTACTTTTGAGCTAGAAGACACAAAAAACATTGCTTTATACAATTACAAGGATCAAACACTTTCAGAATTAGAAATATGGCACAAGAGATTAGGTCACATAGGTGAAAGGACCTTAAAGAAAATGTGCAGGGACCAATGTGTGCTTGGGATACCTAATGTATCCAAGCAACACATGATTTACAAATGTGGTGCTTGTCAATTTGGTAAGTCTCATAGGTTACCTTATACAAGGAAAGGTTTTATGCATGAAGACTACCTAGACTTGGTACACACAGATGTTTGGGGACCTAGCAAGGATCCCTCCATTTCAGGATCAAGGTACTATGTGTCTTTCATTGATGATTATAGCAGATGGACTGTGTTATACTTTATGAAGCACAAGGATGAAGTCTTTAATTGTTTCAAAAGATATCTTGCACTAGTTGAAAATCAAACAGGAAGGAACTTGAAGAAGCTAAGGTCAGATGGAGGAGGAGAATACTTCTCCTATGAGTTTGAAGATTTCTTGCAGGAAAGAGGCATCAAAAGGGAGATAACCACAAGGTACTCACCTGAACAAAATGGGGTAGCTGAAAGAAGGAATAGGCTTATTGTTGAAACAGCTAAGTCTATGCTTAATGAAAAGAAGTTGCCAAATTATCTTTGGGTAGAGAGTGTATCTACTACCACCTATCTCATAAACAGGTTGCCATCAAAGTCACTTGATGGAATGACACCTTATGAAGCTTGGCATGGTAAGAGATCATCATTGGATCATTGCAAAATCTTTGGTTGTGTAGCATATGTGCATATTCCCTCACAGGTAAGGGGAAAGCTAGATCCTAAAGCAGAAAAATGTATTTTCATTGGTTATGACTTAAATAAAAAAGGGTACAGATTCTACAACCCAACCAATAAAGGGTTCAAGGTAAGTAGAGATGTCATCTTTGATGAGAATGACTCATGGTATGAGAATGAATGCAGGAAGGTTAGTCTACCCTATGATTTGGAAGAGGAGTTTCCAAAATTCTCAAAGGAAGAACCAATCCAGAAGGAAGACTCAAGTTCAGAAGATGATGACACAATCAATCTTGAAGAATTCAAGGCATGGAAGTCCAGAGGCAAGATGAAGATGAAGAAGCTTGAGGATATACCAGAATCTTCAATTCAAGCAATAAGGAGATCTCAGAGAGAAATTAAGAAACCTATCAGATATGGGTATGATACATCTCTTGTAACTAAGCATTCAATTTATCTTGCAAAGGACTTGTTAAGTGAAGAACCAGGTTCATATGAAGAGGCAATCACCAAACCAGAATGGAAAGGAGCTATGGATGAAGAAATAGAAGCTCTCAAGGAGAGTGACACATGGGACTTGGTACCCAAGAAGGACTCTATGAAGGTGATAGGATCCAGATGGATCTACAAACTAAAGAGGAACTCTGATGGTACAATCAACAGGTACAAAGCTAGGTTGGTAGCCAAGGGTTTTGCACAAACCCAAGGCATTGATTATGAGGAGACATTTTCTCCTGTCGCTAAGATGCCAACAATCAGAGTATTGGTGAGTGTAGCTGCATCCAAGAATTGGAACATGTACCAATTAGATGTCAAGAATGCTTTCTTGAATGGATGGATATCTGAAGAAGTCTACATGTCACAACCACCTGGTTATGAAGATCCCAAGAAGGTAAATTATGTTTGTAAATTGAAGAAGGCTCTATATGGATTGAAGCAGGCACCTAGAGCATGGAACTACATGCTGACAACATACCTCCAAGACCAAGGGTTTACTATGAGCAAGGCAGACACTTCATTGTTTATCAAAAGGAGCAATTCAAAGGTAATCTATCTCTGTGTTTATGTTGATGACATCATCATTACAGGTAATGATGTCCAAGGAATCAGAAGCATAAAAAATCAGATGATGAAGGAGTTCAAGATCAATGATCTTGGATTGTTGAAGTACTTTCTAGGACTTGAATTGGTTTATACTAATTCAGGTATCTATATCACTCAGAAGAAGTATGTGCAGGACATGTTAAAGAAGTTTGGCTTGCAGGATGCAAAAGTCTCAAGTACTCCAATGGAGGTCAACCTAAAGCTAAGTGCTCATGAAGGGGATGAAGTCCAAGACATTACAGGGTATCAAAGTATGGTAGGTAGTTTGAATTATGCTACCTTGACCAGAATTGACATAGCATATGGAGTTAGTGTGCTAAGTCAATTCATGCACAAACCAAGAGTACCTCACCTAGAGGCTGCAAAGAAGATCTTGAAGTATCTAAAGGGAACTCAGAACCATGGTTTGTACTTTCCTTATACATCAGATATTGATATTAAAGTGTATTCAGATGCAGATTGGGCAAGATGCAAGGATGATAGGAGGAGCACATCAGGATACTTATCTTTTGCAGGTGATAAACCTATTTCTTGGTCAGCCAAGAATCAACCAACAGTGGCATTGTCATCCACTGAAGCAGAGTATAGAGGGCTAGCCAATGCCACTCAAGAAGCTATTTGGTTAAAGCTTTTGTATACAGAGTTAGGCCTATACACTAGGCCCCCAATTAACTTTGGAGACAACACAAGCTCTCTTCACCTTGCAGCTAATCCAATATATCATGCTAGGACAAAACACATAGAGGTTCATTACCACTATGTGAGAGAGAAGTTGCTAAGCAAGGACATTCAGTTAACCTATGTGTCTACTAATATGCAATGTGCAGATTTACTCACTAAAGCTTTGGATGGAAACAAATTATGCAGATTCAAATCCATGATTGGATTGCAGGATGTGATTGAAGATTGAAGATGAAGACTTAAGCCAAAGTGCTTGGCTTGAGGGGGAGCTGTTGGTGCAATTCAAGCCTTCACAATTTGGCTTGGATTACTTCATGAAGACATCATTTGAAGGAAGGATCATAGGAACTTATGCTTATAAGTTCTTACCATTTTACCTCTTGTAAAAGTTTAAAAGACTTGGCATTACTTATGTACACACCTACTTGATTAGAGTCGTGGAAAAAGTTGTTGATTGATTGAGAGAATATCTCATTACCTTTTAGGTGAAAGATTCTAGGAGTTTGAATTTGAATTCAAACTTGAAGTTTTAACTCAATCCTATAAAAGATGCAAGTCAAAAGTCGCGGTAGCTTAGCTCACTTTTCTAGCTCAATTCCCGAGGCATACACTACTGATCATTGAGGGTGTGAAGTCTATTCCATAGCCTACACCTCTGAGTACCATTTGGCAATGTTGATCATGTCAATGGGAATGTACATCAATGTGATTTAATACATACATTTACATTTATCAACTCTGTATTCTCTGAGAGTACTACTTCAAGTCTGTCAACTTCAAAGAGGCATATCTCAGTGCCTACTGCACCAAATCAAGTTACTCAAAGCTTGGTAGATCCAGCTCAAAGCATACTACAAGCATAAAAGTTTGAAGCAACTTGGTTCAGCCAATTTCGAGGAATCACGGTCGAAGTGCTCACTGGTATTTGTCTGCATACTTCCTAAAAAGTCGGGGGTGTCCATAATTTTGCTAAAGTGATTTCTCCTAGTATAGTTTATCATTTTATCTCAGTCCACTTGCAAATGGTAGCTTACTAAGCTAATAGAATACCTCTAGAAGGAATTTTTCCAATTGTAAGTGTACTGGTCATACTGAGTGAAAGACTGAGCAGGTGTCAATACCAAAATAGCAAGTTTTCTTAGATTTGTGAAGTATCAAGTAGACTGTTTTGATTTGATCACTACACACATCATTTGCAAAGTACATATATGATCTCTTGGTATCATTTGGAAGCTAAGGGTGTCTACTAATCATATCTGGAGTCATTGAGGGCTGGTGCAAAGCAAGATTAGCAGCATCTACTCAATCTTTTGAAGGATCCATCCATCTTTCCCAACATTTTGCACATCTTCCTACTCATTTGGAAGTGGTGATTTGATCTTCTTTTGGTCTCTATGCTTGGTTCTGACCCTTGCCTCTCTTTGGCTTCTTTGTTGAGATTTTTCTTGTGAGGGAGATCAGTGGTGTTTGAGCATGTAAGAGTGCCTTTTGTACCCACATGTGTAATTGTTCTTGTTGAGCTGCAACTAATTTCTTAGGCACCCAAATTTGTACATGATTATCTTCGGCCTTCATCGATTGCTTCGGTACCCAGATTTGTCGAAGACCCTGTGATTGAGTTTGTCTATGTTTCTTGGTTCGTCTTTTAGTGTGGTGGGCTTGCCGCAATGGTAATGGTTGGGGCAACACTAGTGGTTGCTCTCCTTTTCGTACCCAAATCTGCTTCGTGCCCTAAGCTACTTTCTTCTTGAATTCTCATTGTCTGTTTGATAGAGCGCTTGTCATGTATGGTTTCACTTGCCTTGTTGGTTGAGTGGCTATGACGGCATTAGTCTTTATACAAGAGGAGTCAGCTTGCCTTTGAGTCTGTTCCTCCGTGATTGAGTACTTGGGGAACATAGAGCCTTTGACACATACAACATCTTTTTTGCTAAGACTAGTCCTAGAAGAAGAACTAAGAGAATGAGTGACCTCTAGATTTGTGAGCATGCAATTGTTTGATTCTAACGTAATACATTGTTCATGCACCCAAACTTGAAGAAGTCAACTTCTGAGATTTGAGTTGACTGCATGGTTAAAAATCCAATCTTGACCCAAGACAAGTGGCTCGGTAAGGTCCTCATCGTGACCAGCATTTTGACTTTCATTGGAACATCTTGAAGGTAGATGGGAAATTCCACCTCACCCAAACAAGGGGTTTCCATGCCTCCCAATCCTATGAGATAGGCTTCTATGGACTTGATTTCCAATTGCAGGTCTTGGCAATACGAAAGTCTAACTGCACTAGTTGCTGCACCTGAGTCAATTAATGTTCTCGCAGTCCTTACATTCTTCCCTTGTCCTACCGTTATGGTCACAAATGGGCATCAATCAATTATTTGAGAAGCAATTGCACTTGATGTTTGACACATGGCCATGTGGTATCTTGGGGCCTCAAGATTGATATCTAGGCCTAGGCGTCTTAACTTATTTCTTCTAATGTGTTCTCTAGCCTCTGCCTGTGCTTCTTCTCTAACCCTAACTCTTCTTCTTTTCGCTTCTTAGCAGTGTTGAGTCTCTTTAGCATATCCTCTGTAAGAGGTTCTTGATATAGCTTGACTCGATAACCACTAATATAGCTCGGCAAGACATCGCCTTCTAGTGTAGCCAATTGAACAACACCGCTAGTGGAAATTCTATTAATGATCATGGGTCCGTATCCTCTTTTTTCCAATTTACGGGCATGTTGCTTTAGTGTATAAACCAACACTAGGTCTCCCTCTTTCAAGCCTTTATCTTTGATATGTGCATCAAAGTATGTCTTTTGTCTTTTCTTTGCCGCATAGATGCCTGCAGCCGCTCGTAGCCTTGTCTCACCTAATCGTTCTAAATCAAAGATCCTCGAGGATAACTCGTGTCCATTCCAGTCATGCTCTTGTGCTACTTTTAAAGTTGGGATCAGGAAGTCCAAAGGTAGCACAACATTCTGTCCGAAGACCATCTGAAATGGGGTGGCATTGAGTACCGTTTTGCAGGCAACTCGATAAGCGCAAACAGCATGATGAAGTTGTTTGTCCCAATCAGAGAGTTTGTTATTTACTAGTTTTGTCAGTACATTACATAGGATCTTGTTTGTGCTCTTGGCTTGTCCATTAGCCTGTGGATGATAGGGGCAGACTTCTTATGTATCACCAAGAATTTGTGAAGAAGATTTTCAATGACTTCATTCAAGAAGTGTGTGCCTCTATCACTCACTAATTCTATTGGTAGCCCGTATCTAGTGAACACGTTCTCAAATAAAAGCTTAGCTATAGTTTGGGCATCGTTCTTTGTTGTGGCTTTGACTTCTACGCACTTTGTGAGATAATTCGTGGCTACAATCATTTACTCGGCATGGGAGCTTCTAGTTGGGGGGTTAATAGGACCTACAAAGTCTATGCCCCACTTCGAGAATGCACATCCTCCCATCATTGGCCTCAAAGGCATCTCATCTTTTCTAATTGGGTACTAGGCCATGTGTCACATTTCTTCACATAGGTATGTGCATCCATATGAAGAGTGGGCCACCAAAGTCCTGAGAATAGAATACTCTTAATTACTCGGTCAGGACCAAAATGTCCACCTGCAACACTGCTATGGGCAGTTTCTAAGACTTTCAAGTAGTCTGATTCATGAACGCACAATCTTAAGTAACCATCTTTGCCTCTTCGGTATAGGTTATCTCCTATTAAGCTATAGTCTAGAGCCTCTTGTTTCATGCTTCGTTTTCTTGGTAGACTTGCCTCGGTGGGTAGTGTTCCTGATCTCATAAATTCCACCAATGGAGCACTCCAATCTGGAATTAATGACACGTGATAAAGGGTGGCATGCTCCACTAGGGGTTTTTCCTGGCACCCTGGACAATTCTTAATCCGCTCATGTATTTCTTTATCCATACTAGGCCAATACACTCCTAAATGTTTTAGATTCTGCAATGTTCGTTGTTTAGAATAGTGATTTCCTAGAAATCCCTCATGGGCTTGTTGCAACCAACTACTATGTTCCTCATCCTCCACACAACAAGCTAGAACACCTTCTGTATCTTGTTTGTACATGCTTCCTGCCAATATTTGATATTTTTGTGATCTTACAATTTCATCCCTGTTCGTCTTCACCTTCTTATTTGCAAGTCCAAAAGTTAGGGCTCGTACCAACTTATTTTCCCATTTAGGAACAACTTCTAGATTGAACAGATAAGCTTCGGGCAATTCATCAGACACTCCTTGTGGTGACTCGCCTGAAGTGATGCGAGAAAGGTGATCCGCTCTGAGGTGGGTCTTACCTTTCCTAACAACCACTTCAAAGTCATATTCCATTAGTAAGAGGAACCATCTTACTAAGCATTCGGTATTGCAAGGTTTATTGACCAAGTATAATAAGGCTTGATGATCAATGAAGAACTTAAACTTGTTGGCCAATAAATAGTTTCTAAACTTCTTTACTGCATATACCATGCCTAAGCCTTCTCTTTCGGTTGTGGTGTAGTTTCGTTCAGCAATGTTCAATTGCCTACTAGCATATGCTATAGGCAAATCCAAATTTCCTTCTCCTGTGGGTTGTGACAACACACATCTGTAGCTCAAGCATAAGCACCACCTCCTTTACTTGTCAATCCGCGGAGACGTGAGGACCGGTATGAAGACCACGAGCAAGTGAAGGCACAAGTGTGTGAGTGAAAGCACACAAGCATGCACACACATACACACACACGCGCACAACGTAAGATCAAAGAGAGGAACAATGGAAAGCTTAGATTGCAAAAGAGTTCTCTTACCAAAGTTCTATTCTCTAACAAGCTAACCCCCAAAAATGAGCTCTCTAGCTCTTTTTATAGTTTTTTGACTAGTTTTGGCCCTGTCCAGACCTAGTGTCCGGCCTAGTTAAAAATTAGGTTCCAGGGCTTATTTGAGGGCTCAAACGAAGTCTAAAAATTATGAAAATTGGTACGATGGTACTTCTAATACTCCTCAAGCTCGAGGACTCCTCGGCTTGAACAAAATGGAGTTACTAAAAATAGATAATGGTATTTACAATGGTTTTTAGTGATGAAAATCACTATTTTTGTAGGGGATTCTTCTGAGAATTTGACATTCACTTCTTGGAGCTCCCTACTTGCTCCCTTTCCTTGTGTGTCCACCTTTTGATGTGCTTCCATGCTTTGTCCTTGACTTTGAGCTTCAACACTCCCCCCCCTCTCGAGTCTGTCGTCCCTGACAGACCCTTGTTGGAAGGGCTGTTCTATGTAGTGCTTTGAGAGGTGGTGTCCATCCGTTGTATGAGCTGGTTCCTTGGATTCCAGCAAGAATGTGTCGTTGTGAGCTTTCAAAACTGCAAGTTGCTCAAAAGAGGTTGTCAAGAGTGATTTGGAGCAACTACTGGCTTCAATTTGCTTCCGAGATATGGATGTTGTTCACATGACGTCCGCTAGCTCTTCCAAAGATGATGTTGAGAGCAGTCATGCCAACTACTCATAACCCATAATGAATGATGGGTAAGTGTGTTCGTGCCTGGGTTGAAAAAAGTATGTGCCTTGTGCACGGCCTTGTAATGTAGCCCTACGCATGCTTACTTGGAAAATGCATTGGAAGAAGTATGGTGCAAAAATTGCGGGTCTTGAGCTAAGTGCTCAAGGGTATGCTGACGAAGGGGTTTCTTAAACTATCATGGTTATGGTGTTTCCAGAGTAAAGATACTTACCATGGAGAAGGTTGATGGATGTTTGTCTCTTCGTGTTGTACACTCGGCCTTTGGGATGGAACATTGTTGATGAATGTCCATGTTGATTGTCCACTGATGAGATCTTTTGAGTGGTGGATCCTCTCTCCTCTTTTCAAAGCAATATTTGTCAAAGACTGAGAATTGAAGTGCTTTATATTCCTTGGCAAGCAACATCGGGTAACTACACCAAGCTGAGTTTCACATATTCTCTTTAGCTCACCATATGCAGGAGTCTTCTCCTCCAGAACTACCTTTTGCAGATATCTCCTTGGATGCTCTGGTACATGAAGTAGTTAAGCATCACTCAAGTTGCGGGCCTTCAAGCTCTTCATTCCTACCATGGTAAGAGAAAATCATAGTTGTAGATGCCATGTTCATGCCAAATGCTTGTCATCTACCAGATAAGGCAGCAATAATCTCACTGCTGGCCAAGACACACTTCTATCCAAATTGATAAATGCCTAGTAATCAACAGTTCCACCTTCAACTAAGCATGACTCATTCATGTTTCATAAGCCAAACCTGGGAACAAGCTCTCTCCCACTTTTTTTTTTTTTTTTTTTTAAGGAAAAGGATATCACAAAACAAGAACACAAAAGTTAGTATCAATAGAAATGTTTGACATATGTCACTGTGCTCTTGTGCATGGGATTCTCAAGTGTGTCTATGCACGGCCGTGTAGTGTGGCCCTATATTAATGCATACTTTGGAAATGCATGACCTGAATGGTGCAAAAGACAGGGTTGTGCAAGGAGCACATGGTTGTTGCTCGTTCGAGGCTTTCGATGTTATTTGCGGAGGTTGATGCCGACCTTGGTGGAGGTATCCATTGAGTCTTGAACTGATGTAATCCTCCTTATTGGAGTCCATTTTAGAACATCATTTGGCACTGTAGAGGTCACTTCAGGCGTCTTTCTCTTTGGATGCTTTCTGAACTGTGGTATCCAGTTCGGTGGAGGCTACTTGCACTTTTTGGCTTCCAAACCCATATCCTTTTTGCATGTCTTCCTACTAATGTTGAAGAGCTGATTTGATCTTCCTTTGGTCTCTGTACGTGGTTCTTACCCTTTTCTCTTTTTGGCTTCTTTGTTGAAACCTTTTGCATGTGGGAGAACAAAGGTTGTTGTGGATGTAGGAGCTTCTTAGGTACCCACATCTGTAATTGCCCTTGTTGAGCTGCAGCTAACTTCTTAGAGCATTTGACACATACAACATCTTCTTTCATATGATTAGTCTTGGAAGAACTAAGAGAGTGTGTGGTGCCATGATTTAGGAGCATGCAGTTCTCTAATTCTAATGTAATGCATTGTTCATGTACCCAAACTTGAAGAATTTGACTTCTTAGGTTTAAGTTAACTGCATGGTCATAGATCCAATCTTGACCCAAGACAAGTGGTTCTATAAGGTTCTCATCTTGACATACTAGCGCTTTGACTTTCATTGGAACATCTTGAAGGTAGATGGGAAGTTCCACCTCGCCCAAACAAGGGGTTTCCACACCTCCCAATCCTATGAGATAAGCTTCTATGGGATTGATGTTCAACCCCAAGTCTTGGCAGTAGGAAAGTCTAACTGCACTACTTGGTGCACCTGAGTCAATCAATGCTTTCACCGTCCTTGCACCCTTCCCTTGTCCTATCTCTATGGTCACAAAGGGTCTTCGGTCAATGACCTGAGAAGTCGCTATGCCTGACTTTTGACACATATCCATGTGATATTTTGGGGCTTTTGAGTTGACTTCTAGGCCTATTCGCCTTAACTTATTTCGCCTAATACGCTCTCTGGCCTCTACCTGTGCTTCTTCTCTCACTCTTAACTCTTCATCTTTTCGCTTCTTAGCAGTGTTGAGTCTCATTAGCATATCCTCAGTAAGAGGTTCTTGATATAGCTTGACTCTACAGCCACTAATATAGTTTGGCAAGATATCTCCTTCTAGCGTGGCCAACTGAACTACACCACTAGTGGAAATTCTATTAATGATCATGGGTCCGTATCCTCTTTTTTCCAACTTACGGGCATGTTGTTTTAGTGTGTATACCAACACTAGATCTCCCTCTTTCAATCCCTTATCCTTGATGTGTGCATCAAAGTATGCCTTTTGCCTCTTCTTTGCAGCGTAGATGCCTGCTGCCGCTCGTAGCCTCGTCTCACCCAAGCGTTCGAGATCAAAGATCCTAGAGGACAATTCATGCCCATTCCACTCATACTCTTGTGCTACTTTTAAGGCAGGGATTAAGAAATCTAATGGTAGCACAGCGTTCTGTCCGAAGACCATCTGAAATGGGGTGGCGTTGAGTACCGTTTTGTAGGCAACTCGATAAGCCCAAACAGCATGATGAAGTTGTTTGTCCCAATCAGAGCGTTTATTATTTACCAGTTTTGTCAATACGTTACAGAGGATCTTATTGGTACTCTCGGCTTGTCCGTTGGCTTGTGGGTGATAGGGGGCAGATTTCTTATGTATCACCAAGAATTCTTGGAGAAGATTTTCAATGACTTCATTCAAGAAGTGTGTGCCTCTATCGCTCACCAACTCTATTGGTAGTCCATATCTCGTGAACACATTCTCGAATAAGAACTTAGCCGTAGTCTGAGCATCATTCTTTGTTGTGGCTTTGACTTCTACCCACTTTGTAAGGTAATCTGTGGCTACAATGATGTACTCTGCATGGGAGTTTCTAGCTGGGGGGTTAATAGGACCTATGAAGTCTATGCCCCACTTCGAAAATGCACGTCCTCCCATCATTGGCCTCAAGGGCATCTCGTCTTTTCTCACTGGATATTGTGCACATTGGCATGTGTCACATTTCTTCACATAGGTATGTGCGTCCATATGAAGAGTGGGCCACCAAAGTCCTGAGAATAGAATGGTCTTGATCACTCGGTCAGGACCAAAATGTCCACCTGCAACACCGCTGTGTGCAGTCTCTAAGACCTTTAAATAGTCTGATTCATGAATGCATAGTCTTAAGTAACCATCTTTGCCTCTTCGGTATAGGTTGTCCCCTACTAAGGCATAGCCTTGAGCCTCTTGCTCCATGCTTCGTCTTCTTGCTAGACTAGCCTCTTTGGGTAATCTTCCCGATCTCATAAACTCTACCAATGGAGCACTCCAATCTGGAATTAATGACACTTGATAAAGGGTCGCATGCTCCACTGGGGGTCTCTCTCTGCACCTTGGACAATTCTTAATCCACTCATGTATTTCTTTGTCCATGTGAGGCCAATACACTCCTAAACGCTTTAGATTCTGCAATGTTCGTTGTTTAGAATAGTGATTTCCTAGCATTCCTTCATGGGCTTGTTGCAACCAACTACTATGTTCATCATCCTCCACACAACAAGCTAATACACCCTCAGTATCTTGTTTGTACATGCTTCCTGCTAATATGTGATATTTTTGTGATTTTACAATTTCTTCTTGTGATGTTTTCACATTCTTATTTGCAGGGCCAAAGGTTAGGACTGGTACCAACTTATTTGCCCATTTAGGAACAACTTCTAAATTGAACAGATAAGCATCGGGTAATTCGTCAGACACTCCTTGCGGTGACTCTCCTGAAGTGATGCGAGAAAGGTGATCTGCCTGAAGGTGGGTTCTACCTTTCCTGACAACAACTTCAAAGTCATATTCCATTAGTAAGAGGAACCATCTTACTAAGCGTCCAGTATTGCAAGGTTTATTGACCAAATATAACAAAGCTTGATGATCAGTGAAGAACTTGAACTTGTTGGCCAATAAATAGTGTCTAAACTTCTTCACAGCATATACCATGCCTAAGCCCTCTCGCTCAGTTGTGGTATAGTTCCGTTCAGCTACAGTGAGCTGTCTACTAGCATATGCTATGGGCAAATCTAAGTTTCCTTCACTTGTGGGTTGTGCTAGCACACATCCTATGGCATGATTGGATGCATCCACATGGACATGGA
The DNA here is from genome assembly GCA_020310875.1 of Ceratopteris richardii. NCBI lineage: Eukaryota > Viridiplantae > Streptophyta > Polypodiopsida > Polypodiales > Pteridaceae > Ceratopteris > Ceratopteris richardii. The sequence goes on along the minus strand of CM035417.1, from coordinate 54,868,084 downwards.
ATGGTTTATTCCAATCAGGAGTGGTGAGTATTGGTGCCGTGCACAAACGTTTCTTCAGTTCGTTGAAAGAATTCTCGCATTCGTCATTCCACTCAAAATTAGACAACAAGGCATAAAGGGGTCTAGCTATGATCGCGTACATGTGGATAAACCTACGGTAGTATCCACAATGGCCCATAAAGGCTTGTACCTCTTTAATATTCCTTGGCCTTGGTAGCTCCGCTATGGCTAGTACCTTATCTTCATCTGTTGAGATTCCATTCTTAGAAACAATATGACCTAAGATTTTACCTTGACGCACCATAAACACACACTTTTCTGGGTTCAGACACACTCGATATACTCTACACTTGTTGAAGATTTGTCTGAGCTCAGGGATGTGAAACCTCCTTTCTTGGGAATGAGCACATAAATCATCCACATACACTTCTAAGCTCTTTCGCAAGAACTCTTTGAAGACATGACACATGAGCCTTTGGAATGTTGCAGGTGCATTGGTGAGCCCAAATGGCATCACACGAAATGCAAAGATTCCCCACTCTGTAGCAAAAGCTGTTTTGTGTTGATCTTCTAGGGCAATGGCTACTTGATTGTAACCTAAAAATCCATCAAGGAAGCTATAAACTTCCTTGCCTGCAACACGCTCCAATAGGTGTTCTGTGATTGGAAGTGGATAACTATCTCTAATCGTAGCGGCATTAACTTTTTTAAGGTTAATACACACTCGCAACTTCCCGTTCTTCTTGGGTACCACAACAATGGGGGACACCCATTCGGTATGCTCAATCTCATAGATGAATCCCGCTTCAATCAACCTATCAATTTCTTCTTTTATTTTGGCTGCATAGGTATCATTATATGTGTAGGGCTTCTGTTTGGTGGGCTTAGCATCAGCAGTCATGGGGATAGTATGAGAGCAAATTCTTGGATCTACCCCTTTCAAGTCTCTATAGTGCCATGCAAACACATCCCTATATTCCCTTAATAGAGCTATGAGCTCCATTTCTTCTCTTGCACTTAGGTCATCTCCTATATATGTGCATCTCTCTTCGTTCTCTTCAATGGTCACTACAATCTTCTTGGTCTTTTCTTTATTATCATATGATTCTCCTATGATGGCCTCTCTCTTAGGCATTCGTACCAAAATTTTGCGGTCGTCAACTTCATATTTCTTGAAGTTTTCTGGTACTTCAAACAATGATTCCTCCTCTTCTTATTTCACTGCTTTTTTTTCTTTTTCTTTTGACTACTCTCACTTCCATCCTTTGATTTTACTGTTTTAATACTTGTGAGAGGTTCTTCTTCTTTCTGGGTGAACACTCCTATATCTTCTAGATAGTGCTGCTCTGAGTTAAAGCAACTATCCATCACAATAGACTCCAGATCATCGTCATTCTCTTCTTCTTCTATGACATCACTAAGGTCACATTCTTCTAGCAAGGGTTGACACATGAACACTGAGATATCATAACCCTCCTCATCACAATGAGGTGTCCACTGTTCCTCATTGACAGCAATGTCCATGGTGGCTAAGATTTCTGGCCAGCCAAGAGGCTCAAACTCCTCATCTGGAAAGATCATCGGTGTGTAGGCTGGGTCTCTAACTGGCCTATCTGCTAGCGAAGTTCCTTCTTCTCTTGCCTTTAAACGTTTTTCCTCTTCCTTTGCGACCTTGCACATCCATAAATGAGTATCTTCATGTAGCCATGATGGATCAGGTGAACTTTCAGAATGCACAGAGATGGAATCTTCTTTCGCTTTGTGGATAGAATTCCACTGTAGGGGTGGTACATCTCTGAAGGTGTAATCCTTCAAATTGACCTTGGTGGTGACCCCTAAGTGCTGTAAGTACAAGGAGTTAGTTCCCCAATCCTGTACTATTTGCAATTGTCGTAGGAAGGGTCTTCCTAGGATCATCTCATAGACATTATTTTTCTCAAAGTCACATATAGCAAATGTGTGCTCAAACTCTACACCACAAGTGGTTAGAGTGATCCCTTCTAGCAATCCTAGAGGTCTTTCAAAATGACCATCAGCCATTTGAAGCTTCATTCTAGTTGGTCTTAATGTGGGCTTACCCCATTACTTCCACAAGGAGGTGGTCGCAATAGCAACACCAGCACCTGAATCTATGATTGCTTTGGTTGTGTAACCTTGGTAGGTGATTGGAAGATAAGTATTACCTTCTTCACCCTCACACATGTCCCCTATTTTGTCTAGAGGTATCTCTGGTACCCTTTGCTTGGAGCCTGTTTTTGGCATGTTGGAATCAAGTTCTGGAACCTGATCCTTCACATGATTCCAAAGCTCGGGTTTTGCTTTGAGCAGCTCTTCTACAGTGAGATGACACTGAACCTTAGTGTTCTTCACGACATCCGTGTTCCTTGGAACCACTGAGTCTTCATTTCTTACTAGTATTGTGGGAGCTCTAATCTGGAGAGATTCAGATTCCCATGGGCCTGGAAATTGAGGCAGTTCTTCTAAGGTATTAGATTCAAAATCTAACCTTTCGTCTTCTTGTTGTTCTGCTTCATCTCCGTAAATAGATGGAATGTCTTGGGGAAATTGATCATGAAGATCATCAATCTCAGGAATAGGAGGGGAATTACCCTTCTCCTTGGCCCATTTCTCTTCTTGTATTTCCCGCAAGAATTCTTGAGAGTATTGTTGAATTGAAGGAGGTATTCCTGGATCCGTGGAATTAGGAACATAAGCTCCCATTGGTGGTGAGCTTCCTCTTTCAATAACTGGTTGAGCCTGTGGAGGTAAAGAAACTTGTGGTTTGTTTACCAACTGCTCTAATCGTTCTAGTAAGCCCTGGAAATGCAAATCCCCTTTGACAGAGTTTGTCTGATTGAACTTTTGACTAGTCTCAAGTATAGCTTGAGCTTGTTCTACCATTTTCATGCACATTTTCATCCGTTCAATCTCTAAGTCCGCTCTAGGGTAACTCTTGTCTAGGTTTGCAGCTGTAGGCCCTTCTTGAAGTCGAGCTTGGTAGGCCTTGAACATCATGTCCAAGCCTTCTGGGGTTGGATTTGCAAGAACAGACCCTGGTTGCGGTCTATTTACAATGGGTGGTGGGGTGCGATGAGGTGGAATGGATGGAGTTTCGGCATGCGAGGGGTTTTGAGATGCAATGTCTTCTATTTTTGTTTTTGCGTCTTTCAAGCTTTCTTCTAGTTCCGATAACTTTTTATTCCACTTACGATTGGCCTTTTCTCTGGTATCCTTCCATGTTCTCGTTTTCCTCTTACTAGGCTCTCCTGATTCACTCGACTCCGATTGCTCTGCTGGTTTATCTTGTTTTAATGCTTGTGCCCTAGTAACTGCCTGTATAGGTGCCACATTACTGCTACTTGAACTTGAATCCGCCACTAAGCCTACCACATTAATGGGTGTAATCTTGGGTGCGCTGGAGGGGTTTCTTGGACAATCTCTAGGGAGATGGTCTTTGCCACAATCAGGGAAAAAAGCCTGTATTGTGATAGCCTGTCCTTGACTCGGAGATGATGGGTGGGGATAGTCACGAATGAAATGATCACCTTGACATCTAAAACAAGATCCTCTAGGGGCTTGTGGTCTCATTTGTCTCAATTGGGGCCTAGGGTTAGGATTTGTGTACATGACATTGGAGTATTCTGGCTCCCAATTTTGCTCCATAGGTGGTGCCTCATATTGATACGAGTAAATCTCACTATGTTCAGGTGACTCTGTGTAATACGCATGTGGACTACCTTCATGGGAGTAGTCTGAACTATGAGCATGAGAATCATTATCTGGTATCAATGGGGTTAGGGGCACCAATGCTCTATTTGGATTTTCCTCTCCCACAGCATATTTGACTGGAATCACGTTGGCTGGAGCTGGTGGTTGGTTTCCCAAGACAGGTTGTGGCCTATATGGTACCTGATATTGTTGTTGTGGTCTATAATATGGCTGTTGGTATTGGTTCTGATACCTACCTTGTGGGTAAGGTTGCTGATAATTCTGTCTAACAGCCTGCCTATTGTAGGGACAATCTTGAGCCGTGTGGTTTGTGTATTTTCTCTCAATAGTGCAATATGGAGCATTCCTTTCTCTAATGTTTTGGTTTTGCATTGGGCATACATTAGCCATGTGGTCGCCCCCACAAGTATAACACTGATTCACTGGAGTGACTCTCTGTGTTTGTTTATTTTGGACTCCCAGCTTCTTGGCAACTTGCTCAGCTATCTCCTCTATTTCCGTGGAGATTTTTGAAGTATGACTAGTAGAACTATCTGAATCCTTATAGAGTTTGGATAATCCTAACTCCTCACCCAAGTTATCTTCTATGTCAATGCATGTCCGCACGCACTCTTCTATGGATCTAGGCTCTTTCAAATATACATATGATCTTAACTTTGTGCTCAGTAAGCCATCTAAGAACAAAGGCACTTGTTTGGCTGGTGTGGGTAACTCGGGAGCAGGGCATCTTTCTAGGTACTGTCTGAACCTTCTACCTGCTAGTCGCACTGTTTCTTGGGGTGTCTGCTTGAAACTGTGGATCAAGGATGATGTGTTATGCCTGATACCACTCTTGGAAAATTCTACAATGAATTCGTCTAGCAGTTGACCTATATCGCGATAGTTGCGACTACTCAATGGTTGAAACCAAGCCAAGGCAGTGCCCTTAAGAGTCAAACCAAATGCCTCGTATTGGGTGAATAAATCCTCAACCTGTTCAGCTCTTAACACTTGTTTGAACTCGGCCACATGATCATAAGGATCTCCTGACCCGTCAAAATAATTCTTCATTGCCTTGATCACTTGAGTGGGTCTAAGGGTTCTTGGGTGCTCTCGGGGTCTAGGCAATGGAAAATCATGTTCATCTCTTTTTTGCCTATGTGCTTGATGTCTCTCTCTTTCAGGTCTTTCATTTTCAAATCCTGATCTATTCCTGCCCATGGTGTGTGCAAAACTTACCTCAGGTCTCTCTCTAGTTCTTTCTCTCTGGGCTTCATGAGCGTGGGATGATCCTACTCCTTGGAGGCCATGGGAAACATTGGATCTTGGTGGGGGGAAAATCAATTCATTCTTCCAAGTATATGCATGTCTATCATGTTCTGTTACCAAGAAAATTTTCTCTGATGTGTTATCCAAGTAAACAACTTTGCCTGGCATCTCTGGATCCTTGAACTCGTAGATGATGACTATGCCCAATTGGCTAGGTTGATCTGGCTTGAATCTCCAAAAGGCTTCCTCTGTTTCTCTATTCAAAAATAGTTCTATGCTTTTGTTATCTTGAGGGATCCAGTCTGGAGTGATCACTCGGGTCAAAACTGACTTACCTCTAGGACTCTGGGGTCCTTGTCCTACATTTCCTTGTTCTAGGTCTCCTATTTCATTCTCAGGAATGACATTTCCAAACTCATCAGTCCTATCTGGTAGGTTGGTGACCACATACATGGTTCCTTCCTTATCAATGTATGAACCCTCTTCGAACTTGACCACCGGGTGTTCAAGTCCAAAGGATTGATCTGGATTTTTGAGTTGGACCACTGATCGCCTCAGACCATCCTCATAGATGCAAGCACCTAATTGGTTGGTCCGAATATATTCCAACTGTGTCTTATAGGGACCTTCTGGTGTTTGTAGATGGGCAGTCCCTGAGCCACCTGCAGGTTTTCCCATACTAAAAGAAATTTCTGAATCACTTGTGTCTGAACTTAGTAAAAGATGACCACTTAGTTGTTGTGCCCAAGACTTGGATGTATGGTTGACACTAGCCTCAGAAGATCTAATGCTTTGTTTATCCTTGCCTAAGTGTCTACCAGATCTCAGGTTCATAAGCTTTAGTCAAGAGTCCAAATTTTCCCCTTGGTATGGTTCAAAATTCTTTGGAGTCCCCTTGGTTTCCTAGTCCCACTTGAGGGTCAACTTCAAATTATCCTATCTCAAAATCAATGCGTTATTCTTGAAAAAAACAGTTGAGGTCGTGTAGGATTTGAAACGAGCTTTCCAACGAGCTATAGAGCTCAAAAAATGGACTTTGGATGAAAAAGTTATGCCAATTCAGGCTCCTGGGGGTCAAAACAGGCAAACAGGACCTTTGGAGAAAATCGCGATTTTGTGAACTTTCAGAGAATCGCGATTTTGTGAACTTTCAGAGAATCGCGATTTTGTGAACTCAGAAAATCGCGATGTTGAGCACAAAATCGTGTTTCTGAAAATCGCGATGTTGAGCACAAAATCGTGATTTGTGAGAATCGCGATTTTGACTCAGAGAATCGTGATTTACAAAATCGTGTTTTTTCACAAAATCGTGTTTTCTCAGAATCGTGTTTTTAACAAGAAAATCGCGATGTTGAGCACAAAATCGTGTTTCTGAAAATCGCGATGTTGAGCACAAAATCGTGATTTGTGAGAATCGCGATTTTGACTCAGAGAATCGTGATTTACAAAATCGTGTTTTTTCACAAAATCGTGTTTTCTCAGAATCGTGTTTTTAACAAGAAAATCGAGATGTTGAGCACAAAATCGTGTTTTTGAAAATCGCGATGTTGAACACAAAATCGTGATTTGTGAGAATCGCGATTTTGAGCCCACTGAAAATCGTATTTTCTCAAAATCGTATTTTTGACAAGAAAATCGAATCCTGATTTACAAAATCGTGTTTTTTCACAAAATCGTGTTTTCTCAGAATCGTGTTTTTAACAAGAAAATCGCGATGTTGAGCACAAAATCGTGTTTCTGAAAATCGCGATGTTGAGCACAAAATCGTGTTTTTGAAAATCGCGATTTTGACTCAGAGAATCGTGATTTACAAAATCGTGTTTTTGGCTGAAAATCGTGATTTGTGAGAATCTCGATTTTGAGTTTTTAGAAAATTGTGTTTTTAGAAAATCGTGTTTCTTTTGATATGAAAATCGCGATTTTGAGCACAGAATCGTGTTTTAGAGAATCGTGTTTTTTTTTATATGAAAATCGCGATTTTGAGCATAATCACAGAATCGCGATTCTGAGAATAACCACAGAATCGTGATTTTTTTAGCCAAATTTCTGAGCGCCGGCTATGGCGAGCTCCATATGAGCAGAAAATCATGAAGAAAACACTGCGCTTGTTCTCCCTTGCACCTCCTAACTCCTTCCCACACAATAAGGCATGAAAAATGGTATGAAAATGGTGAAAATGCACTAAAAAACAAGAAATTTCTATGAAGAACAAGATGGAAGAAGGTGGAGATGATGATGATGATGAAGATGAAGAGGAAAAAACAGAAAATGAACTGAAATGACAATTTTTTTACCTTCCAAGGTCGCAAATCTACGATCTTACCATCACAACGCTCGTCCTCGAAGCTCTCTCCCCGGCAACGGTGCCAAAATTTGGTGTAGCTCAAGCATAAGCACCACCTCCTTTACTTGTCAATCCGCGGAGACGTGAGGACCGGTATGAAGACCACGAGCAAGTGAAGGCACAAGTGTGTGAGTGAAAGCACACAAGCATGCACACACATACACACACACGCGTACAACGTAAGATCAAAGAGAGGAACAATGGAAAGCTTAGATTGCAAAAGAGTTCTCTTACCAAAGTCCTATTCTCTAACAAGCTAACCCCCAAAAATGAGCTCTCTAGCTCTTTTTATAGTTTTTTGACTAGTTTTGGCCCTGTCTAAACCTAGTGTCCGGCCTAGTTAAAAATTAGGTTCCAGGGCTTATTTGAGGGCTCAAACGAAGTCTAAAAATTATGAAAATTGGTACGATGGTACTTCTAATACTCCTCAAGCTCGAGGACTCCTCGGCTTGAACAAAATGGAGTTACTAAAAATAGATAATGGTATTTACAATGGTTTTTAGTGATGAAAATCACTATTTTTGTAGGGGATTCTTCTGAAAATTTGACATACACTTCTTGGAGCTCCCTACTTGCTCCCTTTCCTTGTGTGTCCACCTTTTGATGTGCTTCCATGCTTTGTCCTTGACTTTGAGCTTCAACAACATCCTATTGCATAATTTGATGCATCCACATGTACATGGAATGGCTTATTCCAATCAGGAATGGTCAGTATTGGTGCTGTGCACAAGCGTCTCTTCAGCTCATTGAAGGACTTCTCGCATTCGTCGTTCCACTCAAATTTTGTCAACAAGGCATAAAGAGGCTTAGCTATAATTGCATACATGAGAATAAACCTACGGTAATATCCACAATGGCCCATAAAGGCTTGTACCTCTTGAACGTTCCTTGGCCTCGGCAACTCTACTATGGCTTTTACTTTATCCTCATCTGTTGATATTCCGTTCTTAGACACAATATGACCTAAGATTTTACCTTGTCGTACCATGAACACACACTTTTCAGGGTTCAGACACACTCGATATTCTCTACACTTGTTGAAGATCTGTCTGAGCTCAGGAATGTGGCATTTTCTTTGTTGGGAATGAGCACATAAATCATCCACATCTACTTGTAAGCTCTTTCACAAGAACTCTTTGAAGACATGACACATGAGCCTTTGGAATGTTGCAGGTGCATTGGTGAGCCCAAATGGCATCACATGAAATGCAAAGACTCCCCACTCTGTGGCAAAGGCCGTTTTATGTTGATCTTCTGTGGCAATGGCTACTTGGTTGTAACCCGAAAATCCATCAAGGAAGCTATAAACTTCCTTCCCTGCAACACGCTCCAATAAATGATCAGTGATTGGAAGCAGATAACTATCTCTTACTGTGGTAGCATTAACTTTTTTAAGGTTAACACATACATGCAACTTTCCATTCTTCTTGGGTACCACTACAATGGGGGACACCCATTTTGTATGCTCAATCTCATAAATAAATCCAGCTTCAATCAATCTATCAATTTCTTCTTTTATTATGGCTGCATAAGTGTCATTATATGTGTAGGGCTTTTCTCTGGTGGGCTTGGCATCAGCGGTCATGGGGATCGTATGAGAGCAAATTTTGGGATCTACTCCCTTCAAGTCTCTATAGTGCCACACAAACACGTCCCTATATTCCCTTAACAAAGCTACCAACTCTGCTTCCTCTTCTTTACTTAGGTCATCTTCTATGTATGTACATCTCTCTTCGTTTTCTTCAATGGTGACTACGACTTTTTTGGTCTTTTCTTTGTTATCATACGCTTCTCCTATGGTGGCCTCTCTCTTAGGCATTCGTACCAAAATTTTTCGGTCCTCAACTTCGTATTTCTTGAAATTCTCTAGTACTTCGAACAATGATTCCTTCTCTTCTTGTTTCACTCCTTGTCTTTTCTTTTTCTTTTGACCTCCTTCACTTCCTTTGAATTGACAATTTTAATGCTTGTGAGAGGTTCTTCTTCCTTTTGCGTAAATACTCCTATGTCTTCTAGATAGTGCTCCTCTGAAATAAAGCAACTATCCATCACAATGGACTCTAGATTGTCATCGTACTCTTCTTTTTCTATGAAGTCACTGGGGTCACATTCTTGTAGCAAGGGCTGACACATGAACACTGAGATATCATAACCCTCCTCATCACAATGAGGTGTCCATTGTTCTTCATTAACTGCAATGTCCATGGTAGCTAAGATTTCTACCCAACCATGTGGCTCAAATTCCTCATCTGGAAAGATCATTAGTGTATAGGCTGGGTCTCTAATTGGTCTATCTCCTTGAGAAGTTCCTTTTTCTCTCGCTTTTAGGTGTTTCTCCTCTTCCTTTGCGACCTTGCACATCCACAAATGAGTATCTTCATGCATCCAAGATGTCTCATATGAACTTTTAGAATGCACAGAGATCGAATCTTCTTGCTCCTTGTGGATAGAATTCCACTGTAGGGGTGGTACATCTCTGAAGGTGTAATCCTTCAAATTGACCTTGGTTGTGGCCCCTAAGCGTTGCAAGTATAAGGATTTCGTTCCCCAATCCTGTACAACTTGCAGTTGTCGTAGGAAGGGCCTTCCTAGGATCATTTCGTAGGTGGTAGTTTTACCAAAGTCACATATAGCAAAGGTGTGCTCAAACTCTACACCACACGTGGTTAGAGTTATCCCTTCTAGAAATCTTAGAGGTCTTTCAACATGGCCGTCAACGATCTAAAGCTTCATTCTAGTTGGTCTTAATGCAGGTTTACCCCATTGCTTCCACAGAGAAGTGGTTGCAATAGCAACATTAGCACCAGAATCTATGATCGCTTTGGTTGTGTAACCTTGGTAGATGATGGAAAGATAAGTATTACCTTCCTCGCCTTCGCTCATGTCCCCTATTTTGTGTAGAGGTATCTCTGGAACTTTCTGCTTAGATTCTGCTTTTGGCATTCTGGGACCTGATTCGCCACGTGTTTCCATAACTCAGGTTTTACTTTGAGCAGCTCTTCTACAGTGAGATGACACTGAACCTTAGTGTTCTTCACGACATCAGTGTTTCTTGGAACAACTGAGTCTTCATTTCTTACCAATATTGTGGGAGCTCTGTCCTGAAGAGATTCAGATTCCCATGGACCTGTTAACTGTGGCAACTCTTGTATAGAATTGGATTCAAATCCTGAACCTTCATTTTCTTGTTGCTCTACTTGGTCTCCATAAATAGATGGAATGTCTTGTGGGAATTGATCGTGACGGTCATCAATTTCAAGAATAGGAGGGGAAACATCCTTCTCCTTGGCCCATTTCTCTTCTTGTATTTACCGCAAGAACTTTTGAGTGTGCTGTTGAATTGAAAGAGGTTCTTCGTCATCTATGGAGTCAGGCTTTCTCTTTCAACAGTTGGTTGAGCCTGTGGAGGTAAAGAAACTTGAGGCTTATTTACCAACTGCTCTAATCTATCTAGTAAGCCCTGGAAGTGCAAACCCGGTGTAATAGCATTGCTTTGATTGAATGATTGATTAGCCTCAAACAAATCTTGAGCTAATTCCACTATTTTTATGCACATTTTTGTCCGTTCAATCTCGAAATCTACTCTAGGGTAGCTCTTGTCTAGGTTTGCAGGTGTTGGCCCTTCTTGAAGTTGAGCCTGGTACGCCTTGAACATCATGTCCAAGTTTTCTGGGGTTGGATTTGCAGAACAGACCCTGGTTGCGGTCTATTTACAATGGTTGGTGGGTGGTGATGAGGTGGTGTGGATGGAGTTTTGACATGCGAGGGGTTTTCAGAGGCAATATCTTCTATTTTAGTTTTTGCATCTTTCAGGCTTTCTTCTAGGTCAAATAACTTTTTGGTCCACTTACAATTGGCCTTCTCCCTACTATCCTTCCATGTTCTTGTTTTTCTCTTACTAGGCTCTTCTGACTCACTTGGTTTTGATTGTTCAGCTAGTTACATTGATAAGGAAGGAACCATGTATGTGGTTACCAGCCTACCAGACAGGACAGATGAGTTTGGAAACATCATTCCTGAGAATGAGATAGAAGACCTAGAGCAAGGAGACCTAGGACGAGAACCCAAGACCCCTAGAGGTAAGTCAGTCTTGATTAGAGTGATCACTCCAGAATGGATTTCCCAAGACAACCAAAGCATAGAGCTATTCTTGAATAGAGAAACGGAGGAAGCCTTTTGGAGATTCAAGCCAGCTCAACCAAGCCCAATAGTCACCATCTATGAGTTCAAGGATCCAGAGATACCAGGAAAAATTGTCTATCTAGATCATATGTCAGAGAAAATGTTCTTGGTAACAGAGCAAGATAGGCATGCATACACTTGGCAAGGTGAATCAATCTTCCCTCCACTGAGATCTAGCGTTTCCCATGGTCTCCAAGGAGCAGGATCATCTAAGGCTCATGAAAACCAGCGGGAAAGAACTAGAGAGAGACCGGAGGTAAGCTTTGCAAACACTGTGGGCAGAGACCAATCAAGACATGAAGGTGAATGACCTGAAAGGGAGAGACATAGGGCACATAGGCATCAAAGAGATGAACATGATTTTCCATTGCCTAGACCCCGAGAGCACTCAAGAACCCTTAGACCTTCTCAAGTGGTCAAGGCAATGAAGAATTATTTTGATGGATTTGGAGGTCCTTATGATCATGTGGCCGAGTTCAAACAAGTGCTAAGAGCCGAACAAGTAGAGGACTTGTTCACTTAGTTCGAGGCATTTGATCTGACTCTCAAGGGTACTGCCTTAGCTTGGTTTCAACCTCTAAATAGTCGCAACTATAGGGAGATAGGTCAACTGCTAGAGGAATTCATTGTCAAATTTTCCAAGAGTGGTATCAGGCATAACACTTCATCCTTGATCCATAGCTTCAAGCAGACACCCCAAGAGACAGTGTGACTTGCAGGAAGAAGGTTTAGACAATACTTGGAAAGATGCCTTGTGCCAGAATTACCCACATCAGCCAAACAAGTGGCACTATTTTTAGATGGCCTATTGAACACAAAGTTGAGACCATATGTGTACTTGAAAGAGCCTAGATCCATAGAAGAGTGTGTGTGGATATGCATTGACATAGAAGACAACTTGGGTGAGGAGTTAGGATTATCCAAACTCTATAAGGACTCTAACAGTTCTACTAGTCATACCTCTAGAACCTCTAGTGAGATAGATGAGATAGTTGAGCAGGTGGCCAAAAAGCTAGGAGTTCAAAATAGACAAATGCCAAGGGTCACCTCATTGAAGCGATGTTATACATGTGGAGGAGATCACATGGCTAATGTCTGCCCAATGATGGCTCAACCCCAAGGAAACCCTAATGCTCTAGATTGCACCATTGAGAGGAAATAATTCAAAAACGTGTTCACTAGATATGGGTTACCAATAACGTATTGACAAAACTCATAAATAATAAACGCTCTCATTGGGACAAACAACTTCATCATGCTGTTTGGGCATACCGAGTTGCCTACAAAACGGTACTCAATGCCACCCCATTTCACATGGTCTTTGGATAAAATGCTGCGCTACCATTGGACTTCCTAATCCCAGCCTTGAAAGTAGCACAAGAGCACGAGTGGAATGGACACGAGTTGTCCTCCAGGATCTTTGATCTAGAACGCTTAAGAGACGAGGCTACGAGTAGCAGCAGGCATCTATGCTGCAAAGAAAAGATAAAAGGCATACTTTGATGCCCATGTAAAGGACAAAGGATTGAAAGAAGGAGATCTGGTGCTGGTTTATATGCTAAAGCAACATGCCCGCAAATTGGAGAAACGAGGATATGGACCTATGATCATTAATAGAATCTCCACTAGTGGTGCGGTTCAATTGGCAACTTTAGAAGGAGATATCTTGCCAAACTATATCAGTGGTTGTCGAGTCAAGTTATATCAAGAACCTCTTATAGAGAATATGATCATGAGACTCAACACTGCTAAGAAGCGAAAAGAAGAGGAGTTAAGGGTTAGAGAAGAAGCACAAGTAGAGGCGAGAGAGCGCATCAGAAGAAATAAGTTAAGACGACTAGGCCTAGATGTCAACCCGAAAGCTCCAAAATATCACATGGACATGTGCCAAAAATCAAGCACTTCTCGAATCATCGATCGACGCCCCTTTGTGACTATAGAGGTAGGACGAGAAAAAAATATAATGACTGTGAGAGCATTGGTTGACTCAGGTGCAACAACTAGTGTAGTGAGATTTTCATATTGCCAAGACTTGCAATTGGACATCAAGCCCATAGAAGCCTATCTCATAGGATTGGGAGGTGTGGAGACCCCTTGTTTGGGCGAGGTGGAGCTTCCCATATACCTTCAAGAAGTTCCAATAAAAGTCAAAATGCTAGTGTGTCAAGATGCAGACCTTACAGAGCCACTTGTCTTGGGTCAAGATTGGATTTACGACCATAGAGTTAACTTGAACCTAAGAAGTCAACTTCTTCAAGTCTGGGTACATGAACACTGCATTACATTAGAATTGGAGAATTGCATGCTCACAGACCATGGCACCACACACCCTCTTAGTTCCTCTAAGACTAATCTTCTCGAATAGGCTGTTGTATGTGTCAAAAGCTCTATGATCCAGAAGGACACAATCACGGAAGGATAGTCGCAAAGGCAAGCAAAACCTTCTTCTTTTTCAAAGAGCAAATCATCCACAACATTTCAACCTCAGAAGCAAGCAAAACAGTGCAAGGCAACCGCTCTATCAAATAGACAAAGAGCCTTCAAGAAGAACGAAGTTTTGGGCATGAAGCAGATCTGGGTAAAAAAAGGAGAGCAACCACTGATGTTGCCTCAAAGATTCCCACCCAACCAGATCGACCATGACAAAAGAAGGACCAAGCACCTACTACATGCTCAAGCACAAAGAATCCAACAAATTTGGGTACCGAAGCAATCGATGAAGGCCGACCACAATCAAGTACAAATTTGGATGCCTAAAAAATTAGCTACAACTCAACAAGGGCGATCACAGATGTGGGTACCCAAGAAGCTCTTACATACACAACGGTCTATGCTCCCCACCATGCAAAAGGTCTCCACACAGAAGCCAAGGAGAGAAAAGGGTAAGAACAGAGCACAAATACCCAAAGAAGATCACCTCAAGCCTTCGACAAAAGTAAGAAGACAATCATCAAGGACATGGGTTTGGAAGCCTAAGGTGCCAGTAGCATCCACAACACCAAAGAACGAACCACTTCGGATACAAAATTTAGGCAATCAACCCAAGATGAAGAAGTCAACAAGGACTTGTACACAACCCACCACTGTTCTAAAATGGGTCCCTAAAATCAATTGTCCTTTTGACATCCAAGGGATACATCCAACAAAGGTTGCATCAACATCCGCAAGAACATTGAAAGCCTCGACGTGCAACAACCATGTGCCTGTGGCATAACCTTGTCTTTTGCACCATTGAGGTCATGCACTTCCAAAGTATGCATCATTATAGGGCCACATTACATGGCCGTGCATAGACACAATTGAGAATCCAAGGCACATGAGACACACTTGCTAAATGTAAACTATTTTATTGATGCTAACACCTTTCTTCTTGTCTTGTTCTCATGATGAGCATACGACAAGAAGAGACAAAACTCGACCGACCTTTCACCATGGTAAGCACACCCTACTGCAGCAACACTATAACCATGATAGATTAGGAAACCTCTTCGTCCACATACCCTTGAGCACTTAGCTCAAGACCCAACTTCTTGCACCATAATTCTTCCAATGCATTTCCAAGTATGCATGCATAGGTCCACATTAAAAGGCCGTGCACAAGGCACATATCTTTTTCAACCCATGCACTAATGCACTTAAGTACCCATCATCCATTATGGGTTATAAGTACTTGACATGAAAACTATAAAAGCCATCTTTGGAAGCAGTTGAGGACATCAAGGTGACAACAACAAGTGCAAGGAAGAGATCCACTACCAAGAGTTGCTCATGATCAACGTTGACCACCTCTTTGGATCAACTAGCAACTTTGGAAAGCTCACAAATGCACCATCAAGATGGAATACAAGGAAGAAGAACATACAAAGGGACTACAACCTGCAAGAGCTAGCAGTGGCAAAGTAAAGAACAAGACAAACGACCATGCTACATTGGAAAGATGGACTGCTCCTATTGATACATGAAGGACACTACCTCTCAACGTACCACATGTAACAACCCCTACAACAAGGGTCTGTCAGGGACGACAGACTCAAGAGGGGGGGAGTGCTGAAGCTCAAGATCAAGGACAAAGCATGGAAGTGCATCAAGGAAGTGGGCACACAAGAAGAAGGAGCAAGTAGGGAGCTCCAAGAAGCACCTGTCAAATTTTCAGAAGAAATCCCTATAAAACTAGTGATTTTTATCACTAAAAACCATTGTAAATACCATTTTCCATTTTTCTAACTCCATTTTGTTCAAGTCGAGGAGTCCTCAAGCTTGAGGAGTATTAGAATTACCATCCTACCAATTTTCATAATTTCTAGACTCCGTTTGAGCCCCCAAATAAGCTCTGGAACCTATTTTTTAACTAGGCCGGACACTAGGTCTGGGCAGGGCCAAAATCACTCAAAAAACTATAAAAAGGGCTGGAGAACTCATTTTTGAGGGGGGGCTTGTTGTAGATTTCAGCTTTGTAAGAGAGCTCTTGTGTAATCGAAGTCCTTCCATTGTTCCACTCTTTGCTCTTGTGCGCGTGTGTGTATGTGTGTGCATGCGTGTGTGCTTTCACTCACGCACTTGTGCCATCACTTGCTCACGGTCTTCATACCGGTCCTCACGTCTCCAGGGATTGACATTTATGAGGTGTATCTCCTCACGTTGGTACTTGCCATTGTGCTAGAGTGACAACCTGCTTCACATCAACCAAGAGCAACTACTAGAGAGTATATTGGGCCTCTTTAGCATACTAATGATCATAAATAATCACACATGTTGCTTGGAACATGATCCACTAATCAATGGATCAAAACAGATAGGTAGGAATTGATCCAAGAACAAAAAACTTCTTATTCTTGTTTCTACACTTGTTCAAAGTCCTGAACAATTCTCTGAGCGTAGTTGCAATTAGCTTAATTCCTTTTGTGAATAGTTAGATTAGATAGCTACCAATCATGAGTGATTTCATAAAAAGTGATGGATTACAAACTAAGAATGGTGTTCACCAAATCACAGAACCTTCCCAACAATTACGGGGTGCATTAGTCAACAGTCCAAAGAGTAAAGATGTGTTAATAGCTCATGATCTAGAGAGGCAGTGATGAGACTTTGTATTCATATACTAGATACTATGCTGAGTCTACTATGCTTTAAATCATCACAAATGGTCAATCATACACTGAGAACAAGCTCTTAGAAAGTCACTGTTCTGATGTAGTCATAGCAGAGAAGTGAAATGAGAATGTAATGATAATATGCATATCAAATCCTATACAATTACAATGTCATTGTCAATCATAGATTGCTCAATGTGTGAGAGGTGAGTGAGCTATGAGATGAGATCTCAATTCACAATAGATCCCCTTCACAATGATCTCATGAACTCAAGATATCATGCAGGTCATTTGATCCTCTTTTTATAGTTGTGTTTGGAGCCAAAGTTTGAATTCAAATTCAAAAAGGTTCTACCTAAAAAGTGAACCCTAAAGTATAGGATATATTCTCTCATCAATCAACTACCAATTGAGACGTGATTTAAATCTTCCTAACTCCTCGTGGATGTAAAACACTTTTACAAAGATAAATGTGAAGGTCCTTTTACAAGGGGTTGATCATATAGAGTCTCATATAGAGTCTCATATGAGTTATGTTAATCAACCAAGTATGTGGGATTGGTTTCTATTGTACCAAGAGCTCCTACTCAAGCTAAACATGCTTGGTCTTCATTCCTCCTTGATTTCCTGCAAACCAATTGTTGATGTGTGAAACATCACAAGAAATGAATTAATGTGACACTAGACAACCTCTATGGTCACCATTAACTCATTGCCACTCCAAACTTTGAAAAGTGATAGCCAAAACCAGGAACTTTACTTCTTCAGAGATTTCCAATCATTGAAATGACATATCTTCAGTATTTTGCTAATTTCTCTTATCACAAATATTATTTCTCCAAGATATTTTAATGGAGGAACGTAGAAGAGTAGAGATTTCCAACAAGCTATTATTTGCAAGAAACGGATCTCTAGAAATCAAGATATAGCCTTCACAAGATGACCCTATATGACTTCCAAAAGTGGAAATTTTGCCTATTTCAATAAAAATCACTATCTAAAAATGAAAATTCGATGCTTAGCATCGACTTGCAACCAAAAGTCAATGCCAGGCATCCACTTTGAGCTTTTTTAGCCACTTTTTCAGCACCAGAATTACCCTATGAACACAAGGCATGAACAAGACCACTTTTATGTTAGAAGTCGATGCCAGGCATCGACTTTATGCTAAAACTCGATGCCTCGGCATCGAGTTGCTCCATAAACTTCATGTTTTTAGAAGATTTAACAACAGGTAACACTCAGAGAATGAAAACAATGACTTATCAGCACAAACTCGATGCCAGGCATCGACTTTCTTGAAAAACTTCAATTCATCAAAACATTACACAGAAGACAAACACTGGAGATGGAAGAAGAAGACTTATACACAGAACTTTAACTAGTTCTTATCATAGCTATGAAAACTCAGAAACTTTAAAGATGCTTTCTTACTAAGAGAAGCCCGACTATCCTCAGTCATACAAAATGAACCCCTTCTCACATTCTATCACTCTCGTCCACTTCTTCTCTCATCGCGTCAATTGATACAAACTAACTTATATATATTTTCTCATTCTCGTGATTTTTAAAAAACTTCTAGAACTAACTTTACAAATATAATACACTTGTGAATTTGTCCCTTCACACAGGCATGTGATTTTCTTCTAAAGCTTTGGCCTTCAAATATATGTCCAATTACTGAGTGTTTCTCCAATAGCTCCTCTCAATCACTAATTGACATTCTCTGTTTCTTCATATCATCTTCTTTCTTTTACTCCTGCCATGCTTTTGAATTTGGTGGTCTTCACACCATCCAAGCTCTTTGTCATTATGTCTGCTATCTGATCTTTTGTAGAAATGTACTCCACTTCAATTTCTTTCTCAATTACCTTTTCTCTCAAGAAATGATAATGTATCTCTATATGTTTTGTTCTTGCATGAAATACTGGATTTGCTGCAAGATAAAGTGGACTCATATTATCTCCATGTATTGTAGGTATACCTTGATCAATGCCCAAGCTTTTGAACAATGTCTGCATCCATATGACCTCCTTAGCTGCTTCCACAAGTCCCTTGTACTCAGCTTCAGTTGATGATAATGCTACTGTATGTTGTTTCTTTGAACACCAACTTACAAGCTTATCACCAATGTATATCATGTAGCCATGAGTTGATCTTCTGTCATCCTGGTTACCTGCCCAATCTGAGTCACCATAGGCTCTCAACTTCAAATCTGATGTAAAAGGATAATATAATCCTTCCTTTATAGTTCCTTTGATATATCTGAGAACTCTTTGACTTGCAATCCAATGTGGGTCCTTTGGACAATGCATGAATTGTGACAAAACTCCCACTGCATAACTAAGATCAGGTCTTGTTAGTGTAGCATAAATCAAACTACCCACAAGAGATTGATACTTCCCCATATCTTTGTATTCTGCATCATCATATTTACTGAGCTTGTGATTAACTTCAAGTGGAGTTGAAGCTTCTCTGCATTTTTCTATATCAAACTTCTTCAATAGATTCAAAAGATACCTTTCTTGTGATACATATATGCCATGATCTGTATAAATGACTTCCATTCCAAGAAAGTATGACAACTTTCCTAGGTCACTGATCTTGAACTCTTTCTCAAGTGATCTCTTTACCTCCTTGATTCCTTCATCTGAAGTACCTGTGATTATAATGTCATCTACATAAATACAAATGTAGATTGTACCTTCCTCTGTTCTTTTGATAAGTAGACTTGGATGTGCTTTTGAACTTTGATATCCAAGATCATTGAGATACTTCACCAGTCTATAGTTCCATGCTCTTGGAGCTTGTTTCAATCCATAGGGTGCTCTTCTCAACTTACAAACAAAATCTGGATACCTGGAATCTATAAACCCTTGAGGTTGTTCCATGTATACCTCATCTGATATGCATCCATTCATGAATGCATTCTTTATATCCAATTGACTTAGGGTCCATCCTTTTGAAGCTGCAATAGCAATGATTTTCCTTATAGTTGACATCTTAGCTACAAGACTGAATGTCTCATCATAATCCATGCCATAGGTTTGGGCATAGCCGTTCACCACCAGTCTAGCTTTGTATCTAGCTATACTTCCATTTGTTAAGCTTCTTCACTTTATAAACCCATTTATTTCCAATTACCTTCTTACCATTTGGTTTAGGAACAAGTTCCATGTCTTGTTCTCCTCTAGTGCATTAAACTCTTCCTTCATTGCTTCTTCCCATTGTTTCTTACCTTTAGCTTCATCATAGTTTTGAGGTTCTTCATCATCTTTGACCATATATGCATAGTTCTTCTGAGTTATGTAAGAAGTATCATAAGAATACCTTTCTGGTTGTCTTCTTGTCATGCTTGACCTTCTTGGTTCACATTCTTCATAAGTGTCTGGATACACTTCTTCATCAAATATAGGAGCTTCTTCATTTCTTCTTGTTAATCCACTTCTGGATGTAGTTGCTTGCATATAGTCTTCATCTCTATTTACCTGCACAATTGATTTTCCTTTCTCATATCATCTTACCTCTTCTTCAAATTCTTCAGTTGTATGACTTTGATCTGCATACCAACTTTTCTGTTCATCAAATGTAACATATCTAGAAACAAGAAATTGTTTGGTTAGAGGATTCCACAACCTATAATCCATATGCTTTTCATCATAACCAATGAACACATATTTTTCTGCCTTTGGTTCAAGTTTATGTCTAAGTTGTGATGGCACATAAGCATATGCAATTGATCCAAACACTCTTCAATGATCTAGTGTTGGTTTCTTACCCCACCAAGCTTCATATGGAGTC
The DNA here is from genome assembly GCA_020310875.1 of Ceratopteris richardii. NCBI lineage: Eukaryota > Viridiplantae > Streptophyta > Polypodiopsida > Polypodiales > Pteridaceae > Ceratopteris > Ceratopteris richardii. Next base: position 54,847,690 of record CM035417.1, on the reverse strand, counting down.
ATTCCATTTAGAGTTGCACATGGTAATCTATTCACAAGATATGTAGCTGTATTTACAGCCTCAGCCCAAAGATAATTTGGACAATTCTTCTCCTTCAACATAGCTCTAACAAACTCAACCAAAGTCCTATTTCTTCTTTTTGCTACACCATTTTGTTGTAGTGTATATCTGCAGGTTATTTCCCTCTTAATACCTACATTCCAAAGATAATCATTGAACTCTTGGGAGAAGTACTCTCCCCCTCCATCAGACCTCAGTCTCTTAAGCTTTTGACCTATGACTCTCTCTGCATATGCATGAAAATGCTTGAAGGCTCCAAACACTTCTGATCTTTCCTTCAAAACATATAATGTTATCCATCTTGTAGCATCATCAATGAAAAGAACATAGTACCTTGAGCCACTGATAGATCCTTCTTTTGTTGGTCCCTATACATCTGTATGAATGAGCTCAAGTACTCCATCATGTTTGAATCCTTTCCTCTGAAATGGTAACCTGTGTGCTTTACCCATTTGACATGCTTCACATTTATAAACCATATGTTGACTTTGCACATTTGGTAAACCTAGTATAGATTGATTTTCAACCATAGCTTTAATTCCTCTTTCATTGAAATGACCTAATCTCTTATGCCAGAGATCAAGTTTTGTAATCACTCCTTCACCATGTGTGAGCAAAGCTTGACCAATGTTCCCTTTAAAGTAAAGAGTCTATACCTTCTTTCTTGCCAGAGACAATCTGATTATATCCATTCTCTGGATCTTCAACAAATACTCCTTCATTAAACTGGACTTGAAAACCTTTTTCAACTATCTATCCCACACTAATCAAGTTTTTAGGTATTGTGGGAACATACAAAATATTGATTAGCAAATCTGCTCCATTCTTGCATTTCACTTTTTCAATTGAATGTACACTATGTCTTGTATTATCACCTGTTTGAACACTATGACTAGAAATGCCTTTTTCCAATTCTGACATCAATTCTATGTTTCCTGATAAATGATTAGAACATCCAAAGTCAATGTAAAATACCTTTAGATCTTCTTTATCTGATGTGCTGATTGAATTCATCATCAATGATGTATGACTTTCGTTCTTTGTGTCATTTGCATAGTTGTAGTAGGTGGTGTTGTAGGATTGATTATGTCCCCAACTTCTTCCTCCACCTCTACCATAGCCTCCTCTTGGATTTTGTCTCCCTCTCTGAAAATTACTTTGATATCTTCCACCTCTGCCTCTACTATTGTTATTCTGATTTTGATTTGATCCTTGTTGATTATGCCAACAAACATGAGCCAAATGATTACTCAATCCACAGATCTAGCAAGCCTTCTTGTTGTTATTTTGATTACCTATTCCTCTTCCAAAACCTCTTGGTATTCCTCTGCCAGTGCCTTTACCTCTTGCATAATAAACTTGAGAAGTTGACTCTTCTTCATCCTTTGCTTTACCTTTGTCTCCTTTCTTCTTGTTCTTCATGTACATTGCAGAACTTTGTCCTTTATCTCCATCTCCCTTCAAGTCTTGCTCAAATGTGAGCATCAAACCAAGCAACTCATTCAAATCTGGAACATAATGATTTAATGAAAGTTTTGTTGATAAGACAAAAGGTTTCCACCTTTCATCTCCTCTCAAACCTGTAAGTAATTGAGCAATCAACCTGTGATCCTCAATATCTTCATCTATGGATCCAAGACTATCTGCAAGATCCTTCATCTTAGTGACATAATCACTAATACTTTGACTTGGCTTCTTCTTGAATGTTGTAAACTCTGACCATAGACTTGCTTTTCGTGCTTTAGTAGTGCTTTGGAAATGATACTCCAATGCATTCCATATATCTTCAGATGATTCCAATCCTCTGATGTGTGGTAGCAAATGATCTGAGATTGTGTTGTAAATGTATGCCTTTGCACTTGCATCTTTCTTCTGCCAATGCTTTAAAGCATCTAGTTCTTCTTTCTTTGGTTGGCTTTCATCTTCAAATACTGGCTTCTCTTCTTCACCATTTAAATATATCATGAAATCTTTACTCATAAGTAAGGCTTCCATTCTCATTACCCATGCGGGATAATTATCTCTGTCCAGTTTGTCAATGGAGATATGATGTGCCATACTCCTTTCCTTCTACTACAACATGTGAGCTTAAAGGATAAAGAATAATACCTTTTGGAGTTCTTTGTGTATGAAGATACTTTTGAAGTAACGTTTTGATGCTTTGTGTCTTCAAATGCTTCACCTTTCAAACTTTAATGGAAAACTTTCCAAAACTTCTCGTACCTTTGCCACCTTCTGCTCTTTAGGACTTTTTTCTCTGATACCACTTGTTGATGTGTGAAACATCATAAGAAATGAATTAATGTGACACTAGACAACCTCTATGTTCACCATTAACTCATTTCCACTCCAAACTTTGAGAAGTGATAGCCAAAACCAAGAACTTTACTTCTTCATAGATTTCCAATCACTGAAATGACATATCTTCAGTATTTTGCTAATCTCTCTTAGCACAAATATTATTTCTCCAAGATCTAACTTTCCAACAAGCTATTATTTGCAAGAAACGGATCTCTATAACTCAAGATATAACCTTCACAAGATGACCCTGTATGACTTCCAAAAGTGGAAATTTTTCCTGTTTTAATAAAGATCACTGTCTAAAAATGAAAATTCCATGTGTAGCATTGACTTGCAACCAAAAGTCGATGCCAGGCATTGACTTTGGGCTTTTTTAGCCACTTTTTGAGTGCCAGAATTACCCTGTGAACACAAGACATGAGCAAGATCACTTTTATGTTAGAAGTCGATGCCAGGCATCGACTTTATGCTGAAACTCGATGCTTGCTCCATAAACTTCATCTTTTTAGAAGATTCAACAAGAGGTAACACTCAGAGAATGAAAACAATGACTTATCAGCACAAACTTGATGCCAAGCATCGACTTGCTTGAAAAACTCCAATTCTTCGAAACATTACACAGAAGACAAACACTGGAGATGGAAGAAGAAGACTTATACATAGAACTTTAACTAGTTCTTATCATAGCTATGAAAACTCAAAAACTTTACAGATGCTTTCTCACTCAAAGAAGCCCGACTATACTCAGTCATACAAAATGAACTCCTTCTCACATTCTATCACTCTCTTCCACTTCTTCTCTCATCGCGTCAATTGATACAAACTAACTTATATAGATTTTCTCATTCTCGTGATTTTTAACAAACTTCTAGAACTAAAGTGAACTAACTGTTGGCAATAGCCAGAGGCATAGAAGACGCGGAAGCATGTGAAGAGAGAGCATAACGAAGAAGCAGGGAGTCAATCGAATCAATTTTCAAAGAATTATGTTTTATAAATACCTTTCAAAACCTCCAACAGTGATTTTCATCACTAGTGTAACATATGTAACATAGAAAAACCCTTTTCGTAATTTATAGCTCCATTTTGTGCAAGCCGAGGAGTCCTCGAGCTTGAGGAGCTTAGGTAGAATGAGCATACCAATTTTGGTTATTTTTAGATATCGTTTACCCTTTCGAATAGCACATAGAACCTATTTTTTAACTATACCGGTCACTAGATGTGAAACCGGTCAAAACTAGTCTCAAATCTATAAAAAGAGCTAGAGAGCTCATCTTTAGGGTTAGTTAGTGTGAGCTTAGAGCTAATTTGAGCTTGTTAGCAATAGAGTTGATTTCCTACCGTCCATTGTGTCTTGCTTGTCTCTTCGTTGTGTGTGTGTATGTGTGTGTGCATCTCTATGCTTCTCACCTTCACTCTCACTTCATCTCACATTCACGATCTTCATATCACTCCTATCTCTTCCGCGGATTGACATTAAGGAGGTGGAGCTTCTTAACGTGGTACTTACCATTGTGCTAGAGCAACACCAAATTTGGCGCCATTGCCAGGGACCGAGTCTAGGACGAATGTGTGATGGTAAGAGTATAGCAAGAAGTGGTGTTGGAAGGTAAAAATTTCAGTTTTTGTTGTTTTTTTTACTTAGTTTTTGGTGTTTTTCACCTCCCCCACACTCCATCTTCATCACCACATCATCATCTTCCACTCCAAACAAATCAGAAAATTCACCATATCCACCCATTCTCCTCATTTCCCCTCATTTGTGCATGCGAGAGAGAGAGAGACTTTTGTTCTTGCATGTGCTATTGTGTTTTTGAGTTTTCTTGTAGGTATAGTGCTCTAGTGCATCAGGAAAGCTTGCAAAAGCTAAAATTTCATTTTCTGTTAGAAATCTGCCATGTGTGTCAGACCATCGCGATGGTCTGCCAAGTTCGACATTTTTGGTAAGCGACGACACCACGAGGTAGGCAACACAAGCACATACACGAATCCACACTTGCATTTCAAAAACTTGCATTTTGGTGGACCATCACGATTGGCTCATGCCATCGCGATTGTGTCACACCATCGCGATTGTGTCACACCATCGCGATGGCTCGGTCGGACCATCGCGATGGCTCACTTGAGCCATTGCAACGGTTCATTTGGACCATCGCGACAATCCCGTCGACCCCACGCCATTGCGATTGGCTCACGCCATTGCCACGAACTGCCACGTGTCAAGCCAGACCATCACGACAGTACCAGGTACACCATCGTGACGACTCAAAATCAGACCATTGCGATTGGCTCACGCCATCGTGCCCGTAACCATCGCGATGGTTCACTCGGACCATCACAATGGTTCATTCTTGGACCATCGCGATCATTCATTTTAGGGTCACCATCGCGATAGTTCGCGCTTCCGGACCATCGCGATTGTGCCAGGCCATCGCGATGGTTCACCTAGACCATCGCGATTGTCCCAGACCATTGTGATTATCTCAGACCATCGCGATTGTCGACCCCAAACGAAATTTTTAGGGTTTGATTTTTTGGTCAATTTTGGGGCTATTTTTGGCAAATTTTTGGGTGATTGCACTCATAGGAGACCCCTTAGCTCATAGGGAAAGAAAAACTTGTTTGTGAGTTTTTACCCTCGAGGGCCTGAACGCTCATATCTTTTTCATCCTAAGTCCTTTTTTGAGCTTGATAGCTCGTTAGAAAGATCTTGACGAGTATTACATGACCTCAACAGTTTTTTTCAAAAAGAATACGTTGATTTTTAGATAAGAAATCTTAAGGTTAACCTTGTTTGGACTAGAAAAGCCAAGGGGCAATCATTGAAATTTTGGGCAAAAGGGAAAGGAGCTTTAAAAGTGTATAGACTCAAGTGCTTGATCATTCATTTGAGAATTGGTCTAAACATTGAATTTTTATAGGTCTAGCAAGAACAATCAAGAGCGATCAAGGCAAGGCAGTGAAGAACGCAGGGTTTGGGAAGCCCGGCTTCTTGGGCATCAGAGCAACCAAAGCAACTGACTTGAGGTTGGAAGATTACTCAACCCCCTCAGTCAATTATTAGCTTAGGCTAAACGACAACATTGTGGATTAGATTAACGACGATAGGAATGCCTCAAGTTCAAGAGATTTAATTTTTCAAGTCCAAGACTAAAGTAAAGGTGTGTGAGACGAAAAGCTAAAGGAAAGAAGTACAGTCGGACGGAACATGAACTCAAAAGTACCACAAAAAGTCGATTTCTGACGTATACATTGAGACAAGACAAGAACTTAAAAGCATTTCAAAAGAATCAAGAAAGTAAGAAAAAAGAATCATTGACGATCAGAAGAATCATGAAGTAAATTCATGAACCTTAGATCGGGAAAACATATAGGTAAGTCAGACTGATGAAGCCTTAGATCATCAGAAGCAAGTGTAGGAACTACTACACGTTCGTGGGCACAACAATTGAATAATAGTTATCCCTACGAGTTGAGTTCAGATACGAGCAAATCAGAAATGGCTTTTAGCACGGAAAGACCAGAAGGAGGGTCAAATGTAGCATATCTGGAAAGACCCGAAGGACCCTATAGAACTCAGTTGGAATTTCTCCGAACCAACCGATTACGTGCTCGCATCTATGAGGATGGTTTGCGAAGACAAGTAGTGCAAATGCACAACCCTGATCAACCCATTGGATTGGAATGTCCAGTGGTGAAATTCGAGAGAGATGCGTACATAGACAAGGAAGGAACGATGTACATCTTAAGTACCCAGCCAAATAATACCAATGCATTCGACGTAATTCAGTTAGAGACAGAAGCGAGAGCCCAAGGAAAAGAACCATTAGAAGAACCTAGAACACTTAGGGGGAAATCTATACTAACCAGAGTACTAATCCCAAAATGGATCCCTCAGGATAATAGAAGCATAGAGTTGTTTGTAAACAAAGAGACAGATGAAGCATTTTGGAGGTACAGAACGGAACAACCTAGTGAGGTAGGCTCCATCACGATTTATGAGTTCAAGGACCCGAATACGCCTGGAAAGGTTGTATACCTGGATGAAACTTCAAAAAGGGTATTTGTAGTACCAAACCATGTGGGAAATACCTACACATGGAGAGGTGAGTTGGTATTCCCTCCATCTCGAGCAAATGTAAATGCGGGCCATCAGGGTGCTGGAACATCCTCAGCCCATGGCACTCAAAGAGAGAAAAATAAAGAGAGACCCGAAGTAAGTTTCAATCATCCTATAGGGAGAGATAGAACCACCATAGACACGGACAGAATGGATAGACAAAGAGAACCGAGAATACCAGGTGGTAGAGATGATTTTCCTCTACCTAGGCCACGTGAACACACAAGAATATTAAGACCCACTCAGTTAGTAAAATCCATGAAAAACTATTTTGATGGGATAGGAGATCCCTATGACCATGTTGCAGAATTTAAGCAAGTGTTAAGAGCGGAGCAAGTAGAAGATATGTTCATGCAATACAATGCATTTGGACTAACGTTAAAGAATACCACTTTAACTTGGTTTCAACCATTGCAACAAAGGCAATTTAGAGATATCCATCACTTTTTAGAGTCATTCATCATGGAATTCTCTAAAAGTGGAATCAGACATGATACGTCTTCACTGATTCATAGTTTCAAACAGACCCCTCAAGAAACAGTTAGACTAGCAAGACATAGGTTTAGACAATATGTTGAAAGATGCCCAATGCAAGAGTTACCCTCACAGGCCAAGCAAGTATCATTGTTTTTAGATGGTCTGTTGAGCTCTAAACTACGCTCCTACATATACTTGAAGGAACCTAGAATGCTAGAGCAGTGCGTAAGAATTTGTATAGACATTGAAAATAACTTAGGAGACGAGTTGGAACTCTCAAAAGTCTATAAGGACTCAGATTGTTCCTCTCTAGCATCTTCAAAATTGTCCAGCTCAATAGAGGACCTAGTAGAAAAGTGGCACAGAAACTAGGAGTTTCTAGTAAACAGATGCCTAGGTTAACAACAAACAAGCGTTGTTACACCTGTGGTGGTGATCATATGGCAAATGTGTGTCCCAATGTAACACAACCACAAGCCACCCCTAGTGGCCAGTATTGTACGATTGAGAGACGATACATGAATCATACGGCTCAAGACTGCCCATATAACAAACAGGCAGTGAGACAGAACTACCCGCAAGCCTATGCACAACCGGGTAGGTATCAAGGTCAATATAATGCTCAGCCTCATTACTATAGGCCTCCTCAGAACTACCCGTATCAGGCTCAACAGAGACGTCAACCTGTCTTGGCACAACAGCCACCCTCACCAGCGAATGTGATCTCAGTTAAATATGCTGCTGTAGAAGAGAACCTAAGTAGGGCCTTAGTGCCTTCTTCACCTTTGATCACAGAAAGTGACCCTAACTCAAACAGTTTTGACTCTACTCATGTAGATAGTCCACCAGCGTATTACACAGAGTCTCCAGAACATGTAGAGACATATCAATACGATAGTCCACCATTGGAACCTAGTTGGGAGCCCGACTATGCTAACGTGATGTACACAAACCCGAATCCACGGCCCCAATTAAGACAGCAAAGACCACAGGGCCCTAGAGGACCATGCTTTAGGTGCCAAGGAGATCATTTCATAAAGGATTGTCCACATCCTCCTATAGCAGGACAGTCTCAATATTATAACATACAAGGCTTTTGTGCCAATTGTGGTAAAGAGCACATAATCAAAGATTGTCCTAAGAACCCTGCGAATGCTTCAAATGTGACACCCATCAATGTGATAGGTATTGTAAACAATGCAGATGGATCCAACCCTACATACATGCCTATCCAAGCTATAACAAGAGCCCAGGCACTCTTACAGAACCAACAGCTTAATCATGAGAAAGTAGTTGAAACTAGTGAAGTTGGAGAATCTAGCAGTAAAAAGACGAAATCTTGGAAAGATTCCAGAGAAAGGATTAAGAGAAAGTGGAGTAAGAGGATAACAGAATTGGAAGGAGGTCTCAAGGAATCTAGAGCCAAAATCTTAGAATTAACTTCACAGGAATTGAATCAAGAAAATCTAGCTCAAAAATCAGGATCAGTTTTAGCGGAACCCATACCGAAAAACCGAGACATGATGTTTTGTGCTTATCAAGCAAGGTTAAAAGAAGGACCTGAAATAGCTGAAATGAGTAGGAACTACCCTCGAGCAGACTTAGAAATTGAGAGGACTGAACTTTGCATGAAGATGGTAGAATTAGCACAAGCTATGTTTGAAGCCTCTAGATATCTAAATTGGAATAACATGGCAAAACCAGAATTGCACTTTCAAGGACTGATGGAGAGGCTAGAATACTTGATTGATAGCAAGGAGAAAAAGGATCAGCATAGGAACCCTAATGTCTCAAAGACACAGGAAAGGAATGCACCATCCCTGTCTCAAGTACCAAATACAGAAAGTCAAGACAACCTCTCTTCCATACATAGGTTTTCACATGAATTTCTGAGAGAAATCCAAGAAGAGAAGTGGAGAAATGAACAAGGATCCCATCCTCCTATTCAAGAAATAGACGAGTTGTAGGAGCAAGGGGATGGTTGTCCTAGGGCAGGCTCTATGAAGGACTCAGTTATGACGGTGGTGGTATTATATAGAGGGTTTTCAAAGGAGGAAAACGAAGTGGAATTTGAGGTGGAACTATGGAAAATGAAGGTTTGCTCTGTGGGTTGGGTGGTCGAGGTGATGTTTATAGATTGTGTTCGAGGAGGTGATGGTGGGGGGGTCGGTGGTAGTGATTCACTGGATTCATCATGAGTGACTGGGAGTTCTTGGCCAGAGGTTACTGCTGCTTGGGAGGTTTTTCCAATGGGTTTGGATGTAATAATAGGTCTTTCCACCGTAGTGATGGGAATCTAGATGTTCTTACCAGACCATGGTGGAGTTTGGAATCTTTGCGAATCATATTGAACAGGAGGCCTGTGGATCACTGATCGAACTGCTTCCACTACCCCATATGTTTCTGCCATCAATAGTAGGCCTTCGCTGTATTCAGAGTCAACTCCGGCTTCTTCCAATAGCTGAGCCATGAGCACCCTACTGCTCTGTTTGGTAAGCAATTGTTGTGACCGCACTCTTTCCATGATTTGATACAGCCTTCGAAGTTCTACTGTATATGTTGGGGCTCTAGTGGTTTCTTCTGCTTCGGCCTCTTCTCCTTCTTCTTCTTCTCCCTTTGAGCGTTCTAGTCGTTGAGATAAGGTTCTCTGCTCATCATCACCCCAATGTACATGTCAGCCATCTATGGATTTCCTCTGTCTTTGGGAAGAGGTGCCCTGTTCTTCTGTGTCTGAAAAGAACTCTACATCATAGAGTTGTGTATTCTACAAGAATGATTCAAAGTCGAAGGTGCTCATCCCTTCAACGTCTCCAGTTGTAGGAAATTTAAATTCAGAAGGTACAGGAGGAGCCAAGGGGGCAGCTTGTGATGTACCTTCAGATCTAGACCTAGGAATTCTAATAGTAAAGGGAGGTAGAGTGGCCTCCCCTCGTGGTGAGACTTCCGAAGTCGTCAGAACTTCACGTGTCTAGACACAAGGAATCTATCCCCTCATGCGCTTGGATTGATGTGTGGCCGTTTTGAGCCTCTTAAACATTTGTAGTTGTGCCCAAATTAAAGCACGTTCAATGGGTACATCATATGCTAAGCATCTGTAGATAATGCGTGTGATTGCGCAACAACCATTCACCACTAGTTTTCTAGATGACCTTTTATTTGCTTCATACAACTACTCCACAATCTATATAGGAAGCTTAATCAGTAACGCACCTGTCTCGGCCAAGTAAAGAGCGAACCATATTCTTTTGTGGGGTTGGGTGAATGGATCCTGCCCAGGAAATGCAAAATGTTGCATGCACATACGGAGAGGGATAGACACGTTTGCTGTGAGTGTTGCCATATCTTTCAGCTTCAGTAGTTTTCGGTCCTTCATGTTAGTGGGAATGAGAGCATCCTTCTCAGAAGGTACATGTGTGTCGTGCATATTCAAAGCAGAGCTCACCAATTCCAATGTAAGTTCGAACCTTTTCAACTCATTGTTGCCCAACCAAGAAGGAAGAACAAATGTTCTTGGTTTGTCTTTTTCTTCATTAGCGTGTAATGTTGAGACCAGATAGTAGCATCAGAGGAGATCTGGTTTGGGTAAGGGTGCCTCAAAGTACTCGACTAGCCCTGCACGTTGCCATATGGTCTGAAGATCTTGTGTGTTCTTGAGAGTCTCAAACTCCTGGGAGAAGAATTGGAATCGGACCCATGATCTGTCATACTCGCACTTGGACTCCCAGATATACTTGGCCTCTCTTAAGGGCCCTGGCATGCCATTGAACCAATGAGAATTTGCATGGACTCTTTCTGTTATTCCTATGGGAGATTCTGGTATAGGTATTTGTTGGAGGTGTTGCAGCTCTATCGGTCGTTCAGTTGGTGGCACTTCAATAGGTAGACTCTCCACATTAATCCCTGTTGTACTTACTCTTACTTGTGAGCTCTAACCTGCTGCTTCTGCCATGAGAGTGCTTGTAGTTGTTGATGCTTATCTGCTAGAAGAAGAGAGCATTGCATAGGAAATAGGATGTTATGGTGTTCCCTCCACCATACCAACATGACATTCCGAGTAGTTAGAGGTTATTGGGTGAAGTGTTTGTGATGTGTGTAAATGTGGGTTAGTAGGTTAGTGTTCACTCTAGATGCATACTTTTGGATGTGCAATGTACTCAAAATGCACCTACCACAGAGTGAATTGATTTACAAAGGTGGGCCAGGAGGTTTGACATGGGGCTTAAGTCTCCAGATTTTGATTGTGGAATCATCGCTTTTAGTGGTGATGACATGTAAGTGTTTGTGGACTAGATTATGTTGGACTTGGGACCTTTTGGGTACCCATTTCCATAAATTCCTAGGTGTGACAAAAAATGTGGTGGTGTGGAGTGTAGGTGTTTGCCCTGGGAGGGGAGCCAAGAGTGCTTGTGAGTGTTGGTTCGGTCTTGTGAATGGAGGTGAAGCTAGTTGAGCTTGTACGCAGGTCTTGGGCACCCATAGTTGTCTAGCATTTGGAATAGCCTTCATTGATCACTTCGGGACCCAAATAGAAATGGTTCGTTTAGAGTGATGCCTGGGATACTCTTTCATTGCAATCCTCTGCTTCACGTTAAGAGGCACTTTATATTGCCCTGGTTGTTTCTCATGCTTTTTGATCCTTGGCCTCCTCAGTGTCACGTGTTGTCCTGCTTGCTTTCTTGGGATTTTCTTTGGAAAAGAAGGGAACTCCTTATTGATTCCTGCACCTTCTTCATGAGTGGCAATCCTCTGCACCATAGAACTTTGGATAAGAATAGCATCATTATCTTCATGTGGGTTCTTGGAGGGACCAGGATTTGGTGCCTTTCCTAATGGCCTGAGTGCTTTGTTCTGTAATTCAGTTGTGATGCAATTTTGGCCCACCCAAGCCTGAAGAAGTCCACTTCTTAGGTTGAGGCTGACTGCATGATCATAGATCCAGTCTTGGCCCAAGACAAGAGGTTCGTTAAGGTCCTCGTCTTCACATACTAGCACTCTGACTGCCATTAGAACCTCTTGATTGTAGAGGGGAAGTTCCACCTCTCCATGCAAGGGGTTTCCACGCCTCCTAATCCTATGAGATATGCCTCTATAGGATTGACCTTCAATTGCAATTTTTGGTAGTAAGAAAGTCTAACTGCACTAGTGGCGGCTCCTGAGTCAATTAAAGCTCTTACGGTCCTTGCACTCTCTCCTTGTCCTACTTCTAGGGTCATAAAAGGTCACGATTGACTATCCTATGGGAACATTCACCTGAAGCCTCACACATGGCCATGTGATAACCTAGAACTTCTTGAGTATCAGACATAGGCTGATCTCTACCTTGTTTTCTCAATTTCATTTGTCGTATGCATTCTAAAGCTTCTACTTGTGCTTCTTCTCGAACTCACTTTTTCTCTTCTTTACGTTTCTTCGCAGTGTTGGGTCGATTTAACATCTCCTCTATGAGGGGTTCCTGATATAACTTGACTCTGCATCCACTGATGTAACTTGGTAAGATGTTGCCTTCTAGAGTGGCTAGTTGAACTTCTCCACTTGTGGAGATCCTATTGATAATCATTGGTCCATAGCTGCTCTTCTCTAATTTCTGTGCATCTTGCTTCAAAGTGTAGAATAGGACTAGGTCTCCTACTTTCAAGCCTTTATCCTTCATGTGTGCATCAAAATATGCTTTTGCATCTTCTTGGCTGCATAAATTCCTACTGCAGCTCTCAATCGTGTTTCACCCAATCGTTCAAGATCGAGGATTCTAGAGGAGAGCACATGGCCTGTCCAGTCATGCTCTTAAGCTACTTTCAACGTAGGTATCAAAAAGTCTAATGGTAGCACTGCATTTTGGCCGAAAACCATTTGAAAGGGTGTGGCTTGGAGTACCATTTTATAGGCAACTATGTATGCCCAAACAGCATGGTGTAGCTGTTTGTCCCAATCAGAGCGTTTATTATTCACCAATTTTGTCAAGACATTGCATAGAACCTTATTTGTGCTCTCGGCCTGTCCATTAGCTTGTGGATGATAGGGAGCTGACTTCTTATGTATCACCAAGAATTCTTGGAGACGTGCCTCTATTCAAGAAGTGTGTGCCTCTATCACTTACTAGCTCTATTGGCAGCTCGTATCTGGTGAACACATTCTCAAATAAGAACTTAGCAGTGGTCTGAGCATCATTCTTTATCATTGCTTTTACCTCTACCCATTTGGTTAGATATTCAGTGGCCACAATAATGTATTTAGCATGGGAACCCTTAGCTGGGGGGTTAATAGGACCAACAAAGTCTATTCCCCACTTAGAGAATGCACATCCACCCATCATAGGTTTCAATGGCATCTCATCTTTTCGTATAGGATACTGAGTTCGCGGTCAAACATCACACCTCTTCATGTAGGTATGTGCATCCATGTGAAGGGTTCGCCACCAAAGACCTGCAAATAGTATTGCCTTGATCACCCAATCTGGTCCAAAATATCCTCCTGCTACACCTTGGTGAGCAGTCTCCAAGATCTTCAGATATTCGCTCTCGTGGACACACACTCTAAGATACCCATCTTTCCCTTGTCTGTATAGATTATCTCCAATGAGAGTAAAATCTAAAGCTTCTTGTTCTAAGCTCCTTTGTCTGGCCATTGTCATCTCCTGAGGGAATGTTTTCGTTCTTAGGAAGGCTACTAATGGTTTGCTCCAATCTGGCACTAAAGACACTTGATAAAGAGTGGCATGTTCCACAGTCTAGATAATGTCTCGACAACAGATCTTCTCAGACCATCCTCATAGATGCGTGCACCTAAGCGGTTGGTCCTGATATACTCCAATTGAGTTTTGTAGGGACCTTCAGGTCTTTCTAGGTATGCCACTCCTGAGCTACCTACAGGTCTTTCCATGCTGTAAGACATCTCAGAGTCACTAGTTTCTGAGTCCAAAGCGTAGGGGTAATCACTCAATTGTTGGGCCCAAGATCTGGCTGTATGGTTGACACTAGCCTCGGATGATCTAATACTTTGATGATCTCTCCCTAGGTGTCTTCTTGATCTAAGGTTCACATGCCCTTCCAGTTAACCCAATGATCCTTGTACAACCACGTTGCTGCTTCTTTGATACCAATCACTTGTTCCTTTTGAGTTCCTTTGTATGTTTTTTCTTGTCTTTAATTTAGCGTCATCAGGAATACTTGAGTGTGTTACTTGATGTTCTTCGTCCACTTAGTTTAGGTTATTTTCCCTTAAGTTGTCCCTTGACTGCAATTTAGCCTATTCTTAGACTTGAGAAATTAGAGGCTCTTAGAACTTGAGCATTCCTATCGTACCCCTAGTCAATCAGGGCCACTACTCGCACTTAGCCTATGCTAAGAATGGACTAAGGGGGTTGAGAGATATTCCAACCTCAAGTCGTTTCTCCTTGCTATGCTTGTCTGCCCAGGAAGTGTGTTCCCAAGCCTGCACACAATGGCACTTGCTTTGACCTTTGGCACAAAAAGACGAAATAGCCTACACAAGTGCTACGATAGTGTGTTTGGAGGCTGAAACGAGCTCAGATCGCGATTTCGGCACCACAAAGCGAAGCAGTTTTGATCTCTGAAACGCCCTATTATGCTCACCAAATTTCGTGCGAATCTGAGACCGCAAACAGAGGAGTGTCGACGGCGCCCTAGATGAAGTGACGACCTGCTCTGATACCAATTGTTGGAGTTAGACGTCTTCGGAAGCACTCGAACAGCACAAGGAAGAAGAAGAAGCTTGGAGCACAACACACAATACTGAATGTATTACTAGAGAATGTACAAAGATAAGTAGCCCATTAGGGCAATAGGCGTTTATACAAGTCGGGGGAAAAAAACCTCCTAAAGAGGGAAAAAAGTGCCCCGACAATCCTAGTGTGTTCACACACATCACTACCTAAATATATCAACACTTACTTTGGTCATATTCGTGTTGTGGTTCTTGCTACACCTACTATAGAGAAACTTCGTTAAGATGGCAGAGATGCGCAGGCACATGCATTGATAGCCTTGTCTATCAAATGTGCTATTATTCCTCACATTCACTCCTATGAAACAACAAAGGATGCTTTAGATACACTTACCAATTTATACAAGGCAAGGAATGAGGCTCATGTTTCTTACCTCCGAAAACACATGGAGAGTGAGCACATGAATGAAGGAGATTCCATGGATAGTTTTCTGACAAAGATAAAAGGTTTGAAGGAGCAATTGATTTCTAATGATGAAGTCTTGCTTGATAGTTCACTTGTGAAGACTGCTCTGAATGGTCTTCCAGATTCATATCAAAGTTTTGCTTCTACTCTTTGATTGATGATGAAAGGAAATTCAAATGCTTTAACATTTGAGGAGTTAGTCTCTCCTCTATTGTAGGAAGATCAATCTAGGTACAATAGGTCCATTATGTGTGTTGCACATCAACTTTCCTAGCTAGTTAGAAGGGCAAAGGTAAATGGAGCTCATCTACTAGTAAGCAGAATTTTTTCAAATACTATAGAGGAAATGATAATGTCATAAAGCATTGTCCAAAACTAACTGCAAAAGAGGCATAAAAGAAAGAGGCTGGAATGGTTGTTGCATAGGCCTCTACACCCAAAATAGAGTCTGCTTATCTTGTGCAGAATGAAAAATGGGTATTTACTACTGTTTGCAGTTATGACCCATTTTTTCATGAACAGTGTATGTTTGCAATAGACTCAGATGTTTGGTACTTTGATAGTGGTGCAACCAAACATATTACCTCACAACAAAGTTTCTTTACTTCACTTGAGCGTGCCCCTACAAGGAATACTATCACATGCACCAAAAACTCCTCTTATCCTTTCATGGGAGTTAGTAAGATCATTCTGACTACTACTCATGGTAGTTCTTTTACATTGTCAGATGCTTTATTTGTTCCAAAGATCAAGAAAAATTTATTATCAGTTTCAGCATTAGCCAAGATGAACTTGGTTGTGAAATTTGCTGATGATAGATGTAGAGTTCATGATCTATCAAACTCAGATTTCATTATTGCTTCTGGCATTTTATGTTGTGGGCTATATAAGCTCAAAGATTACACAAAATTTGTGAATGATTTAGAATGTGCAGTTCAAGATTTGCATGCTATGTTAGCTGCAAAACTTTGTCTTGCATGCTTTGGTCATCTGAATTTTGTTATTTTGCTACACGTGCAAAAATTTGAAATGGTGTCCTCTTTTCCCAAACTTGACGAACCTGGTAAACATGTATGTGAAGGCTGTATTTTGGACAAAATGCAACATTCCTCCTTCCCAAAAGATGCTTCAAATCGAGCTACTCAAAAATTTCATCTTGTTCACACTGATGTATGTGGTCTTATACAGACACCTTCTTTGGGGAAATACCTTTACTTCATGATTTTCGTTAATGATTTTTCCAGGCATGCATGGGTGTATCCATTGAAAGCAAATTCGAAAGTTTTTTGGTTGAAAATCTGTTAGCATGTAAAATGGGCACCCTTCGTTCTGATCAAGGGGGGGAATATATGTCTTTTGACTTTAATGCATTTCTGGCTGAATGTGGGATAAAACATCAGTGTATAGTGCCGCATACTCCTCAATGGAATGGAGTTGCTAAAAGGAAGAACATGCCACTCATCGAGATGGTGAGGTGTTTGATCAAGAGTCAAGGTTTACCACATAATTCCTGGCTTGAGGCTATTACGTGTGCAGCATATGTACTTAACAAGTGTCCCACTAAAGCATTGCAGTCTATCACTCCAAATGAGGCTTGACATGGTCACAAGCCATCTAGTTCTCACATGTGCGTCTTTGATTGTCTTGCATATGCATTAGTGCTTGAACAACAACATAGGAAATTGGATGATAAAGCAGTGAAATGTATTTTTGTTGGGTACCATTATGAAAGCAAAAGCTATCATCTGCATCATCCATAGACTAAACACATTTTGGTTAGTCATGATGTTGTTTTTGTGGAAGATGCTATTCATCCATTGCTCGCATGTACTAAGGAGAAAAATATTAGCTCCAACTATGTGTATGACACATTGCTGCCTCCTTTCACAAGTGGACAATGTAGTGTTGATGCAAATAAAGCAATTTCTTAGTCATTACATGTTGCATGTGATGATGCAGATCATTCCATTTCTAATGTAGATTTACATGATGCGCTTGTTGATGAGAGAACTGGTATAGAGGAGGCAAAGATTATGGCTAAATGGCTAGTGCAGACTTTGCGAGATAACACGTTAGATGCACCACTATCATATCATACTCATTCATGCTCTCATAGTGCTTCTTTTGCATCAGATTGCTAAGCTATGACTGCCTCTAGTCTTTGAAAGAGCCATTGATTTTGATGAGACCTTTACTCCTACATGTCAAATGACTACTGTTCATAGCATCTCTGCACTTGCAGCTCATCATCATTTGAATGTACATGAGTTGAACATTAAAATTCCATTTGTGAATGGTGACTTGCATGAAAAAATTTATGTTTTTCAGCTTCCTAGTTTTGTGTAGAACGGGCATGAAGACAAAGTGTGCAGGTTGAAAAAGGCATTATATGATTTGAAGCAAGCACCATGTTGGTATGAAATGATACATGCCTACCTAATTGCACATGGTTTTGAGAACAATCCAACTGAGAGCACCTTATATGTCAAGCGTGCAAACGATGTGCTTGTGATCATTGTTGTCTAGGTTGATGATATGCTTCTCACTAGTCCTCATGAGAAGCATATTTTTTATTTTAAGGTTGATTTGCATGCTTCATTTGAGATGTTAGATTTGCAGCATTTGCATCATTATTTGGGCATTCAGTTTATGCAAGTTGATGGTAGAATAGCTTTTTTTCAAACAAAATATATTGACACATTATTGCTATGTTTTGGCCTTGAAGACTGTAAATCTATTGCCACTCCTATGGAAACAAGTTTGCAGTTGAGTCTTCATGATGCTTGGCATGCATGTGATGTTGTTATCTATTAGTAGGTTGTTCAATGCTTGATTTACTTATGATTACTTAGCCAAGTATTTAGTTTGTTGTCTCACAGATGAGCAGGGTTATGCATTGCCCAAGTGTCAAGCATTGGCAGGTGGTTAAGCCCACCTTTCGCTACGTTAGTAGTACCCGACTACTTGGATTCTTTTATCCCAACGAGGGATCACTACCAGCAGATTTACATGCTTTTTTTGACCATGACTAGGGTGGTTGCTATGACACTTGTGTGTCCAACAGTGGCTTTTGCTTCATGCTTGGTAGTTCATGCATATCTTGGCTAAGCAAGAAGCAGCCTACTATGGCCTCTTTTAGTTGTGAGGATGAGTATAGGGCAGCTTTCACAGCAATTGTTAAGTGCGTGTGTGGCTTAGATGCCTTATGGCTGATTTGAGTGTTGGTCAGTCTTCTACCACCACCATCTTCATTGACAATTAGAGCACATTGGTGGTTGCGAGGAACCCTATTTTCCATGCTCGCATGAAGCATGTTGAGGTGCACTATCATTATGTCAAGGAGAGGTTCTCTGCTCGAGAGATCAGTTTGGCATATGTGCCTACACAGGAGAACATTGAAAACCTTTTCACAAAGGCTCTACTGAGGGAGAGATCAATTTGGCATATGTGCCCACACAAGAGAACATTGCAAACCTTTTCACAAAATCTTTTCCACCAAGCTTTGGTGTTACTTCCTTTTGTGGATTGATTCCACATAGCTTGGCACTTCCTTATACATGAATGTCAGGTCCTTGTTCAGTGCATCACTCCTAGGGGGGATTTGTTGATATATTTAGGTAGTGATGTATGTGAACACACTAGGATCATCGGGGCACTTTTTTCCCTCTTTAGGAGGTTTTTCCTCTGGATTGTATATATGTCTATAACCGTAAGGGGTCACTTATCTTTGTACATTCTCTTGGTAATAAATTCAGTATTGTGTGTTGTGCTCCAAGCTTCTTCTTCTTTCTTGTGCTGTTCTCTGCTTCCACAGACCTCAAACTCCAAATAATACATTTTTACAAGAACGTTAGAAAAGTGATGCATTGCTTTTTCAAAAAGTTATCATAAAACATGCATAAAATTCGTTTCTCAAATTAAATAATTATAAATTTGTAAATAGATAATTAACACTTTAAATATAAGGGTTCTTTACCATACCTATTATATATCTATATAAACGTGCTTGCAATAGACATGCCTTCATGATCCTTGGCCAACTAATCAAAATGCAAAGCGCTTTAAACTCCTCTTTCTACTACGAATAATGCAACTAGTGTCACATATTTTTACATATAACGTCATTATCATGTTAAAAAATATAATTAAAAAAATATGATAATTCTATGAATGAGAAGATGCCTCTTAGTTGAAAAGCAATGTCCTAGTTGAGAATAAAAATCAGACATGGATTGCAAATCACGTGTCATACCACAAAAAGTAGCAAGCATGTTCCATGTGATAAATAAAACACATGCATCGAATTTTAAACATTGGATTTTGCAAGCAAATAATTCAATGTTTTTTTGAATGATATGCAACGATCAAGTGATCATAATGTGGTGTAATTGATGTTTTTGTGTCCATTGAGATTCCTACATAGAGTGAATTTTGAATTTTCACAAATATTTGGTACATTGAGATCTCAATTGTGTTGTACAAAAATCATAATCCAAGATTTTCTCAAGTGCAAAATTTTCAGTATATTCTTCAAGTATTGGTGGGTTTTCAATAATAAGAGTCATGGGAGGAGTTCCTTTTAATTCTTCTAGAAGACTTATATGAAATAAATCTTGTGTATAGAGTTTTCATTAATTTGTTTGCATGATCATAAATGGGCCATAATATCATGGTTCTAATTTTAATTTAAGATGGTTTTAAATATTTTTAGGTTTTCATTTGATAATGCACAACCACAAATCAATTTCATTGGATTGATTTGAATATTTTAGGTGTATCTTTCTTGACTTTGTTTAATTCTATCTTGAACTTCTCCAAGTAAGTGACTGTGATCCCTTGAAATTGAATAGCCATAGGAATGCTAGTTTTGAATTAAAGTCATTAAGTTGGGAGTTTTTTTATCAAATACAACTTCAAAAGGTGCATGTCGAGTATTATATGATGTGTTAGTATGAAAATTGAAGAATTTGTAGCTTTTCATCCGTATTTCTATCATTGTTTATAATATAACAACACAAAAAATCTAAAAATTATGTTATGATCTGCTTCAGTTTGACCGTTACTTTCACAACAAAATGTAGAACTAAAATCCATTTGTGATCCTAAATCATTAAATAATGAAGCCCCAACTTGATTAGGAAAATGAATATCATGATCTCACAAAATACACTTAGGAAAACCATGATGTGAAAAATATAAATTTAATAAATATTTAGAAACTTGAAGTGCAAAGATTGCCTTTTTACAAGAAACAAAATATGTGTATATGTTAAATATATCTACTACTGGCCAAATTGTATCATTACATAAAGATGTCATAGGAAGAACAAAAGTAAAATCCATGGAAATTTGTTTCCATTGTTCTTGAGGAACTAGTAATGGAATCCACATGAATCCATTTCCACCATGAAACTCTTTGAATAATGCATTGTGAAACATATTGTATAATATCTTTTTCCATGTGAGGCCAAAATAGATCCTATTTTCATTCATAAATAATGTTTTATATGCCTTGATATCCCTTATATGGAGGTTGATGCAAAATTTTCATCATAAACTCTTCAAAAGTATGTTTGATGCACAATTTCTTTTAAAAGCATAAAAATGCATTGTGAAAGCTACAACCATGAATATTATGTAATGCTAAATTCTAGACATTATTTCTTGCCTGTGAAAAGTACAAATTAGATGTACATGTGAGGATCCTTTTCATGAAATGAATGAATTCAAATATATATCTTCATAAGTATAGAGTTATCCAAACTTACTAACTCAAGATAAAGAGCACAAGCACACATGAATAAGAAAGAAAAATTGGCAAGCAAAGAAAATGACTACAAAAAAATAAGATCAATATAAGCCACGAGAAATTAGAGATATCCAAACTTACTAACTCAAGATAAAGAGCACAAGCACACACGAATAAGAAAAAAATGGCAAGCAACGAAAGAGACTACACAAAAATAAGATCAATATAAGTCATGAGGAATACAAAACAAAAGGAAAGCCAATACAAAGTGAATAAGAATAAAAAATAATAAACAAATTTTATATAAATAAATAAATAAAGTAAACCACAATAAAACCAAAATTAAAAGAAATAAATAAATAGATAAACAATAACATTAAAAAATAATGATCAAGGGAAATATAGTTGAATACACAATAACAACAATATATATATATATATATATATATATATATATATATATATATATATATATATATATATATATATATATATATATATATATATATATATATATATATATTAAAATAATAATAATAATATTAATGATAAGAAACGTACAATCAAGTATCTATGATCCTTTGCTAGAACCATTACTTAACTTCCCTTACCATGAAAAATTGTTCATGAAACTACACAAAGAACCCTTGGTATCAAAAGACCCTTTTTTATCTGAATAAGAACAAACCAACCAAAGAAATAAAGAAAGAAAGAAAGAAATAAATAAATACATACATAAATATAAACAAACCCAAGAAAAAACCAATAACAACAATAGGAGCCACTTCCTCTTCTTCTTCCATGGGGTTGTTGATATATTTCAATAGTCATCTCTATGAACAAGGTTAGGACCACCGAGGCACTTTTTTCCCTCTTTAGGAGGTTGTTCCCCCCCCCCCTCCCTGATATATAGATGTATAACCCTAATGGGTCACTTATATTTGTACATTCACTTGGTAATACATTCAGTATTATGTGTTGTGCTCCAAGATTCTTCTTCTCCCTTGTGATGTTGATGTGCTTCCATAGACCTCAAACTCCAACAATCGGTATTACAGCAGTTTGTTCTTTCATTTGCATTGTCAACATCCCTCATGCCAGAGTCTCAAAATTGCACAAAATTTGGCAAGCAAAATTAGGGTGATTAGGGGTTCAAAACACCTTTCCCATGTGGTGTCAAAATTTTGACCTAAGCTTGTTTCAGCCTTTGAATGCACTATTGTAGTGCTTGTGCATGCAATTTTGTCCTTTTGTGCCAAACATATATACAGGATTTGGTTCACCGGTACAAGTGCCTCAAAGTTTACTATAGGTTTTGTAGAGCTGGACAAGGTAGTTCTATTCAAATTTTTTAGATACAAACATTTTTTTGTATTAGGGTATTTTTGTCAGCAGCCATGGCTAAAAGCAATGATGTATTACATATGTTGGTTGTTGAGGGCAAGTTGGATGGTAACAATTAGCCATTATGGGCATATATGGTGCATCATGTATTTGTTGCAAAAATGACTATGGAATATTGTGTAGGGTGTTGAAAAGTAACCTACTACACCTACAAATACAATTGTTCAAGGTGATGCGAATGGCATTGAATATGATGATCTTCAAATTCCTAGTCGTGATGTGGTTCTTGCTGCACCTATTACAAAACAACTTCATTGGGATGGCAAAGATGCTCAGGCACATGCATTGATAGCTTTGTTTGTCAAACATGCCTTTATCCCTCATATTCGCTCTTGCAAAAAACAACAAAGGATGCTTGGGATACACTTACCCACTTTGTACCAAAAAATAAATGAGGCTTGTGTTGCTTACCTCTGAAAATAGTTGGAGAGTGAGCATATGAATGAAGGAGATTCTATGGACAATGTTTTGACAAAGATCAAAGATTTGAAGGAGTAGTTGATTTCTGTAGATGAAGTCTTGCTAGATAGTTCACTTGTGCAGACCATTCTTAATGGTCTTCCATATTCATATCAGAGTTTTTCTTCTACTCTTCAATTGATGATGAAAGGAAATCCAAATGCTTGAACAAATGAGGAGTTAGTTTATGTTTTGTTGCATGAAGACCAGTCTAGGCAAAACAGCTCCACTATATGTGTTGTAGATCAAGCTTACTTAGCTAGTCAGAAGGGCAAAGGTAAATGGAGCTCATCTACTAGTAAGAAGAAATCTACTAATTTTGCATAGTGAAAAAGGGAAGAGAAAGGTGAGAAGATATTAGAAAAGTAGAAATAGTTTTGTAAGTATTGTAAAGGAAATGATCATGTCATAAAGAGTTGTCCAAAATCGGTTGCAAAAGAGGAAAATTAGAAAGAGGCTAGAATGGTTCTTGTAGAGGCTTCTACAACCAAAACAGAGTTTGCTAATCTTGTGCAGAATGAAGAATGGAAATCTACTATTGTTTCTAGTTATTATCCATATTCTCATGAATAGTGTATGTCTGTTGTAGACTTAGATGTTTAGTACTTTGACAGTGGGGCAACCAAACATCTTACCTCGCAGTGCAATTTCTTCAGTTCACTTGAGATTGCCCCTATAGGCAATACTATCACATGTGCCAAGAACTCCTCTTATCCAATCATGGGAGTTGGTATGATCATTGTGTCTAATTTTGATGGTAGTTATTTCACATTGTCAAATGCTTTGTTTGTGCCAGGGATCAAGAAAAATATGTTGTGAGTTTTAGCATTAGCGAAGATCCACTTGGTTGTCAAACTTATTGATGATAGATGTACAGTTCATGATATGTCAAATGGTGATGTTATTATTGCTTCTACCATTTTATGTTGTGGGCTATATGAGCTTATAGACTATGCAAAATCTATGAATGATTTAGCATATGCAGTTCTAGATTCTTACACTATCTCATATGCAAAGCTTTGGCATGCACGCTTTGGTCATATGAGTTTCACTAGTTTGCTATGCATGTAGAAGTCTGAACATGTTTATGAAGGTTTTATTTTGGGCAAAATGTACAGTTCATCCTTCCCAAAAGATGGTACAATATGAGCTACTTAGAAATTGTAGCTCATTCACAGTGATGTCTATGGTCCTATGGAGACACCTTCTTTTGGGAATTACCTTTACTTCATGACTCTTAGTGATGATTTTAATAGGCATGCATGGTTTTATCCATTTAAAGTCAAGTTTGAAGTGTTTATGTGCTTCAAATAGTTTCTGGTTTTGGCTAAAGATCTGTCATGTAAAATTTGCACCCTCGGTTTTGATAGGGGGGACACATGTCTTCTAATTTTAATGCATTTTTGGCTGATTCATGGGATAAAACATTAGTGTAGAGTGCCATATACACCTCAACATAACGGATTTATTGAAAGAAAGAACATATCTCGTATGGAGATGGTGAGGTGTATGGTCAAAAGTCAAGCTTTACCACATAGGTTCTGACTTGAAGCTGTTATGCATGTAGCCTATGTACTTAACACATGTCCCACCAAAGCACTATAGTTTATCACTCCATATTAGGCTTGGCATGGTTGCAGGCCATCTGTTGCTCATGTGCGTAATGAGTTTTTAGGTTTAGGGTTAGGAAAGAGGAAGAGAAGGAAGAGTTAGGGTTAGGTTAGGCAAAGAGAAGTGGAGTAGGAGTAAGCCAAGATCACGAAGGAAAATCCCAAAAAAATTTGCCAAATTAGTGTAGTTAAGTTTCAGTCACCAAAAAGTATAAAAACCAAAAATTTTAGCTCATTTCACTTTTGCTCTAATTGTGGTATCATCTGAGCGCAGCGATCAGTATCGTCCGGGTAGTATCACGCTTTCCAGGCTCTCAAAGCTAGTTAGTGAGCTCAAGGTACAAGCAAGGCATTACTGAGGTAAGTTTCCATAAGATTTCAATGGCAAAAACACGTTAGGAGTGCACAAAAACGTGATCACATGCGCATCTGGTATCACTGGGCAGGACATAGTGCTTTTTGGAATTTTTTGGGTGAGACAATAGGCTAAGAGTGAAGAGGGGTGAGAGAAGAGCAAGGGGGAAGAAAACTTTTTGAATTTGGAGGTACTTTGGCTTGAGTATCGTGATCGGTTGAGTTTTTGGTATTGCGATACCAAAAATTCGCTTGTATCGCGATACTCAACGAAGTATCGTATCGCCGGTTACCAGCCTTGGTATCGCGATACCACTTGTGGTATTGTATCGCCTGGTTGGTATCGCGATCGCACTTTACCAAAGTGGTATCGTATCGCGGTCCACTTGTGGTATCATATCGCCTCTACTCCTGGTATCATATCGTGATACCATTTTAGTATCGTATCGTGCTAGTTGGTGGTACGTATCGCCACTTGCAGTGATATCATATCGCGTGAGAAGTCCAGTATCATATCAGCTAAACTCTAGTATCGTATCGCGGTTGATTTAAGTATCGTATCGCCCACAGGGTTGGTATCGTATCATGCAAATTGGCGGTATCGTATCATCAACTACACTAGTATCGTATCGTGAAGAATCCAGTATCATATTGTGCCTTTTTTTGGTATCGTATCATCCAAAAAGTGGTATCCTATCGTCTGACTTTGCAGTATCGTATCGCCATTTGCAATGGTATCGTATCGTGCAATTTTGCGGTATCGTATCGCGTGACTGCGAGTATCATATCGTGCATTAAACAGGTATCGTATCACAGAGAAACACAGTATCGTATCCTCCCAGTCTTAGTATCGTATCACGAGAGCTTCTGGTATCGTATCGGCCAGTGCATAGGTATCGTATCGCGATTGGATATTGGTATCGTATCGTGCCCAATAGCGATATTGTATCGCCTATTGCCACAGTATCCTATCATCTAGTCTTCAGGTATCGTATCGTGAGGTTGTGTCGTATCGTATTGTGGACAGCTTGGTATCGCCTAAAGCAGTATCACCTGGTGTGGTATCGTCAAAAGTGGTATCACCCAGAGCATTTGAAGCATTTTGAAGGACAAACTTTAGGCAGTTGAGGAGCCACTTAGGGAGAGTTTTAGAGACCTAGAGAACCCCAGGAGGGTGAATGAACTTGAGGTCAGGAAGGGTGCCAAGTAGCCGGAGAAGTGTTATATCTTTTGTTGGAAGTGCCACTCAGGTCAGTCACCGCTCAGTCTATTCAGACACCTCTAGTGATTCAGAGGAGGAAATACCCATGGCTTCAGAAGACATGCAAGGCCCCACTCTTGGTAGAAACTTCATGACCACTGTAGAAGGAGAGTATCGCACTTCTTTACAGTATGTTTCTACTAATGCCCAGGAGATCCCCATCTACCTGGATGGATTAAACAGATCTGTGGCTAGGATGGTGAATTCCATGGATGCAACAATTGTGCCCAGACCGGTTATCAAGTATGAAGGAGGAGCATACATAGACAAGATGGGTCACATCTACTTAGTGACTGAATACCGTGAATTGTTCAATGAGAGGGGAGAGTTAGTGGGACAGGAAAACTCAGGGAGACCAAACCCTGAGGAGTTAGTGTCGACCCCTTGAGGCAAGTCCCAAGTGACACGAGTCTTGAGAGGGGACCTGATACCTCAAGACAACTACCTATTGGAAGTCTATTTGATCCATGGTTTGGACTTGTTGCTTCAAACTGACTAACCAGCCCAAGGAAGAGAAGAAAGTACGATGATATTTTATGAGCTAAAGGATCCGGAAGATGAGTCTAGAATAACATACGTAGACAAGAACCAGAGAAGGTATTGATTGGTAGATGCCGTAGACAGGGCTCGACTGAAATACATGGGTTTGCCTGTATTCCCTCAAAGAGAGCAGGCAACCACCTCTCAGAACCCTTTTGGAACCCAACAAGAGGCAGAGCACACCATGTCGAGACAAACTAGCCAACGGAGTGTTCCAAACCAAACTCATGTACAATTTGCGACTCTAGGAGTGCAACCACACAATCAGACCCACCCTGGAGTAGGTAATCAATACCAATCACTGATAAGACCACAACCACCAATGGGAGTATAGCTTGGAATACCCCCAGTTAGACTAGCAATTCCTGCCTTCCCTGTAATGCCTAGATAGCCAAAACCAATGAGAAGATTGAGACCTATTCAGGTGGCCAAATGTGTGAGGAATCATTATGACGGATTGGGAGAACCTTATGACCACATTGCGGAATTTAAACAAGTCCTTAAGGCGGAACAAGTAGATGACTTCTTTGTGCAGTATGAGTCCTTCGAACTCACCCTCAAAAGAACAGCTCTGACTTGGTTCCAACCATTAGACCCCAACCAATTTGGAAATATGGAGCAATTCTTTCAAGAATTCATTGGGGAATTCACTAAGAGAGGGATTAAATACAATTCTGGGTCTTTAATCCATAGCTTTAAATAGAACCCTAAGGAGATTGTGAAAACGGCCGCCCGAAGATTCAACCAGTATGTGGATAGATGTCCAGGTGCAGAGAGACCCACTCAACAAAAAATGATATCATTGTTTTTGGATGGACTCACGAAT
Source organism: Ceratopteris richardii (assembly GCA_020310875.1). Taxonomy (NCBI): domain Eukaryota; kingdom Viridiplantae; phylum Streptophyta; class Polypodiopsida; order Polypodiales; family Pteridaceae; genus Ceratopteris; species Ceratopteris richardii. The sequence goes on along the minus strand of CM035417.1, from coordinate 54,820,383 downwards.
GGAACCCTAAGAACGCTAGTTTATGTGAAGAGGTTACAAACCTTGAATGAGTGTCTTCAAGAGTGCATTGACATAGAAGAAAATCTAGCAGAGGATCTCAAGAGCACGCCCAACCCCACTAAATCAGAAGACTCTCGGAGTACAATTACATCCAATTCCAGTAATGTGGAGGAATTAGTGGAGCTTGTGGCAAAGAAATTAGGAGTCCAAGGATAAAGAAATTACCAACACCGAGCCTTAAGAGTGCCTATGTTACGAAGATGTAGTCTATGTGGAGGAGATCACCCCACGCACATGTGTACAAGGAGGAACTAGTGTACCTCAGACATATCCTTACAACAGACAGCCCCATCAAGGAGCTGCCTTGTATTGCCACATAGAACAAAAATACACCAACCACACTACGAAAAACTGCCCATTCAATAGGCATGCACGGCCCTTCCAACCACCTCAGTACCGGCCATATGGATATCCACCTAGAGAGCCAGGTAGAGATATGCCCATATACAATTCCTACCCAACACCAGCAGGAGCTCCCAGGCCATATGAACTAGCACAATTTGGAAACCCACAACCGGTGTTAGGACCACAACCTCTACATCCTCAACATGTGGTACTGGTTAAGTATGCTCAACCAGAGGAAAACCTAGAAAGGGCCATTGTACCAGCATCACCTATGACCAACATGGAATCAACAAACTCAGGTTATGAGAAATCTCAGGGAGAGTACTATCCCTATGACACTAACATGCCTGAGTATGAACAAACCTATGATCCACTCTACTACGGATACGAAGGATATGAATATGCCTATGGGCCAGAGGTGGCAACATTAATGTACGCCGCTCCTAAAACGCAGCCACCCGGAAGACCACCCATTAGACCGCCTGTGCCGAGAGGACCATGTTATAGATGCGGAGGAGATCATTTATTAGAGAATGTACTCAACCTTACAACCCAACACCTCCTAGAACTTGGGAAGGATATTGCAATGATTGCGGAAAGGAACACCTTTTCAGAGACAGCCCAAAGAATCCCACCAAAGTCCAAGAAACTGCACCTATTAATGTAATTGAAGTGATAGAAGCACCTGGAGGTGACAAGGAATACACTGTGCCCTTAAAGGCCATAACCCGAGCTCAAACGAAAGAACAAAAAGGAAAGCAAACAGAATGGGAACAAGAGAACAATAGAACAGTGAATCCCAAAATTCAAATAGTAGAAGATTCTGAGGACCCACGTGAGAGTACCTAGAACATAAAAGCGCAAAAATGGAAGGAAAGAAGAGAGAAGCTCAAAGATAAATGGATGAAAAACAAAAATCAAGAAAATAAGAAACACACAAGAAGCAGAAAGGAGCATAAAGAACCAGAGATTCGAGAAGAAGTTCCCATTCCACCGCTTATCCGAGAAGCAGAGAAACCAGGATCAATTCTAGCTGACCCAAAACCGGATGATTTAGACATGTGGTTAAAAGCTTACCAAGCTAGAATTAAGACTGGACCAAATGTGGAACAACACTAAAAGCTTTACCCACAAGGAGAATTAGAAAAAGAGAGACTTGCTATATGCAGGAAACTTATAGAGGTAGCGCAAGCAACCCTAGAAAAGACTATCCCAGCCCTTTTAGAGACAAGGATAACAGAGGATAAATACAAGGAGTGTGCCAAAGCCAAGGATAAAGAACTTAAAGAGAAGGATGACAAGTGTGAGCGAGTGAAAACCCAGGACGAACCCATGTCAACAATACCTGACTTAGAGGCTCACTGGCCAAAATAATTATGGAATAGAATCCGAGAAGAACAATGGAAGAGGAATGGATTGACTAAGCCTCCCTTCGAGGAGTTAGATGTGGAAGTTTAAACCCAATCCCAACATGGAAGAAGTGTATGAGGAAGTATCAAGACTAGAACGGAATAGAGAAGAAGCTCAGAGCATTTCAACCCTACCAAATTACATGGGAGAATCCGAAAAGGAATCTATGATAATCCGAGCACCCATAGTACAAGGAAAAGGAAACTCAGATAATAATTCACACAATTTAATGGAACTGAAGAAGACAAAAGTAAAATGCAAACTAACTGTGGAAGAATTACTTCGGATAAAACCGCAGTTATGGCAACAGAATTACGGAAGGAGAAGGATGACAAGGTAAACAAGGGAAAAGGAAGCCCATCTAAGATACAAATCCCAGTAGACAAGGTGGGAGAATTTAGTGAATGAGACGAAGGTAATACATGTCTACCTGTCACGTACAATGGATACATGACCAAGGCTATACTAGACACAAGCTATACTAGACACAGGGGCAAGAGTAGGAATTGCCACCAAGGAGATTTGGGAGAAATGAAGAAAGCCTGCCTTACGGCCCACACGCATGAAGCTCCAATTAGCAGACGGTCATGTAGAGAAACCCTTAGGAATATTAGAAAGAATGAAATTAGCCACCTATGGAGTTGAATTTGAACACCCATTAGCCATCTGTAAGTTCGAAAAGGCTAACAATTACGAAATGATATTAGGGAGACCTTTCATGAGACAAATGCGGATAGTGCAAGACTGGGGACGAGATGCATTATACCTGCAACATCAAGGAAATACAACCAAGATAAACTTGCATACATTTTCATATAGAGATGTACCCCCACTATAGTGGAATCCCATACACAAGGAGGAAGATGATCTATCTATTCATAGCGCTGGATCAAGCGATCAATCATGGAAGTATGAGGATGCCCAATTATGGATGTGTAAAGAAGCCAAGAAGGAGGACAATAAAAAGCAGATGTGGCCAATAGGACATCTTAACTACCGACTTGTAGAGGACCCAAGGTGCATGCCTCAAGTCTTTCCTGATGAAACCTTTGAACCGCATGGATGGATGGAAATCTTAGCCACCTTAGACGTATGTGTGAATGAGGAAGTCCTAACTATGAACAAGTGCATAGACGATGAAGGTTATGATGTAAATTCGTACATGGTCATCCTTCAAGAAGTAGAAGCAGGGGAAATCTTGGAAAAAGAGTGGAAAGAGGAATTTGAGAGTATAGAAATGGAACTAGAATTTGATTCAAAGGAAAGCTATCTAGACGCCATTCAAACTAAAGATAAGCGGGAACCGACTAAGATCTTAGCAATAGAAGTAGCCCCCACAGTGTCGAAACAAGAGAATATGAGTAAAATCCAACCGAATCCAGACCTTATTGAGGTTACGAAGCATTTTAAAAGGTACGAAGTGGAAGAGAGGAAGATAGCCATTCAAATGCCTAAGAGAGAGTCTCGAGAAGAAGAAGCGTACAACAACAAAGAACAAAAAAAAAAGATCATAGTAAGAGTGGAAGATGGAGAAGAACGATGTACATACATATGTAAAGATGTGTCAACGGAGGAGGAAGAAGAATTAATACAATTGATCCAAGAATATCAAGATGTATTCGCATGGACATATAAGGATCTCCAAGGGTGTGGAACCCTCAATTTGCTCTCATAGAATACCCACGATGGCTGAGGCAAAACCATCTAAACAACGCCCTTATACATACAATGAGGTCTATGCGGCTAAAATTAAGGAAGAGATAGACAAGCTACTAGCGGTAGGATTCATTTATGAAATAGAACACACCGAGTGGGTATCGCCATTAGTAGTAGTGCCTAAGAAGAACGGAAAATTAAGAGTGCGCATTAATCTAAAAATAGTGAATGCAGCCACAATTCGCGATAGCTACCCATTACCCATCACTGACCATCTATTGGAAAGAGTTGCAGGAAAAGAAGTTTATAGCTTCCTAGATGGATTCTCTGGATACAATCAAGTAGCTATTGCTACCGAGGATCAACATAAGACAGCATTCGTGACTGAATGGGGAGTCTATGCTTTCCAAGTGATGCCTTTTGGACTCACTAATGCGCTTGCTACCTTCCAATGACTGATGTGTCATGTTTTCAAAGAATTCTTGAAGAAGAGCATGGAAGTGTATGTAGATGATCTGTGTACATATTCAAACCAAAGATAAGACCACATTCTTGAATTGCGGAAGATATTCAATAAATGTCGACAATATAGAGTCTGCATGAACCTAGAGAAGTGTGTCTTCATGGTAAGACAAGGGAAGATCCTAGGACACATAGTCTCTAGAAATGGAATATCAACAGATGAAGACAAGATTAAGGTCATTTTGGAGCTTCCTAGACCTAAGAATGCAAAAGAAGTGCAAGCTTTTATGGGACATTGTGGGTACTACCACCGATTTATCCACATGTATGCCATAATCACCAAACCCTTGTATGGACTTTTGACTCAATTCACTTGGACAGAGGAATGCGAGAAGGCATTCAATGAGTTAAAGAAGCGGCTTAGCATAGCCCCAATTCTGAAAACTCCGAATTGGAACAAGCCATTTCATATTCATGTAGATGCTTCAAATTACGCAATAGGATGTATCTTAGCCCAGCCAGCAGATGAAGGAAAGTTAGATCATCCAATTGCTTATGCGAGTAGACAACTGAATCAAGAGTGGAGTAGTTAATCTAGCCACTTTGGATGGAGACATTCTTCCTAACTACATAAGTGGATGTAGAGTGAAACGGTTTATGGAGCCATTGACGGATCAAATGTTGGCACGTCTCGTAGGTGCGCAAAATAGGAAGAAAGAGGAAGAACGGATCGGAGAAGAAGCAAGGTAGGAAGCCCTAGAACGCATTAAGAAACGGAAAGAATGGATTAGGCAACGTGACAAACGGTATCTCCAAGGCAGAGAGCTCATCCCCATGGCTAATTACCAGGTTCATAAGTCAGACACGACTAATGTCAAAATGTCCCAACCCTATTTAAACCTAGGGATTGGAACAACAGAGTACCAATTGATAGATGCATTGATAGACTCAGGAGCAGGACTCAGTTGCATACGAAATATGGTCATCCGAGATCTTCAAATGATTATGACTCCCATGAAAGCTTGTATGATAGGAATTGGAGGTCAAGCCGTAACATACATTGGAGAAGCCATAGTATCCCTCCACCTAGGAAATTCAACTATGGAACATAGAGTCTTAGTGTGCAAAGATGAAGACTTAATAGAAAACTTGATCCTAGGACAAGATTGGATCATTGAGAACGAAGTCAGCATCCACTTAGCACAAGGATACATTTCAACCAAGATAGGGCACAAGGAAATTTTTAGTCTATTAGAGGAGAAGCCCTCACAGAAATCGGAAGCCATTGAAAGTGCGGAAGAACCCAAAGAAGAGCACTTAGAGCATGATTCCAACCCCAATCTCTCAGAAGCAGGTCCGAACAAAGAAGAAATTTCAAACCCTAACATATCAACAGAAGAAGTGGATTCATCACATTCAATTGATAAACAAAAAGACACCAAGGAGACCAACACTCTTAGAGTTTTTCACATGACAGAAGGATCACCAATTTGGAAAACCACCATCAAATACTCGCATCCAAGAAAGGTCAATTTCAAATGGGTACGCAAGGATCAGGTGAAGAAATCAGAGATCGCAGCACCAGCTCATAAGGTGAAAAAAGAGGGCAAGAATTCTTCTTTACCGAAATCCGAACAAAAAAAACTCTTGCAAGTTTGGCTTCCTAGGTCTTTGATTGAAGCTCAACCAGCAGGGCAACAAATATGGATTCCCAAAAAGGTCAGACAAGTAGCCAATCAGGAGATAAGGAAACAGGAGGATGCATTACACCAACATGTTTGGACAATGAAGCCAAGACAGACTTGTCAAAGAAACATGAAGAGAAAGACCTCTATTACTAGGACAATGGCAAGAACAAAAGAAACACATGCAGCTCGAGGAGCCAAAGAAAAGACATGGCCTGTCAACGCTACCACGAAATGGATTTGGAAACCAAAACAACTGTGAGGAATGCAACACCAAAACAACGAAGATTCCAATTGCACTCATGAAGTATCGAATGCACCTAAAGTATGCATAATAGGGCCACATTACGAGGCCAGGCATTCGGCACTAGATGTACATAATAAAATTAGTGGTGCACATTCTCCAATGGGGAATAGGTCATAGCTTCAACTTCTTTAGGAATGGACCTACTATGTAAATAAATAAATGCTTCAGCTATACTAATCCTTGTTTTCTTTTAGAAAGAAAATGAAAAAAATATGTGGTAAGAGATCTCACTTATACAAGCAAGGGGAATGGAGTGACGAAATGACAGCATGCCACTACATGCACAACACACTTACTATATCTTCTATTGAAGCTAATGCACTTCTCATTACAAGTGCAGATGGCTTCGGAAGACTCTGAAGCAACTATTCAAGAAGAAGCATTGGAATTTCCCTTGCAAAGCATGACTAAAGCAAAGGGACATTGGTTTAGAGAAGATCAACCGGCTGGGGAGTACATCTTCCTTGTGACCATCAAAATCATTGACACGGATCATCAATTCCCGGTTATGTCCCAAGATTTTAAAGTGGTGCATGAGCTTCCATCTACAATTGACATCATGAAGAAAGCTGGCATAAAAAAGTATTTTGAATTACCGATCTACAAACCCGACTTTCAAAGATGCACGCAAGTAATGAATACATTACAGCCAGCACTACATGATCCATTGGTGCCAGAAGCCAGAGTCATGGATGCAGTAGGTGAATGGGTCGTCATTCAATTCACTCATGATTTAATTAAAGAAGCTTTTGGATGGGAGAAGGATGGAACTACAGTAGTGAAAGAAGAAAGCCGAGGGGCAAAGACCAGGACCTTCATTGACATCAATCAAATTGACATAGAAGAGGAAGTACGATTAATCCATCAGCACTTCTACTTTCCTAACATGCATCGATACACTGCTCCTCAGAAGATCATTGTCCAACTATTATCACACGCTATCAAAAAAATTGGAAATCAAATCAATCTGACTCCATACATATAGGAAAGGTTATTCGAGGCGAAGAAGCAATGGAATAACAAGAAGTTTCTGAACGACAGTGTAGCTCTAACCATATTGATTTATCATGCGTTAGGTATCAGAGAGCACCTGCAAGAAATGCCCTCATCAACTGCAATGGCTAAGTATGCCAAGATCGCCACCGTCCCAAGGAAGAAAAAGGAGTCAAGATTGTTGAAGAGGCAGAAACTAGCTCTCAACCCAAAATGAGAGGGACCAAGAGATTAAGGGAGGTAAAGGAAGTAGAAGCTGAAGTTCCAGCAACAAAAAGGGCACATGTGCTCCCAAAGACAAGAATTGAAGAGCACCGACCAATTATCGAAGAGGACTTAACACGAGCCCTGGAAGACACACACCAATATACGGAAGGTCAAATTAATCTACCAGTGCAAGGGCACCATTACCAGTAGACCCAACAAGACAAGGAAGTAAAAAAGAAGCTGACCAACGTACATTGATACAGGGAAATAGGGTTGGATAATTCAAGCTCATCTTCGGATGCACAAGAAGAACTCGACACATCCTTATTAAATGTGGAAATTAAATGTGAATCCAAGGATGATGGACAATGAGAGGAACTTAATGAAGTAAACTACAACGCAGAAGAAGAGCCCATAAAGGTAAATCAAACTACCATCAACCCCGATCAAGACACCAAAGACAAAGAAGGAAACCAAGAAGGGGTACATGTCATCCAAATAAATGAGACTTCAAAAATTCAAATCAAAGAGACAACACTTAAAGGAGAGGGATCACTCAAGAATCCAAAGGAAGAACCAAAAGAAGCTACAATGGAAGAATCAGAACCCTTCACTCCGATAAGGGTTGTGGCAGAACCCTCCCCCATGGATGTTACATTTCAAGGGAGTGCCATGAAAATTATTGATCTAGAAGAAGAAAGAATGGGACCAGCAATACAACTACAAATCCAACAACCACATAATGAAACTATCCATGTGGAGCACGGAAAGGATGTACAAACCGGAGAAACTCCAAGCATTCCAAGAATGTGGTTGAATGTCGACATCGCTCAGCTCAAGCCAGTGGTGCAAGATGTGATCAAAACTGCTATGGATATGCAATAGTTGATGCTTGAGGCGGATGAAGACTATGACAAAGCGATGCAGGAAAAGCATGAACTTCATGAAATGGGTAAGAACCTTTCAGCACAATTAAGTCTAGCAAGAGAGAACCTAACACATAAAGAAAATGAAGTTCAAGAGGCCAAGAAGCAATGCAAAACTTTAGAGACGGAAAATGCAAAATTAACAGAACAACTATAGGAATTACAGAAGAAATATGAGGCTAGGGAGGTTGAGAAGACGTGAATGAATGCAAGAAGAAAAATATTAGAATCACAAATAAAGGTATACATGGATGAGGCAGACAACCTAAGGAATAGAAACAAGGAGCTAATGACCGCTCTTCTGAGTGATCGACCTATAGAGATTCAGGAAAGGACAGAAAAGGACATCAAGGAAATGGAGGAGAAATTGGCTAGGGATGAAGATCAGCTCAAGCAGGAGCAGGCAGTCATTGCCGAATGGGAGAAAGGATATATGGATGATACCGCGGCTCTAAGGATAAAATGGAAAAAGGCGGAGCATAGATATATGGTGCAATGTAAAGAAGACACTGATCAACTTGATATCATAGCCGAAGAGATTCTCAAAAACAAGGAAATGATTTCTAAGGCCCATGAAGAAATCAAGAAAAAGGATGAGTTGATAAAACAGCTACAAGAACGGCTAGAGCAACAGGAAACAGAGGGGACACGAGTAGTTCCAAAATCCACATCGGCTACTGAGGAGATTGAGGTATGTCCTCTCTCTCCCCCCCCTTACATCATTCACCGATAAGGGAGGACATGGAGATCCAATCTGAACATAATCATCCGGATATTGCAGAACTGAGCCGAGAGGAGAGAGCACTATTGGTGTCCCAGCTTACTGCAGAATTTGAAGATCAAATCATCAAGGTCATGAAGCAAGCTCAGATTGAGAGCAAAAATTTGGAACAGATATTCAAGCCATTCAATATACCATATGGCCTCCTGAAAGAGCAAACAAGAGAATATATAAAGACCATGACAAACAAGGAGCCTCACAACAACCTCCAGTTCAACAATAATACTTTCAATTATACTCAAGAGGATTTCGAGAAGGCTGACCCTATATGGAGGCGAAAACTTTTGGAAAAGAACCCTACACTGTGGGTACAATGGGAAGCATCACCATATGCACTTCAGGTGAATCCCTCTTTTTGTCTAGTACCCCGCATACGATCTTGGTCGCAATTTTGGGAAGGACAGCGCCAGGGTAGCATAAATAATCAATGGCTCAATTATCCGCTACTACCAAGTCCACCACATAATTACCTCCCAATAGAAGAATACATGGTAAAAACCATGGAATTTTGGATTGCTCGGTATGCGACGGTTCCGGATTTAGCAGTCAAAATGATGAATAAGATTTTCAAAATGCTACTCACTGTTATTAAAGTCTTCCAGCATGCAAAATATACTTTTTTGAACTTCATCGGCATTACACAGGGATCCGAAGCACTAGTTTTTGATCTTTCAACTATCCCTAGCCGCTTAACACTTATGGCATACTATTCATGGCTTATGTTTTTGCCGAGCACATATATGCAAACATTCGAAGAGGCATTTTTCACTGGCTTCTTCAAAATTGATTCAGAAATTTTTGTAAAGATGACTTCAAATCTTAATGCAAGACTAGTGGTGGCTTATGAAACAAGTTTCTTTGCGGATCACCGACAAGCACCAGAGGATGGAGTGAAGTCAACCCAATGGAAAGCGTTTATGATATGTCATGCCAACTTGCTTAATCAAAGAGAGAAAACCGCCATACAAACGTACTCACATCACCACAAAAAGCCTGTCGGGGGCGACAGAGTTCAGGAGGAGGGACGTGTGGAAGGGGAATCAAGTAAGAAGAGAAGAAGAAGAAAATCAAAGACCCAAACTGCTCAATAAAGAATGAAGATTATAAAGCAAAAGATCCACCCTCTTCCCAAAGCCCCGCAGGGGCACACATCAGGAAACAACGCCAAACATCCAGGTCCTGAGGAATGGAATTAAAGAATATCAACAACCAGGACATTTCATGGGAAGGAGGGACCAGGGCCAAGAAGTATCCATGAAGAAGTGCAAGACAATACTTGGCAGGTAATAATCCTCCCGCTAATAGCGTGCGATGGCAGAAAATAAATAGGCTCAAAGCAATGCAACAGGTCAGATGTGTGAAGACAAAGACAAATCAGAAGACCAAAAGTTAGAAAGAGGCAGAGGCTGAAAAGTTGAAGCGGGTGACTAAGAATACCACATTCTCAGTCACAGATAGCGTGCGTGGCAGCCCAACTGAATACAACAACCCAGATTTGTGATGTATGGGATATCAAGGGGCAAACAGAAGCAAAGGACATACCTTGGATAAGATAACCAATTGTCTGATAGTCCTTGTTGCTGCTTTGACCACTGGGTGCGTGTATTCAGAACTCTTATATGAGCTACAAACGAGAAGCAAAAGCCTGTCAAGGGACGACAGAGACAAAGAGGGGGAGAGTGTTGCAGAGAAAAGAGGCATGAAATGGGAGCCCCAAAATTTTCAAATTAATGGGCATATTTTTCTTCTTCAAAGTCTTAGGAAATTCCCTCAAGCCATGTAAATGCACTAGAGGAGTCCTCTAAATGCATAATCCCAAATCATTGTAATATATTCCTTGTAAAATAGTAGAGATTAGTTAATAAAGTGCCGGTCACTTGTGTGAAAGGACCATTTTTGGGGCACATCTATATAAGTCACTTTGTGACTCTTTGTAGACACTTTTTGCCATTGTGAAGAAGGAGAGATCCTAATTTTCGAAATTGCTTCTTTCTTGTAGATTTTCATCTTATCTTTGATCTTCTATGTGTGTGTAATGCTTGGAATGTGTGTGTAGGACTGTTGTCTACCCCTCCCCACTGTTTTTGAGCTACTGTAGTGTGTGTGTGAGCTAGTAGAAGTTGTGAAGTGAGTGTGGGTGTTTCCCTCCATTCATTGTTTTGGTCATAACTTCAAACACCATTGTCAGAATCGAGTGAAGCTACATACAGTAGATGCCACTTGTCGAGAGCTTCAAAACAAACCAAGTATTGGCCATATTTGGTGTTTGGAGCTAGGAGAAATCCTCGATTTAGTGAAAACTACTGTAAGTGGTATCACGACAGACACTTTCAGTATTTACGTGAGTTAGAGAGGTGGATTGGTCTTTTCTCATGCATATAAGCTGAATCACTTCATTTTCCATCATGTGTGCACATGTCCTCATACACTTGGTTAGGTCTTTTCATCGGATTGACAAATAAGCATGTGTCAATCCCCCACTATACGTACTTGTGTGGAAAATGAGATTTAGTCTCTTTGGCACAAGTCCTTGAGTCTTCTTGACTTAGGTACACACCCGTCTATTGTGACATACCAAAACCTGATGGACAATAGACCTCGTCTATCGTGATAGATAGGTCCCCGTGACACATAGCGTTTATCGCGACAGACACCATTTATCGCGATAGACAGAGACCCATGATAGACACCATCTATCGCAACAGACACCGTCTATCGTGACAGACACCGTCTATCGCGACATACAAGACCATGAAAGACGACAGACTCAGTCTATCGCGAGAGACACAGACTCATGATAGACACCGTCTATCGCAATAGACACCGTCTATCGCAATAGACATCGTCTATCGCGATAGGCAGCCCCACGACAGACGACAGACTAAGTCTATCGCGACAGACACTGTCTATCGCGACAGACAGGACCACGACAGACGACAAACTCAGTCTATCGCGACAGACACCATCTATCGCGACAGACAGAGACTCACAATAGACATCGTCTATCGCGATAGATAGCCCCATGTGATAGTCAGTGTCTATCGCGGTAGACACCGTCTATCACGATAGACATGCATTTTCGGCAAAAAATAAGGGGGTAGTTTTTTTTGAAATATAGGCTAAATTTTGGGCATATGTGCATACTCAATTACTCATACACGTACCAAGGCCTTAGAAAAATGCACTAAGCTCTTGAAAGGTCTTGATTTTCTGTTTTAACCCCCTGAACCCTGAACTCTCATAACTTTTTCATATGAAATCCATTTTCTGAGCTCTAGAGCTTGTCAGAAAGCTCATGGTGAATACTTTGAGCTCTGAGGGGTAGGTACACCAAGGGAGCTCTAGAGAAAATTTTTTGGCCATACAAAAGGGGGAACAAGGGTCATTAAAAGTGTTTGAAATAAATTGTCTATCAATTAAAGGATCAAACTTGAGCTAAACTTGGAATTTTTACAAGATCATTTACGAGTTTCTGTTCGCCAATATAAGCGTCTCAAAGTCTGCTACAAATCTAGCAGAATTCATCTGGGCAGTTCTGTTCAACGTTTTGAGATACAATCAATTTTCTGCATCAAGGTATTTTAGTCACCGACCATGGCTGAAAGTAGTGATGTATTCCGTATGTTGGCTATTGAGGATAAGTTGGATGGTACCAACTACCCGTTATGGGCTTATATGATGCGACATGTGTTGGTTGCAAAAGGACTATGGAACATTGTGCAGGGTGTTGAGAAACGTCTTATCACACCTGCAACTGTTACAACTACAGGTACAGAAGCTGATGCAGAAGGTGTCGAAGATGGTGATATTCTGCATATTCCTATTCATGCTACGGTTTCTGCTGCACCTACTCCACAACAGATTTTATGGGATGGCAGAGATGCCCAGGCACATGCATTGATAGCTTTGTCTGTCAAACATGCCATTATTCCTCACATTTTCTCTTGCAAAGCAGCTAAGGATGCTTGGGATACACTTACCACATTACCAAGCTAGGAATGAGGCTCATGTTGCTTACCTCCGAAAATAGTTGGAGAATGAGCACATGAATGAAGGTGATTCTATGGATAGTTTCCTAACGAAGATCAATTTGAAGGAACAATTGATTTCTGTTGATGAGGTTTTACCAAATAGCTCACTTGTGCAGACCGTTCTGAATGTTCTTCCTGATTCATATAAGAGTTTTGCTTCTACTCTTCGGTTGATGATGAAAGGCAATCCAAATGCCTTGTCATTTGAGGAGTTCGTCTCTGTTTCTTGCAGGAAGATCAGTCCAGGCAGAAGAGGTCCATTATGCGTGTTGCAGATCAAGCTTTCCTAGCTAGTTAGAAGGGCAAAGGAAAGTGGGGCTCTTCTACTAGTAAGCAGAAATCTGCAAATGCTTCACATTCGAAGAACTAAGACAAAGATGAGAAAAAATGAGAAAAGCAAAAATTGTTTTGTAAGTACTGTAAAGGGAATGATCATATCATAAAGAACTATCCAAAACTGGTTGCAAAAGAGGAAAAGAAGAAAGAAGCTCGAATGGTTGTTGCAGAAGCCTCTACACCAAAAACGGAGTCTACTAATCTTGTGCAGGAAGAAGAATGGGTGTTTACTACTGTTTGTAGTTTTGACCCATCTTCTCATGAGTAGTGCATGTTTGCAGTAGACTCAGATGTTTGGTATTTTGACAGTGGGGCAACCAAACATATTACCTCGCAGCGCAGTTTCTTCTCTTCACTCGAGCATGCCCCTACAGGGAATACTGTTACATGCGCCAACAACTCCTCTTATCCTGTTATGGGAGTTGGTAAGATCATTTTGACTACTACTGATGGTAGTTATTTCACTTTGTCAGATGCTTTATTTGTGCCAGGGATCAAGAAGAACCTATTATCAGTTTTTGCATTAGCCAAGATTGGCTTGGTTGTGAAATTTGTTGATGACAGGTGTAGAGTTCATGATCTGTCAAATGGCGATGTGATTATTGCTTCTGGCATTTTATGTCGTGGGCTGTATAAGCTCATAGACTATGAAAGATCTGTAAATGATTTGGCATGTGCAGTAAATGATTCTCATGCTATGATAGATGCAAAGCTTTGGCATGCATGCTTTGGTCATCTGAATTTTTCTAGTTTGCTACCCTTGCAAAAATCTGAAATGGTGTCCTCTTTGCCCAAACTTGAGGCACCTCGAAAACATGTTTGTGAAGGCTGTATTTTGGGCAAAATGCAGTGTTCGTCCTTTCCAAAAGATGGTTCAATTCGGGCTACTAAAAAATTGCAGCTTGTACATAGTGATGTCTGTGGTCCTATGCAGACACCTTCTTTTAAGAATTATCTTTACTTCGTGACTTTCATCGATGATTTTTCCAGGCATGCATGGGTATATCCATTAAAGGCAAAGTCCAAAGTGTTCATGTGCTTCAAACAATTTTTGGTTTTGTCTAAAAATCTGTCAGCATGTAAAATGGGCACCGTCCGTTCTGATTAAGGGGGGGGGGATATATGTCTTTTGATTTTTATGCATTTTTGGCTGAACGTGGGATAAAACACCAGTGTACAGTGCCGTATACACCTCAACAGAATGGAGTTGCTGAACGAAAGAATAGGTCACTCATGGAGATGGCGAGGTGTATGGTCAAGAGTCAGGCTTTACCACATAGTTTTTGGCTTGAGGCTGTCATGTGTGCAGCATATGTACTGAACATGTGTCCCACTAAAGCACTGCAGTCTATCACTCCATATGAGGCTTGGCATGATCGCAAGCCATCTGTTGCTCATCTGGGTGTTTTTGGTTATTTGGCATATGCATTAGTGTCTGAACAACATCACATAAAATTGGATGATAAAGTAGTAAAATGTATTTTTGTTGGGTATAGTTCTGAAAGTAAAGGCTATCATCTGTATCATCCACATACTAAATGCATTTTGGTTAGCCGTGATGTTGTTTTTGTGGAAGATACTATTCAGCCATTGCTTTCATGTACTAAGGAGACATCTGTTAGCTCCAAAGACATGTATGATACTTTGCTGCCTCTTTTTATAGGTGGACGGTCTAGTGATGGTCCCAATGCGGCAACTTCTCAGCCTTTGCAGGTTTCATGTGATGATGTAGATCAATCCATTTCTGATGCAGATTTACATGATGCACTAGTTGATGAGAGAGTTGATATTGAGCAAGCAAAAACTATGCCAAAATGGCTGGTGTAGACTTTGCGTGATAGCAAATTAGATGCACCTCTGCCATATCGTACTCGTTCAGGCTCTCATAGTGCCTCTTTTGCATCAGATTGCTATGCTATGGCTGCATCTAGTCTTTGTGATGAGAATGAGCCTGTTTTGTTTGATGAAGCACAAAATTCAAAAAATTGGATGGATGTTATGCAATCTGAATATGATGCTATAATGAAGAATGATACTTAATCTTTATGTGACTTGCCTCCAGGCAAGAAGGCCATTGGCACTAAGTGGGTATACAAGCTGAAGCATAAACAAGATGGTATAGTTGACAGGTATAAGGCTAGGCTTGTTGCAAAGGGTTATGCATAGGAAAGAGGCATTGATTTTGATGAGACCTTTGCACCTACATGCCGTATGACTATTGTTCAGATCATCTGTGCACTTGCAAATCATCATGGTTGGAATGTACATCAGTTAGACATTAAAACAACATTTCTAAATGGTGACTTGCATGAAGAAGTGTATGTTTTTCATCCCTGTGGCTTTGTGCAGAAAGGGCATGAAAACTAGGTGTCCAGGTTAAAGAATGCATTATATGGTTTAAAGCAAGCACCACATGCTTGGTATGAGAAGATACATGCCTATCTGATTGCACATGGTTTTGAGAACAGTCCAACTGAAAGCACCTTATATGTTAAGCGTGCTAATGATGTGCTTCTGATCATCGTTGTATATGTTGACGACATGTTGTTCATTGGTCCTATTGAGAAGCATATTGCTGATTTTAAGGCTGATTTGCATGCCTCGCTTGAGATGTCTTATTTGGGTCATTTGCATAACTATTTGGGCATTCAGTTTATGCAAGTTGATGGTGGAATGGCTTTGTGTCAAACGAAATATATTGACACATTATTGCAGCATTTTGGCCTTGAATATTGTAAGTCTATTGCCACTCCTATGGAGACAGGTTTACGATTGAGTCTTCATGATGCTGGAGATGCATTTGATGATGTTCTCTATCAGCAAGTTGTTGGATGCTTGATTTACTTATGCATTACTCGACCATATATTCAGTTTGTTGTCTCACAGATGAGCAGGTTTATGCATTTCCCAGGAGTCAAGCATTGGCAGGTAGTTAAGTGCATCTTTCGCTATTTAAGTGGTACTCAGCTACTTGGGTTGTTTTATCCCAAGGGGGGATCACTACCGCCAGATTTGCATGCTTTTTGTGACTCCGATTGGGCTGGTTGCTATGACACTCGTGTGTCCACTAGTGGCTTTTGCTTCATGCTTGGTAGTTAATGTATATCTTGGTTGAGCAAGAAGCAGCCTACTGTGGCCACTTCTAGTTGTGAGGCTGAGTATAGGGCAGCTTTCACAGTGACTATTGAGTGTGTGTCGCTCAAACGCCTTATGGCTGATTTGGGTGTTGGTAAGACTTCTGCCACCACCATCTTCACTGACAGTCACAGCGCATTGCCAGTTGCGAGGAACCCTGTGTTCCATGCTCGCACTAAGCACATTGAGGTGCATTATCACTATGTCAGGGAGAGGTTCTCTGGTGGGGAGATCAGCCTGGCATATGTGCCCATGCAAGAGAACATTGCAAACCTTTTCACGAAGGCTTTGCCTAGGGAGAAATTTGAAGCTTTCTGCAAAGCTTTGGGCTTACTTCCTTTTGTGGAGTGATTTCCACATAGCTTGGCACTTCCTTATACATGAGTGCTAGCTCCTTGTTCACCGCATCACGTCCAGGGGGATTTGTTGATATATTTAGGTAGTGATGTGTGTGAACACACTAGGACCACCAGGGCACTTTTTTCCCTCTTTAGGAGGTTTTTTCCCCCCAGTTTGTATATACGCCTATTGCCCTAATGGGCTACTTATCTTTGTACATTCTCTAGTAATACATTCAGTATTGCGTGTTGTGCTCCAAGCTTCTTCTTCTTCCTTGTGTTGTTCGCATGCTTCCGTAGATGTCTAACTCCAACAGTAAGCCCTTCTAGGAGATAAAGATCAATATTAGATACAAATAGAAGAAATTAGAAGAGATAGAGAGATCTGAGGCACCAAAGAGGCATGGATGAGTTTCGTTTGCCCATACCAAGAGAACACCCTAGAATATTGAGGCCTACTCAACTCGTGAAGTCAATGAAATTTTACTTTGATGGAATAGGAGATCCATATGATCATGTAGCTGAATTTAGATAAGTGCTAAGAGCTAAACAAGTTGATGATTTGTTCACTCAGTACAATGCCTTTGGTCTAACCTTAAAAAATACAACTAGAACATGGTTTCAACCATTGCACCAAGGTCAATTTTGGGATATCAACCAATTCTTAGAAGCATTCATCACGGAGTTCTCTAAGGGTGGAATCAAGCATAACACTTCATCTTTGATCCATATCTTTAAGCAGAAACCTCAAAAAAGAGCCAGACTAGCAGGTCATAGGTTTTGGCAATATGTTGAGAGATGCCCCATTGTAGAATTACCCACACCAGCCAAACAAGTGGCATTATTTTTAAATGTCTTGCTAAGTGCAAAATTACAATCCTATGTGTACTTGAAGGAACCTAGGACCATAGAGCAATGTGTGTGAATGTCCATAGATATGGAGGATAACTAGCGAGAAGAGTTAAAACTTTGAAAGATCTACAAGGATTCAAATTGTTCTACCAATTTTACTTCAAAACATTTGACATCAATTGACAACCTAGCAAAAACAGTAGCTCAAAAGTTATGAGACTCAAGCAAAAACACCCCTAGAATGGTTTTAGCAAAAAGATGTTATAATTGTAGAGGGGACAAAGGGAACCCTAATAACCAATATTGCACAATAGAGAGAAGGTACACTAATCACACTACACAAGATTGCCCTTACAACAAACAAGTGGTCATGCAAATTTACCAACAACCATACCATCAACTAGGTAGGTATCCGAACCAATATCAACAATAACCTACATGTACATAGCATATAGAATATAAAATTCTAAGATGTGAAATGCAAGGTTTTCTTCCACTCCATGCTTCCTCAGGGGTTAAATGATGTATGCCTCATGTCGGAAATCCTTTCATGATGTATGTGGCTATATATGTATCCTCTCCCCAATAACTGATGGGGGATGATTCTAACACCCCAATGCAAAAATGGAAGATGGCTGCCCTCCACTAGGTCCACAAGGAGTGATATATACTCACTGTTCTGATTTTTTCTCTGCACCCGTATAGAGAATTAAAATGAACTTTTTCAAACTTTTATTAGACTATAAGAGCTACCCAACAAGCTTTAAATCATCCCAAATGAATATTCCAGCTGGGAGAATCACCCTCTGCAAATCAGGCTACCTGTTTGCAACACTCTCTGCCTATGTGCAGAGATATACCATCACAAAGTTGGCAATTTCTCACAACTCACTCAGCCAAATAACTTGAAACTTTGGAAACATTCAGGGCACAATATGAAAGACCAAATGAAGCTTGAAATCAATGAAAATGAGTACAATAAGAGAGCAAACAATGCTTTGCAATCTGGTACAATCAGATTTGGAAAAGCCTAACTACACCTCTAGATAGAGAGGAGCAAAATCATGAGAAAATGAGGTAAGCAAGAAAGGGGGCTGCTTGTTGGAGTTTATGACTTCAATAAACTAAGTGGGAAACTCGTGGAATTCATACAACACAAGAAACAAAGGCGGGATGATGCTTATATAGAGTTTTACTTTCCTACAATCTAGCTAACCACCCATCAATCAGTGTACGTGCACTTTTTGGTGGATGATTTGATGAGATTTGAATTTGATTGAGTTTGGTGGAGATTCTAACTTTATACCACGACTTTTGGCCCTCTTTTTTGATTGGTCCACTTGCAAAACTCGTGGTTGAGACTTTTTGCATGATTGAGACTTGATTTTAAACACTCCCCCTCAAGTCTCAATGCCTAGGTCCTTCATTCCAATGCATTCCTTGAAGTGTTGTAGCTTTACTCCATCCAATGCTTTGGTAAAAATATCTCCATATTGTTCCTTTGTATTGACATGCTCCACCTTGACATTCTTTGACATGATCTTCTCTCAAATAAAGTGGTAATGCACTTCTATATGCTTCGACCTTGCATGGAACACCGGATTTTGAGCCAAGCATATGCTACTTATGTTGTCACAAAAAATTGGTACTTGCTTAACCTGCAAATCAAGATGAACAAACAACTTCTTGAGCCACATAAGCTCAAATGAGACTTGCGCTAACTCAGCTTCGATCGATGAAAGAGCCACCGTTGGTTGTTTCTTTGGCATCCATGAGATGGTCTTCTTCCCTAGCATGATAACATATCCACTAGTGCTCCTCGTGTCATCTTTGGAACCTGCCCAATCAGCATCACAATAAGCTTGTACATTTAATCCATCATCAAATGGATAATATAGACCTTCATTCACTGATCCTTTGAGGTACCTAAGTACCCTTTTGGCTGTAACAAGATGAGGTACTCTTAGTGCTTGCAGAAATTGAGATAACACTCCAACTACATGTGCAATATCAGGTCTTGTCATAGTAGCATACAAGAGAGAACCAATTATTGACCTATACATTCACTTAAATGAGCTTCATTCCTTGTCTTTCCATGCTTTGTTGTTGCTCTTTGAACTTCGTCTCGGCTTCATATGCATCATCAACCTGTAACACATCTTTGCTTCCATATCAAGGTAGCAACTCATCACATATTACATCCCTAGATACCTTAAGCTCTTTGGTGCAAGGGTTATAGCATCTGAAACCCTTTTGCTCTGAAGAATATCCAAGAATATACACCTATCTGCCTTCGGGTCTAATTACTTTGAGATGTGAAAGGTTGGGTTTCTTACCACACCAAGCTTCATAAGGTGTAACTCCATGTACTCCTGAGGTTGGACAGCTATTCATAATGTATATGGCTGTATTTGTTGCATCAGCCCAATAAGAGGTAGGAACATTCATTTCATTTTACAAAGATCTAGCCACTTCTACTATGTATCTATTCTTCCTTTCTGCCACCCCATTTTGTTGAGGTGCATAACTGCAAGTGAATTGCCTTTTGATGCCATGGTCATGTAGAAAATCTGAAAATTCATTTGAAAAATACTCTCCCCCTCCATCCGATCTGAGAGTCTTTATATATTTCCCTGTTTCCTTCTCCACTAGGTTTTTTAACCTCTTGAAGTGGTAAAACACCTCTGACTTTGACTTCATGCAATACATCCAAACAAACCTTGAATGATCATCTATAAATGTGACAAAATATCTATAAGCTCCAATGGATGGATCCCTTGTAGGTCCCCATACATTTGTGTGTATGAGATTCAACACTTCATTGCTCACATGTGCTCCCTTCTTGAATGACAATCTGCTTTGTTTTCCTAATTGACAAGCATGGCACAAATGTTGCATATTCTAAGATGTAAGATCAGGTAGACCACTCATCAAGCCCTTCCTTTCCATGTCCTTCATCCTTTGTAAGTTTATGTGCCCGATTCTTTTATGCCATAAGTCGATTTCTGCAATCTGTTTATTTCCAATTGACAAGTAGACAATGTGAGGGGTTGATGGCTTTACCTCCATGGTGAAGAGTCTTCCTTGCTTCTTTCCTTTTGCTATGAGTTGTAGTCCTACATGGGGACTTCAACAAAACATCCTTGCTCATTGAACCTCACCTCATAACCTCTTTCAACCATCTGACCTACTGAATCCAAGTTCTTTGTGATGGTTGGCACATGCAACACATCCTTCAACACCTTGGAGTTTTGAGATCCATTTAATGCAACATCTCCCACATGTGTAATCTTGTGATCAATGTCATCCCCTGTCTCTACATGTCCTTGAGTGATGGGTGAATGTAAATTAAAGAAAACTTCTTTATTGCAATTCATATGGTTGCTACAACCACTATCAATGTACCATGTAAAATCTGAATTGACTCTTTCACTTGAACCATACATCATAAGCAAGTTCTCATTTTCTGAATTTGTTGAAGTACTAGCATAATTACCTTGGTTCCTTTTGTATCCTTGATTGCCTCCTCCTTTGGACCAACAATCTCTTGCATAATGGCCCGGTTTTCCACAATTGTAGCATTATCCATTGGATGCTTCTCTTCCATGTGATCTTCCTCCTCTTCCTCTACTCCTTCCTCTTCCTCTTGATCCATAGCTTTGGTTGGAGCCTTCTTGGTTGCTTGAGCTTGAGCTTGACCTTCCTCTCCCTCTGCCTTGGGATTTTTGTCCACCTCTTTTGCCTTTGCCTGTACCTGCATAGAAAACTTGGGCCTGGCTGCCCTTTGATTTTTTGTGAACCTCCTTGGTTCATCTCCTCGATCACCATCAATGTGACTACTTGATCAAATTCTGGTAGGGAATCCCTCACATAAACTGATGTGGTGAATGCTTCCCACCTTTCATCCTCTCTCAAGCCATTGAGAGTGTGTGCAACAAGATCATCGTCTTTGATTGGGCTCCCAATCGAGCCTAAAGCATCTGCAAGCTCCTTAACCTTCAAAATGCACTCATTTATGTTAGTACTTGGTGATTTCCTAAGATTATTCAGCTCATTCTTGAGCTGAATCTTCCTTGTCTTGGTTGATGAAGAGTACAATCTCTCCAAGGTCTCCCAAACCTTCTTGGATGTGTCCAAGTCTTCTATATGACCTATCATGCTATTTCTTATGTGTTGGGAGAGAACGAATATGCCTGTCCTATCCCTTTCTATCCATTCATTAAGTGCCTTGACCTGCCCTTGAAGTGGTGGATCATGCACATGAGGCATTGGCTTTGTGCCGCTCATGAATCCCCACAATCCTTTGTCCATAAGGTAGTTGTTAACTCTAAATTTCCATGGTTGATAATTGCCTTTCTCTAACTTCTCTATTTGTGCATTATACTCAACCATACTGAGCTCTAAGATGCTCCTCTAACTTGTTCTCAAGTGTTTGTATGCTTTAGAAGGTGTGGATATTACCTTTTGATAGCTTCTCCCTTGCTAACCTCCAACTAGTTGAGATCTCGATTGACGTAGCCCCCTTTCAATGTCTTCTTGCTTTGATGAGTCCTCCTTGTGCTTCCACGAGTTGTCTTGATCCCTTCAAGTCTTCAATATGATGCCACTGATGTCTCCAAGCCTCCAAAATGGCTCTGATACCACTGATGGGGGGTGATTCTAACACCCCAATGCAAAAATGGAAGATGGTTACCCTCCACTAGGTCCACAAGCAGTGATATATGCTCTCTGTTATGATCTTTTCTCTACACCAATAGAGAGACTTAAAATGAAATTTTGCAAACTTGTAGTAGACTATAAGAGATACTCAAAAAGCTTTAAATCATCCCAAATGAATATTCTAGCTGGGAGAACCACCCTCTGCAAAACACGCTACCTGTTTGCAACACTCTCTGCCTATGTGCAGAGATATACCTTCAATAAGTTGGCAATTTCTCACAACTCACTCAACCAAATAACTTGAAACTTTGAAAAGTTTAGGGCACAAGATGAGAGACCAAATGAAGCTTGAAATCAATGAAAATAATTACAATGAGAGAGCAAACAATGCTTTGCAATGTGGTACAATCAGATTTGGAAACGCCTAACTACACCTCTAGATAAAGAGGAGCAAAATCATGAGAAAATGAGGTAAACAAGCAAGGGGGCTTCTTGCTGGAGTTTATGACTTCACTAAAATAAGTGGGAAACTTGTGAAATGCATACAAATCACTTCACACCTGCTAAGAATGATTGCTGGAGAGTGTAGTGGGACTCTTTAGCTAGTTAATGATCATAAATAATCATATATGTTGCTTGGAACATGATCCACTAATCAATGGATCAAAACAGATAGGTAGGAGTTGATCCAAGAACAAAAAACATGTTATTTTTATTCCTACACATGTTCAATGTTTTGAACAGTTCTTTGAGCACGGTAGCAATTGGCTTAATTCCTTTTTGGGAAACTCTAAATAGCTTAGTAAGATATCAATCATGAGGGATTTCATAAAAAATGATGGACTACACATATAGAAGGATGAGTTAAGACCATCCTGACAATTTTGGGGTTCAACAGTCAATAGACCAGTGAACAAAGATGAGTTAATATCTTGCTATTTAGAAAAGCAATGCTAATGAAACTTTGTAGTCACGTACATAGATACTATGTTGAATCTACCATGCTTTAAATCATGAAAAATGATCAATCATGCACTAAGAACAAGCTCTGAGAAGATCACTGTTCTAATCGAGTTATAATAGAGAAGTGAAATGAGAATGTAATGATCATATATGTATTAAATCATATACAAATATAATGTCATTGGCAATCATACATTGCTCAATGTATGAGAGGTGAATGAGCCATGAGATAAGCTCTCACTTCACAATGAATCTCCCTCAAAACGATCTCATGGGCTCGAGATGCACACGGGTCTTTTTGATCCTCTTCTTATAGTTGTACTTGGAGCCAAGGTTTGAATTCAAATTCAAAGATCTACCTAAAAAGTGAATCCTAAAGTATAGGATAGATTCTCCATCACTCAAAAACTAAATGAGTCATGATTTTAGAGCTTCCTAACTCCACTTGGATGTGAACCACTTTTACAAAGATAAATGTGAAGGGTTTTATAGGAGGTTGATTATATGAAGCCTTGCATAAGTTATCTCAATAAATCAAGTATGAGTTAATTAACCAAGTATGTGGGCTTGGTTTTAATTGCACCAATAGCTCCCCCTCAAGCCTAAAATGCTTGCTCTTCATTCCTACTTGATTTCCTACAAACCAATCATCAATTTGAATCTATTCATCTTTGTTACATCCAATGACTTTGTGAATATATCTGCACATTGTAAATGAGTTGATACATAAGATAGTTGAATCTTCTTACTAAGCAATTTTTCCCTCACATAATGATAGTGCACCTAAATGTGCTTAGTCCTTGAATGATATATAGGATTAGTAGCCAAATGAAGTGAACTAGTGTTGTCTCCATAGATTATTGGAGTGTAAGAGTGTATCTCCAAATCTGCATATAGTTGCTTAAACCACATAGCTTCTTGAGTTGCATTTGCCAAACCTCTATATTCTGCTTCTATGGAAGATAATTCCATAGTTGGTTGCTTCTTAGATGACCATGATATGAGCTTTGAACCTACAAAGGATAGGTACCTTGAAGTGCTCCTCCTATCATCCTTGGCGACAGCCCAATCTGCATCAGAATACATCTTTATATTTATGTCAGAAGTGAAGGAATAGAGCAACCCTTCATTTACCCTTTATATACTTAAGCACTCTTTTTGCAGCTTCCATGTGAGGCTTCCTTGGTGCATGCATAAACTGACTTAATGTACTTACTCCATAGGCAATGTCTACTCTTCTTAGAGTAGCATAATTGAGACTTCTCACAAGTTGTTGATAACCTCTAACATCTTCAAGTAGTTCTCCTTCATGGAAACTCAGCTTATGATTGAGTTCCATAGGAGTACCTGCAATTGTAGTGTTCTCAATCTTGAACGTTACCAACATATCATGTATATACTTTCTTTAAGTAACAAATATACCAAAATTTGTGTACACAAGCTCTAAGCCAAGAAAGTAGGTTAATAAACCAAGATCAGTGATGTTAAATTCTTCCATTAGTCGAGCCTTAACCTCCTTGATGCCATTAGCATCATTCCCTATAATGATGATGTCATCTACATAGACACATAAGTAGATAACTTTTGATTTGTTCTTCTTAACAAATAAAGAGGTATCTGCCTTGCTAGCCACAAAGCCTTGGTCCTGCAAATAAGCAACAAGCCTATGGTTCCAAGCTCTAGGAGCTTGCTTGAGACCATAGAGTGCCTTCCTTAGCTTGCATACATAACCTATTTTATCTTTATCTTCAAAACTTGGTGGTTGTGCATATACACTTCTTGTGATATCAATCAATAAGAATGCATTCTTGATATCTAACTGATATAGATTCCAATTTTTAAAGGTAACAACACTTACCAAATCCCTAATTGTTGGCCTCTTTGCCACAGGTGAAAAAGTTTCTTCATAGTCCACTCCATGAGTTTGGGCAAATCCCTTTGCCACCAACCTTGTCTTGTACCTGTTTATAGGGCCATCTGAGTTGTTTTTGATTTTGTATATCCACACGGATCCAATCACCTTCATGCTTGGCTTCTTGGGAACTAGATCCCAAGTATGGTTTTCCAGAAGTGCTTCTACTTCTTCTTGCATGGCTTCTCTCCATTCTTTCTTCTCCCTAGCCTCTTCAAATGAAGAAGGCTCTTCTATCATAGAGCCTTTAGTGATATACAGAGAATGCTTGGTTACTAATGATGTATCATAGCCATACCTTATGGGCTTTTTGCTTTCTCTTTGTGATGTCCTGAGTGCTTGATTTGAAGACTCTAGGATGTCTTCTAATTTCTTGAGTTTGATCTTGCCTCTTGACTTCCAAGCCTTAAATTCACTATCATATGGTAACTTGATTTTTGTGCAATCATCTTCAAACCATGAATTATTTTCATCAAACACTACATCCCTATTAACTATAGATGCTTTGTTAGTGGGATTGTACATCCTATAGCCCTTTTGGTTATGATCATAACCAACAAATATACATTTCTTAGCTTTAGGGTCAATCTTCCTTCTAATTTTCAATGGTCCAATGAGGGTCTCTTGCCATTCCATGCTTTGTAGGGTGTCATAGCATAATGATTTGGATGGGAGCCTATTGACCAAGTAGGTGGTTGTGGAAATAGCCTCTGCCCATAGGTAATTAGGTAGATTCTTCTCATTTAACATAGACCTAGCAGCTTCAACAATTAACATGTTCCTTCTCTCTACCACTCCATTCAATTCAGGAATATATCCTGTTTTTAATTCCCTCTTTATGCCTTAGTCTTGTCAAAATGAATCAAATTCATGTGAAAAGTACTCACCACCTCCATTAGATCAGATCCTCTTGAAGCTCCTTTCCCTTTGGTTTTCAATCAGTGCCAAGTACTTTTTGAAACATGTAAATACCTCATCCTTATGCTTCATGAAATAAAGGATTGTCCATCTACTATAATCATCAATAAATGAAACATAGTACCTTGAACCTGAGATTGATGAATCTTTGCTAGGACCCCACACATCAGTGTGTACAAGCTCCAAATAGTCTTCATGAATGTATCCCTTCCTATTAAATGGTTTCCTGTGAGCCTTGCCAAATTGGCATGCTCCACATTTATATATCATATGTTGCTTGCTCACATTGGGAATGCCAAGCACACTTTGATCCCTGCATATTTGCTTCAGAGTTCGTTCTCCTATGTGTCGTAGCCTTTTGTGCCATATTTCTAACTGAGATAAGGTTTGATATTTGTAATTGAATAGTGCTATGTTCCTTGTGTCTTCAATCTCAAATCTAAATAATCTACCAGACTTCTCACATTTAGCAATCCTTTTAAAGTCTTGTTGAGGGTCTTCCACATATGCTACATGCTTAGTGAATCTGACCTGTAAACATTTCTCAACAATCTATCCAACACTAATTTGGTTTTTGGTTATAGTTTGCACATACAGAACTTTACTCAAAAGGTTCATGCTACCTTTAGATGTTTTGACATTTCCAATTTGGTTGACTGAGTTTTTAGTATCATCACTTGTTTGTACTTCATCCTTCCCTTTGGGTTCTTCAAGGTTAGATAATAAAGCTACATTTTTAGCCACATAATTAGAACAACGTGAATCAATATAGAAAAGATGCTCATCATCTTTACCTTGCTTGGATGTCATGTTCATGATGAGTAGTGAATCTTCTTGGTCTTCAGTATAGTTGTTGTAGTCCCTTCTTCCTCCGAAAGCTCCTTGGTAATTGTTGTTGTTGTAGCCTTGATTGTAGTTATGGTTGTAGTTGCCTCCACCATTGTTGTATCTGCCTTTGGATTGTCCATAGTTACCTCTATGGAGGCCTCTTCCCCTTTGATTCCTTGTATTCTTGAAGCATTCTTCTGTGGTGTTGTTGGTAAGACCACAAATGTTGTAAGGTGAATTGTTGTAGGATCTCCCCCTACCTTGCTTTCCTCCTCTCCCCCTTCCTCTAGCACCTCTTCCTCTCCGTGCATAATTAGCTTGAGAGGTACTAGCCTCTTCTTCATTTTTCTTGCTGACCTTTATCCTTAGCTTTATTTTTGTCTCTATAAAGGGCAGAAGATTGGTTACCTCTAGAGTTGTCACCATTCTTATTAAGCTTTGTCTCATGGGTGAAGAGTTGCCCCATCAAGGTGTTGAGGTCAAGTATTTGCTTTTCCATGTAGAGGTCCATTGTTGTGGTGAAGAACTCCCACTTATCATCAGCTTTGATACCATTAATGATCTACCTTACTATGTGTTCTTCTTCTATCTCCTCTCTAATGTTTGCAACCTGATCAGCCGCATCTTTTGTCTTGGTTACATAATCAGCCACTCCTTACTTTGGTTGTTTCTTTAGAGTTGTAAATTCCATCCATAACTGATTCTTCCTAGCTCTTGTGTTTGAGGAGAAATATGATGAGAGTACTTCCCAAGTCTCTTGGGAGGTCTTGCAGTTCCTAATGTGTGGTAACAAGAAATCACAGATTGAGTTTAGTAGATAAGACCTAGCAAGAGCATTCTTTGCACACCATGTGGTCAATCTTTCTTGCTCTTCCCTTGTAGGTTGATGCTTGCTCCTAAAGGTTGGGATTTCTTCATCTCTTGAGATGTATCTATATAGACTTCTCCCTTGAAGGTAGGCTTGTATCCTTAGTGACCATGCTGAGTAGTTGTTTCTGTCCAATTTGTCAATGAAGGATGGAAATCCATCTCCCATCTTGCTTGTTTTTGCTCTGATACCACTGTTGGAGGAGATGGTGGATAGTCTTCAGAGATGAAGTGGTGTTGATTGATCTTGCTTCACACCTGCTAAGAATCATTGTTGGAGAGTGTAGTGGGACTCTTTAGCTAGCTAATGATCATAAATAATCATATATGTGCTTAGAACATGATCCACTAATCAATGGATCAAAATAGATAGGTAGGATTTGATCCAAGAACAAAAAAACTTGCTATTTGTATTCCTACACCTGTTCAATGTTTTGAACAGTTCTCTAAGTACAGTAGCAATTCGCTTAATTCCTTTTTGGGAAACTCTAATTAGCTTAGTAAGCTATAAATCATGAGTGATTTCATAAAAAATACACACAGAGAAGGATGTTTAGCAAATCATAAGACCATCCCGATAATTTTAGGGTTCAATAGTCAACATACCAGTGAGCAAAGATGAGCTAATATCTCGCAATCTAGAAAAGCAGTGCTAATGAAACTTTGTAGTCATGTACTAGACAATATGCTGAATGTATCATGCTTTAAATCATGACAAATGATCAATCATGCAGTGAGAACACACTCTGAGAAGATCATTGTTGTGATGGAGTTATAACAAAGAAGTGAAACGAGAATGTAATGATCATATATGTATTATATCATATACAAATACAATGTCATTGGAAATCATACATTGCTCAATGTGTGAGAGGTGAATGAGCTATGTGATAAGCTCCCACTTCACAATGCATCTCCCTCAAAATGATCACATGGGCTTGAGATGCACGCGGGTCTTTTTTATCCTCCTCTTATAGTTGTACTTGGAGCCAAGGTTTGAATTGAAATTCAAAGATCTACCTAAAAAGTGAATCCTAAAGTATAGGATAGATTCCTCATCACTCAAAAACTAAATGAGTCATGTGATAGCAAGTAAATAATCATTCCGTTGTTGGATGATGTGTTTGCATAGTTACCTTGCCCTCTATAATTATTGTTGTTGCTTTGATTCCCTAGTCTTTGAGCTCTAAGATAACGCTCATTTGCAAAATGACCTGACTTACCACATACAAAGCATCCATTTGAAGTGGATTGTCCTCTTCTGCCAAATCTTCCAGCTCTTCCTCTATTTGTTGCTCTTCCACCTCTTTGACTTGCATTTTCTTGTTTTCTTTGACCTCCTTTTTTGCTTTGATATCTTCCTCTTCCTCTTGTAGCACCTTGGTTGTGTCTTCCTTGTCCTCTACCTACATACAACAATTGTCTTTGGCTATCCTTGGCATTATGACCACCAAGGCTCATCTCCTCTATCACCATGAGAGTGATTAATTGATCAAAATCAGGAAGAGAGTCCCTTACATACACTGAAGTTGTGAAGGTCCTCCATTTTTCATCATCCCTAAGTCCATTTCAAGCTACAAGATCGTCATCATCTAGGGCACAACCGATTGATCCTAGTTTAACCTTTAATATGTAATCATTAGCATCTTGAGAGGGGCCTTTCCTAAGATTATTTAGTTCATTGTTTAGCTGGATTTTTCTAGATTTTGTTGAGGTTGAGTACAATCTCTTCAAGCACTTCCACAACTTCTTTGATGTATCCAAATCTTAAATATTTCCTATCATGGAGTTGTTAATATGCAAATAAATGACTCTTTTGTCCCTTTCATTCCACTTTCTTACCGATCTTCTCTGTTCATTAGTTTGATTTAACTCATCTAAAACGGGTTTTGGCTCTCCACCACTCACAAGTCCCCACAAACCTTTCCCCATTTAAAAAATTGCTTATTCTAAATTGCCATGGTTGGTAGTTTCCCTTTTTGAGCTTCTCAATCCGAGCATTGAGATCAGCCATGGTGCCTTTTAGATCTTTTGAACCTCCCCCTTGATGCAATGAAGTTGAAAAAGATGGCTTCTACCTCAAAAAATAGAGCTCCTCCTCATGATGAATTTTCATCATTGATACGATGACTTGTTTGCTTCCTTTTGTTGTTGATGTGCTTGTTCTTTGCTTCTTTCCTTCAAGCTTTGATGAGGTCTTTACTTCACTTCAGCAACTCCTTCTTCTCTCTTTGATACTCCACGTATAGCTCGGATACCACTATTGGAGGGTAAACATTCCTAAGTGCACAATGAAATCAAATGAACCCTTCTAGGATCCTGAATTTTTTTTGACGTAGGCTCTGCATTTTTTTAGTATCTATGAGTACATGTAGAGAATGGAAATGAAACTTAGCAAACTAAAAATAGATTAGAGATTTTTCAAATGAGGAAAATCACTCCATTTGGATACTAGATGAGGCCTCAACTAGTTGCAACAAAATAGATAACTTGATCTCTTCAGAGAGTATTAGCTAATTACAGAGACACTATTCCAGCCATTTCTCTACACTTGTGTAGGCACTGATCCTGATACTTATAACACTCAAAGTAGAGCTTATAATCTTTCAAACAAGATAAAAATAATTGAAAATGGATTCGAAATGAAGGACAAACAACAATTACAAGATGAGGGTGTCTACCAAGATAACCTAGAGAGATAGAGTATGTAAAAGTGAAATTTTTGCAAAACATCTAAATAGATAGATAGATAGATAGATAGATAGATAGATAGATAGATAGATAGATAGATAGATAGATAGATAGATAGATAGATAGATAGATAGATAGATAGATAGATAGATAGATTAGACTTGTACAAAAGCATTTCACAAAAGATTCAACACAGAATGAGAATACTCAAAAAGATCGGGTGCAACATTTTCTATTTCAGAGAAAATTTACATCTGAGTAATGAGAGAGAGTCTATTCACTTCTAGAGTATCTAATTTTCATCTAATTCTCTTCCAAACTTGTTCTTACATAATCTCTCTACTTTGCCCCAACATTCTCTTTGTATATGTAGGCAAATTTCTACAAACTCATGACCATACAAAAGTATGTAATGATCTGACTCTAAAAATAATGTACATATTTATACACATCTTTATCTCCCGAATATGGACTTCCTTCATGCTTCATGAATTGGTCTTTTCTTCAGTCCATGACTTCAATTCTTCATCCAAACCTTCAATTGTTGATTGCCCTGCACCAACAGCTCCCCCGCAATCATCAATTGAGGTTTTCTCTATCTTCTTTATACCTGCCATGTCTTTGAATCTCTGTAGCTTTGGTCCATCCAAGCTCTTGGTTAGCATATCAGCTATCTGTTCTTTTGTTGAAGTATGTATGACTTCAATCTCTTTATCCATCACCTTCTCTCTTAGAAAGTGATACTGAATCTCAATATGTTTAGTCCTAGCATGAAGCACATGGTTAGCATCTAGATACAATGAACTCATGTTATCTCCATAAATAGTGGGTATACTCTGAATGATGTCAAAACTCTAAGCCATATCACTTCCTTTGCAGCTTCCACCATACCTTTATACTCAGCTTCTCTGGATGATAAAGCAACTGTATGTTGCTTCTTTGAACACCAAGAAATTAACTTATCTCCCACATAACACAAGTATCCATAAGTTGATCTCCTATCATCAGGATTACCTGCCCAATCTGTATCACTATATATCTTGATGTTTGTGTCTGATGTAAAACCATAATACAAACCCTCTTTGAGTGTGCCCTTAATGTACCTCAACACTCTTTGTCCTATAGATCAGACTACCAACCAAACTTTGATATAGCTTCATGTCCTTGAACTCTTCTCCTCCATATTTGCTCAATTTGTGATTCACCTCCATTGGAGTAGGTGCTACCCTGCAATCATTCATCTTAAACTTGATCAACAAGTTTCTCAAATACCTTTCTTGAGTCACATACATTCCATGTTGAGTGTATGAAATCTCCATGCCCAAGAAATATGACAAGTCTCCCAAATCGCTGATCTTGAATTCTTTCTCCATTTGCTTCTTTAGGCTTTGAATGCCTTTCTCATCTGTACCTGTAAGAATTATATCATCAACATATATGCACATGTAAATGAACCCACAAGCAAGCTACTATCTGCTTTAGATACTTGAAATCCAAGTTCTTTCAAGAACTTCACAAGTCTATAATTCCATGCCCTTGGGGCTTGCTTCAAACCATACAAAGCTCTCTTGATCTTGCACACATGATCTGGATACCTTCCACCTCTGAATCCTTGTGGTTGCTCCATGAAAACATCATCTGAAATATAACCATTCAGAAAAGCATTTTTCACATCTAATTGACATAATTTCCAACCTTTACATGCAGCAATAGCTATGAGTGTCTTGATGGTTGTCATCTTTGCCACAGGACTATAGGTCTCATCATAATCAATACCATATGTTTGAGCAAAACCCTTCACAACAAGTCTAGCTTTATACCTAGAAACACTTCCATCTGCAAACCTCTTTGTCTTGTAGACCCACTTGCATCCAATGATCTTCTGGCTATTTGGTTTAGGAACCAACTCCCATGTCTGATTCTCCATCAATGCATCATATTCTTCCTGCATAGATTTCTCCCAATTTACCTTGCCTTTTGCCTCTTCATATGTAGAAGGATCTTCATCTGTCTTTATCATATAAGCATAATCTTTTGTAGCCAAAAAAGAAGTGTCATAGCTATACCTTGTAGGTTGCCATTTGTGCCTTGTTGACCTTCTGAGTTCCCCACTTCTTGAAGTTTCTGGTTCATCACACTCAGGATCAAATCTTGGCATTTCTTCAACTTCAACCTGCACTTCATTATTCTCCTCTACATCAAATATTTGAACCTTTGATTTACCTTTCTTTTGATTCACAACTTCTTCATCACCTGCATTAATATTGATTGCACCTGCATACCAAGTACCTTGCTCATCAAATGTAAAATCCTTTGATACAAGAAATTGTTTTGTGGATGGACTCCACAACCTATATCCCATCTGCTTATCATCATATCCAATAAATACATACTTTTCAGCTTTAGGTTCCAATTTGTGCCTTAATTGTGATGGCACATATGCATATACCAAACACCCAAATACTTTGCAATGATCTAGAGTAGGTCTCTTACCCCACCATGCCTCATATGGTTTCATACCCTGCAAAGCTTTACATGGTAACCTATTGACCAAATATGTGGCTGTGTTTACAACCTCAGCCCACAAATAATTAGGGCAATTTTTCTCCTTCATCATTGACCTTGCAAACTCAACAAGAGTTCTATTTCTTCTCTCTGCTACACCATTTTGTTGAGAGTACCTGCAAGTAATTTCTCTTTTTATTCCTGCATTCCACAAGTAATCATTAAACTCATTAGAGAAATACTCTCCCCCTCCATCTGACCTTAGTCTCTTCAACTTATGACCTGTAATTCTCTCTGCATACATATGATAATGTTTGAATGTATTGAATACCTCATACTTATCTTTGATCACATAGATAGTGATCCATCTGGTAGCATCATCAACATAAATCACATAATACCTTGAACCATTGATACTGAAATCCTTTGATGGTCCCCACACATCTGTGTGTACCAACTCAAGCTTCTCTGAATACATAAAACCATGCTTAGAATAAGATTGCTTATGAGCCTTACCTAATTGACATGCCTCACATTTGTATGTCATATGTTGACCTGCAACATTAGGCAATCCAAGCACTGAACCATTGTTAATCATATCTTTGATACCTCTTTCATTGAAATGTCCAAGCCTCTTGTGCCAAAGATCTAACTCAGAGATCTTATGTCCTCCATAAGTGAACAAGGCATGACCAACATTACCTTGGATCTTCAATGTGAACAATCTTCCTTCTTTCTTCCCTGAAACAATTTGTTTATACCCATTGCTAGGGTCTTCCACAAACACTCCTTCATTAGTGAACCTAACTTCATAACCTTTTTCAACAATTTGTCCTACACTTATCAGATTCTTAGGAATTGTAGGAACATACAAGACCTTACTCAAGAGGGTGCTACCATCCTTGGCCTTTACTGATCCAATTGACTTCACATTGTGCTTTGTATTGTCACCTGTTTGAACTACATGATTAGTTACCTTATTTTCCAAATCAATCATCAATGCTATGTTACCACTCAGGTGATTGCTACACCCTGAGTCAATGTAAAAGACTCTTTGGTCTTCACTTTGCCTTTCACAAGTTGCATTCATTATCAATGTTGAATCCTCCTTCTGATCTGAAGCATAATTGTAGTAGGTATTGTTGTATTGCTGACTTTGGAATCCTCTACCTGCATTTCTTCCAAAGTAACCTCTACTACCTCTACCTTTGAAATTACCTCTTTGATTTCTTCCACCTCTTCCTCTTGAATTAAAGTTTTGATTATATCCACCATTACTCTGAGTATTATTAGCTAAGTGATTTGTCTTACCACAAATCCAGCAAGCTTTGACTCCATCTTTATTACTCCTGCCTCTTCCTCTACCTTTGCCACCTCCTCTTCCTCTTAGGAAGTTGGCTTGGCTAGTTGTACCTTCATCCTCATTTGCTTGTTGCTTTCCTTTGATATTCTTCTTCTTATCATTTGAATACATTGCATGACCTGTACTCTTATCACTTTCACCTTTGACATCCTACTCAAAGGTTAACATATGTCCTAGCAACTAATTTAAGTCAGGAGTAAAATGATCAAGTGATAATTCAGTAGACAAAATGAATGGCTTCCATTTGTCATCACCTCTCAACCCTGTGAGGATTTGCCTTACCAATTTATCCTCCTCAATGTCTTCATCAACTGCACCTAACGCATCTGCAATGTCCTTCATCCTTGTTACATAGTCTGAGATGGATTGAGAAGCCTTCTTCTTGAAAGTGGTAAATTATGCCCACAAAGATGCCTTCCTAGACTTTGTGGTGTTTTGAAAAAGCTCCTCCAAAGCATTCCATATATCACTCGCACTTTCAAGACCTATAATGTGAGGTAGCAAGTAGTCATTGACTGCCATATAGATAATGCTCCTAGCTTGAGCATCTCTCTTCATCCAATTCTTCAAATCTGATAATTCTTCCCTAGTTGGAACACTAGGATCTCTGAATTGAGGCTTTTCTTCTTCACCTGTGATGTAACTTATCAAGTCTTTGCTCATAAGATGAGCTTCCATCCTCATTGACCATGCTGGATAGTTCTCTCTATCCAACTTCTCTATTTGAAGAGAATCTCCCATCTTTTCTTCACCTGTGTATTGAATTCTTCAATCTTTATGAGTAATATATGTACCTTTACTTTGAATGATACTCCTTTTGTCTTCCTTGATGTCGTATGGCCTCCTCCTCAAGCTTTGCTCTTAAGCTTTCACCTTCTGAACCTTCAGATGTTGAATTCTTTGCAGCTGCAACAGTCAGAATCCTCCTTCCTTCAATTCTGATACTTCCTGCTCTGATACCACTGATGGAGAGTGCTAATCTCCAAAAGAACAAGTTACTCTTGTATTTAGAACACCTCTATAACAAGAATAACTCAGATCTTCACCAATTTTAGAAGATCAATACTCAATTGTCAAGTTTTCTGAACAAACTGTGAAGAAGGAGATTACACAGAAAGTCTGCTGCACATAAATCACTCATTACCTTATCAATTGTGTAAAGTTTTTTATAAAACTTTGTATGAGGTGTTGCGTAAAGATTGCGCACCTTCTCCAAGTTAAAAAACTTCAAATGCTTGAGTAGATTATGAGAAATGATTCAAACAATCTACCTATGTCTGAAACTATCTCTCTGTAGAGTCGACTTTGACAACTATAACTTCTAAGAGATGGTTCTCTCAATCTAGAACCCGTTTCTACAAATGCTTTTAGCCACGAGTAGCTTACCTTCCAACTTAAAGATTGAGTGCTTGCTTGCTCAAAAGTTTACAATGTGGAAGGAGAACTGACTAAAATATTAACATCGAATTTTGCGCCTCCTGCAACTTCTCATGTTTCCATTTACACATGTAAATGTTCCTAACCTGATCAGTCCATGACTTCAATACTTCATCCAAACCTTCAATTGTTGATTGCCCTGCACCAACAGTTCCCACACTCTTCAGATTGAAATACAAAACTTTCAACATTGTTCTCACCAAATTCCCATGTCTTTAGAAGAAAAACCTTCTAAGCAAAAACCTTACACTTAGAATGATAATTATGGAACCAAAATCAAAGAAAAAATTTATCGCTTGATAGTAGCAGGATTTATCTATGAAATTGAGCATACCAAACGGGTATCCCCCTTTGTGGTAGTTTCAAAAAACAATGTGAAGGTACGAGTGTGTATTAACTTGAAAAAGGCTAATGTAGCCACCATAAGAGATAGTTAAGTTTAATTTCACTGAATAGCTTTTAAAGTGAGTAGCAGGTAAGGAACTATAGAGATTCTTGATGGGTTCTTTGGTTACAGTCCAATAGCCATTACCCCGAAAAGCACAAAAACAAAAAGCTTTCACCAAAATTAGAGCAAATTTCTCTAAATTTAGGGAACATAACTTTTATCGCACAATTGTTTTTGAAAAATTTCATGCAAAATTTTTGCACTATGCTACTTCCATCGATGAAAAGATTTGAACCCGGGCCAATTTCTTGATTTTGAAATCGTTTCTCATATGCAAACTTTCCACAATTGTTTTTGAGAATATTCTAAAGAATACAACTATTATGTTGTAGGTTTAGAACTATTTGAACATTGTTTCCAACAATCCCCCCTTCAATATCATAATGGTACAAGGTTTAACAACCTACAAAACTTCCTACGACTCTCTCTAGTCAATGCTTTGGTAAAAATATCTACAACATTTTCACTTGTAGGTATGTAGACTAGCTCAATGTGCTTCTTAGATACCTGTTCTAGAACGTAGTAGTAATGTACCTCTATTTGCTTTTTCCTAGCGTGATGAGTGTGTTCTTTGCAATAGAAATAACACTTTGGTTGTCGAAAAATATTTGAACTGGAAGATGAACTTGAACATCAAGATAACTGAGAATCTTTTGTAACCAAAATGATTGTAGTTGTAAATGCAGCCCTATACTCTGCTTCACTTGAAGATGTAGCAACTATAGGTTGTTTCTCGGATAACCAAACGATAAGACAATATCCTAGAAAGAAGCAATAACCACTTGTGCTTCTTCTTGATTCTTAATCATCTACCCAATCGGAATCTAAAAAACTTTTAAGTAAAAATGTGACCACTTCAAAAATATCATAGCATAATTGGAATTTCCCTTCAAATATCTAAAAATTCTCTTTACTTCTTTCCAATGAATCTTAAGCAGACTGTGCATGAACCTAGATACTTTAGAAATTGCAAATTGAATGTCCGGACATGTATTACATAAATATATCAAGCAACCAACTCCTTGACTATATAATGTGGCATCAAATGGTTCTAAATCTACTTCTGAGTGTAATGAAACATTGACATCCATAGGTGTCTGCATAGGCTTGGAATCTATCATCTCAAAATTTTCCAATAATATCTCAATGTATTTCTACTATGTCATGTAGATACACTCATCTCCGTACATGAATTCAATCTCAAGGTAATAATGCAAAAGACCTAAGTCATTACATCAAATGTATGGTTAAGTTTGCTTTAAAATACCAAAGATCTAAATCCTTGGGACCTGTCATGATCCTATCATCAACATATATGATAATAATAATCAAAACATTTTTTTTCAGCTTTAACATAAAGAGTGGGAGCTACATCCGAGTTTTCAAAACCAATAGATAGAAGATAGAGATGTATCTTCTCATACCAAGCTCTTGGTGCTTGCTTTAGTCCATACAAAGCTTTGATAAGTTCGCATACTAAATTATCTTTACCTGTGTCTTCAAAACCTTCTAGCTGCTAAACATAAACATCTTCATGTAGATCACCCAATACAGATTTGACATCTAACTGGTATATTTTCCAACCAAAGAATGCAGCTAAAGAAAGTACTATCCTAACTACTATCATTCTAGATGTAGGAGCAAAAGTCTCATCATAGTCAATACCTTTCTTTTGTGAATAACCTTTGACTACTAATCTTGCTTTATACATGTCAATAGTACATTTGTTTTTCTTTTGATTTTGAAGATACACTTTACACCAGTTACTTTTTTTCATTTTGGTAACTCACAAAGCTTCCATGTTTGATTCTTATGAATAGAATCAATCTCTTCTTGCAGCTTTCTTCCATATAGGACTATGTAGTACATCTTGAACACTAGTTGGCTCATTCTCAACTAAAGTAAGAGCTTATATATTATGGATCTCAAAATATTAAAGTAACCACTTTGGCATATCCTTGAAAAGTGGTGGAATCCTTTTTGGTTCTTCAATATCTCTTTCCTTTGGAAATCTCGAACTTTCTCCAACTTCATGAGTTGGAACTTCAAGAGTACTGATGATGGACTAGGTACTAGTGTAGGTAATGAATCTCTTAGGGTTTGACAAGGTTCATTACCCCGCTTGTATGGATGAATATAAGAATCTGAATTCCTTCTAAAAATTCATAGTCATCTGCTTTTATGAAATTTGGAATCTCTTCCTTCTTATCATAACTTTGACTTTTTGCAATATATGCATTGTG
This sequence comes from Ceratopteris richardii, assembly GCA_020310875.1. Classification (NCBI taxonomy): domain Eukaryota; kingdom Viridiplantae; phylum Streptophyta; class Polypodiopsida; order Polypodiales; family Pteridaceae; genus Ceratopteris; species Ceratopteris richardii. Next base: position 54,782,025 of record CM035417.1, on the reverse strand, counting down.
CAAGTATAGGATATCACATGTATCTAGAACATAGAATCTGTATCCTTTGCTTTCAATTGCATAAACAATAAATACATTTTTAAGCTTTTACATCAAGCTTACGAGGATCCTTCTTCTCAATTTGAACATAAGCTGGGGAACCAAAAACTTTAAAGTAACTCACATTGGGTTTTTTCCCATAATAAGCTTCATAAGGTGTGATGACCTTCAAAGCTTTTGTGGAAGACCTATTTAGAATGTGATTACCTATATGTACTGCATCAAACCAAAACTTAGGATAAAGATTTTTGGATGACATCATACGATGCATCATCTCAACAAGTATCCTATTCTTTCTCTCTGCAACACCATTGTGTTTTGGGGTGTAAGCAATAGTGAGTTGATGAGAGAAACCTTTGTTTTCAAGAAAAGACTTAAAGTATTTAGATATGTATTGTCATCCTCTATCACTTCTCAAAATCTGAATCTTTGATCAAATTTTATTTTCAACCATAGCTAAGACCTTCTTGAAAGTAGGAAAAGCCTATGGCTTCCCTTTAAGACTGTAAGTCCATGAATACCTTGAGAAATCATCAATAAAAGTAGCAAAGTACATGAAACCTTGAATAGAATTTGTTCTCATTGGAACATTCACATCTAAATGTACGATCTACAACTTCCTTATGGCCATGATGTATCCATGCTTCTTGAAAGGAAGTTTGTGAAGCTTTCCTTCAAGACATCCTTCATGACTCCACATCATCTAGTAAAGCAAAAGTAGGAAAACCCTCCACCATTCCATGATCTTTGATATGCTTGAGAACTGTGTAACTGATATTACCAAATCTAGCATACCATAACTTCATATTCTCTTTAAGTGTAGTAGACCTAGCAACATAAACATGATTGATTTTGGATAACAGAAACATGCCACTTCTATTTTCACCTTGAAGTAGACAATGCTCCTCATTAGGTGAGAGGATCTGACATGAATCTTTCTTAAAAACAACTTTGAAAACATCTGATAAGAAAGTAGATATAGAGAGCAAATTCTTATTCATTTTTGGAACCCTAATTTTGATTAAACCAAAATTAGAAACTAGTGAATGAAAAAGCGAGGACAGATGTAGACTTGTTACTCACATTATGTTAGCAAGTGATGCCGATGGTTCACTGATACTAACTCATCCAAATACTCGTGATGTAGAGTACACCTCCTCCAAGTGTGTAAGAACACCTAAAGAATACAACTATTATATTGTAGGTTTAGGACTATTTGGACATTCTTTCCAACAAAACTAAAGGAAATTGTGGATGGGTAGGGAATTGGGACGAGTGTGGAAGATGGGGCAGGGAAATGGTAGTTGTGGAGGTGGCTCCGTGAAGTGTAGTTGCTTCATTTTTTGGTACGGGGATTCTTATGTTCTTTCTAGTGTATGATCGTGTCTTGACATAATGTTGGTCATAAAAAGATGTTGGTCTTTACAACATGGTATGAATAGCTTCAGTCTCTCCTAATATCTCTGTCAAAAGTTGGAAGGGCTCAATGAATCGAGGTTCCACTCCCTCTTCACTTAGGATCTGTTCAATCAATGCTCTACCAGTGTTAAATTAAATACAATGATGTTCTTGTACACTCATCATGTTGTCATATAGTCTTTGTAATTGAGTTATATAGGCCAGGGCATCTTCAATTTCTCTACCCTCTTGTTGTTCATCATGTTCCTTCTTGTCCTCTCGTTGATCTTCTTCTTCTTTTGCTTCATCTACCGGTCTATGTTTTCCTTCTTCCTATTGCTAGTGATGGTCACCCTCTCCTTCATCTTTAGGCTACAGGTTCACACCTTGAAGAATTCTTTTAAGCTCTTCATTACTAAGATCTTCAAGACGGATTCCTCCAAGGAACTCTAAATCAATTGGCATATGGGAAAAATCAAGTTGATTCCATATGTACTTTGTCTTGGCAGCCTGCGTGTGAATGGTCATACTACCCTTTGTGGTGCAAGAGTTACATATGGGGTCAATGTAACTCCTCTAGGTTGAGCACATTATATAGATCCTCTTATCCTCTTTGACAGTGGTATAGTGGATCTCTTGCTCTTAAAATGTTTCACTTTGGTCCAAGATAGTGCTCGTTGAAGAAGCATGTTGTAGGCCAAGCATCTATAGATGATTCTTGTGAGAGCAAAAAACCCATGCAATACTTCCTTTCGTGGTCACCACTTGTGAGCTTGATGATCTGATCAATAATCTAATGCACTAGGTTGATGGCCATATCTTGTGTATTTGCTAAGTATAGACTGAAAAAGACTTTCTTGTGTAGCATTGTCAATCTATCCTGCCCTAGAAAGGTGAAATGTTGCATGCACATTCATAGGTGGATTGTAATGTTTGGTGTCATGACTACCATGTCTTTAAGTTTTGTAAGATTCATATTTTTCATGTTGTCTAGATTTAAACCTTCCTTCTTAGTAAGGATGTGCACACCTTGCATATCTAGAGCCTCACATACTAGGTTGTTTGTCATATGAAACTGCTTTAACTCATCGCCACACACTAGCAATGGGATCACAAAAGTACAGAATGCACGAAGGGCCTTGTTGGGCATCAGAGATTTAATGAGATAATAGAAACACATAAAGTTGGGCTTTGGAAGCTTTGCACTCAAATATTCTACTAGCCTTGCTTTTTGCCTTACCAGAGATAAGTCTTCTAAGTTCTATAGATGCTCAAATTCTCTTGTGAAGAAGAGGTATTTTTCCCACACATTGTTGTACTCTATTTTTGCTTCCAAAATGAAAGATCCTTCCCTGACGGGTCTCGCCACTTCACTAAACCAATGAGAGTTCTTGTTGGCTTGAGTTGTATGGCCCATTGGTGGACCTTGGATCGGGATGATCTGCAAGTCCCTCATATCCTCTTTTTATTAAGTTCATGTAATATTTGTAGGTTCTCAATGTCTATGGTTTGGTGACTAGTCCCTCCTTGTGAACTAGTTCTTGTTATGTCTGCCATGGTGCTAACAATGGTGGTTGCTCTTGAATAGGCTAAAAGAAGAAGATCATATTAGCATTGCATTGGAAACAAGATGATACTTTGTCCCCTTTACAATACCAACATGATATTTGTTCAGGTCAGTGAGTTAGTGGATAAAACAATCCAAGTAGCCGAGTACCACTCAAGTAGCAAAAGATGAGCTTAACCGCCTGCCAATGCTTGACACCTGGGCAATGCATAAGCCTGCTAATCTGTGAGACAACAAACTGAATATCTCGCCAAGTAATGCATAATTAAATCAAACATCCAATAGCCTGCTAATAGAGAACAACATCAAATGCATCTCCAACATCACAAAGACTCAATTGTAGACCTATCTCCATAGGAGTGGCAATAGGTTTACAGCTTCAAGGCCAAAATGCTGTAATAATGTGTCAATATATTTCGTTTTACAAAAAGCTATTCTGCCATCAACTTGCATAAATGGAATGCATGCAAATGCCCCAAATCAAACATCTCAAATGAGGCATGCAGATCAGCCTTGAAATCAGCAATATGCTTCTCAATGAGGACCACTCAGCAGCATGTCATCAACATACACAACAATGATCAAAAGAACATCATTACCACGCTTAACATATAAGGTGCTTTTAGTTGGATTGTTCTGAAAACCATGTGCAATCAGATATGCTATATGTTTTCATACCAAGCACGTGGTGCTTACTTTAAACCATATAATTCCTTCTTTAACATGGACACCTGGTTTTCATGCCCTTTCTACACAAAGCCATGAGGCTGAAAAACATACAATTCTTCATGCAAGTCACCATTCAAAAATGTTGTTTTAATGTCCAACTGATGTACATTCCATCCCTGATGAGCTGCAAGTGCACATATGCTATGAACAGTAGTCATTTGGCAAGTAGGAGCAAAGGTCGCATCAAAATCAATGCCTCTTTCTTGAGCATAACCCTTTGCAACAAGCCTAGCCTTATATCTGTCAACTGTTCCATCAGGCTTACGCTTAAGCTTGTATACCCACTTAGTGCCAATGGCCTTCTTGCTAGGAGGCGAGTCACATAAAGACCAGGTACTATTTTTCATGATAGCATCATATTCAGATTGCATTGCAACCATCCAATGTTTAGAATTTTGTGCTTCATCAAACGAAACAGGTTCAGTCTCATCACAGAGACTAGAGGCAACCATAGCATAGCGATCTAATGCAAAAGAGGCATTATGAGAGCCTGAACAAGTACAATATGATAGAGGTGCATCTAATTTGCTATCATGCAAAGTCTACACTAGCCATTTTGGCATAGTTTTTGCCTCCTCAATATCATCTCTCTCATCAACAAGTGCATCATGCAAACTTGCATTAGAAATGGAATGATCTGCATCATCACATGAAACCTGTAAAGGTTGAGAAGTTGCTCAATAGGACTAGCACTAGATTGTCCACCTATAAAAAGAGGCAGCAAAGTATCATACATGTCTTTGGAGCTAACACATGTCTCCTTTATACATGAAAGTAAAGCCTGAATAGCATCTTCCACAAAAACAACATCATGGCTAACCTAAATGAATTTAGTCTATGGATGATATAGACGATATCATTTGCTTTCAGAACTCTTCCAAACAAAAATACACTTTATTGCTTTATTATCCAATTTCCTACGATGTTGTTCATGCACTAATGCATATGCCAGATAACCAAAAACATGCAGATGAGCAACAGATGGCTTGCGACCATGCCAAGCCTCATATGGAGTGATAGATTGTAGTGCTTTAGTGGGACACCTGTTAAGTACATATGTTGCACACGTGGCAGCGTCAAGCTAGAAACTATGTGGTAAAGCCTGACTCTTGACCGTACACCTTGCCATGTCCATGAGTGACCTATTTTTCCATTCAACAACTCTATTTTGTTGAGGTGTATATGACACTATACACTGATGTTTTATCCCGCATTCAGCTAGAAATGCATTAAAGTTAGAAGACATGTATCCCCCCCAATCAAAATAGAGGGTAAACATTTTACATGCTGATAGATTTTCAGCCAAAACCAAAAACCATTTGAAGCACATGAACACTTTGAACTTTGCTTTCAATGGATATACCCATGCATGCCTAGAAAAATCATCAATGAGAGTCATGAAGTAAAGATAGTTTCCAAAAGAGGGTGTCTGCATAGGGCCACAAAAATCACTATGATCAAGCTTCAATTTCTGAGTAGCTCAAACTGAACCATCTTTTGGAAAGGAGCAATGATACATTTTGCCCAAAATACAGCCTTCATAGACATGTTTTTTGGGTGCCTCAAGTTTGGGCAAAGAGGACACCATTTTAGATTTCTACAAGGGTAGCAAACTAGCAAAATTGAGATGACCAAAGCGTGGATGCCAAAGCTTTGCATCTGACATAGCTTGAGAATCATGTACTACACATGCTGAATCATTCATAAATTTTTCATAGTCTATGAGCTTATACAGCCCACAACATAAAATGCTAGAAGCAATAATCATGTTGCCATTTGATAGATCATGAACTGTACATCTGCCATCAACAAATATTACAACCAAGACAATCTTGGCTAATGCAAAAACTAATAACAGATTTTTCTTAATCCCTGGCATAAATAAAGCATCCAAAAAAGTGAAAGAACTACCATCAACAATAGACAGAATGATCTTACTAACTCCCATCACCGGATAAGAGGAGTTGTTGGTGCATGTGACAGTATTCCTTCTAGGGGCAAGCTCAAGTGAATTGAAGAAACCGTGTTGTGAGGTAATATGTTTGGTTGCCCTAGTATCAAAATAGGAAGCATCTGAGTCTACTGCGGACATACATTGCTCATGAAAAGATGGTTCAAAACTCCAAATAGTAGTAAACACCCATTCTTCATTCTACACAAGATTTGCACACTCTAGTTTCGGTGTAGAGGCCTCTGCAACAACCATTCTAGCCTCTTTTTTCTTTGCCTCTTTTGTAGCCAGTTTTGGAGAGCTCTTAAGGGTATGATCATTTGCTTAACAACATTTGCAAAACAATTTCTACTTTTTTGATTTCTTCTCATCAAAGAATGTGCAACATTTGCAGATTTTTGCTTGCTAGTAGATGAGCTCCATTTACCTTTGCCCTTCTAATTAGCTAGGAAAGCTTGATCTACAACATGCATGAAAGACCTATTCTGCCTAGACTAATTGTGGAGAATGAGTTCTCCTATGCGCAACGGAAGTGTGTAGTGAGCCCTTGTATGTCCAGCACTTGGACAAACATCTGCACCTTAGATAGCTTGCTGCTCTCAATACAAAACTCAAATGGACTTGAGACTTTAGTCAATCAAATTAGACAAAGAGAGCTTTCTAACAAGCTATAAATGACTTAATTTGGACAAGTTTTGATTAGGAAACACAACTGTCAAAGATGAACTACCTGTCCACACAGGTATGCTGAAGAACTGAGCTTCACTCTCGGACTGATAGGTCTCTGAATATATATCCTTTGAGAAAGATATTTAGTACAAAGAAAGTAGACACAAGTAGCTTTCCAACAAGCTAAAAATCAAGTAATTTTGATGAGTTTTGATCAGGAAACTCAACTCACCAAGATAGACCACCTGCATACATAAGTACACTATAAAACTAGACTTTACTATCTGATAGATATCTCACAAAATATAAATGATCTCAATGAGATATTTGAGAAAGTGAAAGTAGATGCCAAGATCTTTCCAACAACACAAAAATCACGCAATTTGGATATGTTTTGGTCAGGAAAGTTAACCGACCAAAATAGACTACCTATCTACATAGGTATACTGAAAATCTGGACTTCACTATTTCACTGATATCTCACAGTCTACATAAGCTTTCAAAGAGATATTTGATATGCAGAAAGTACACGAGATAAGCTTTCCAATGAGTGCTTAAACGCACAAAATGGTTACATATGCACTGAGATATGAGCTCTGCAACAGAGCTATGTACAAACTGACGTGCGGCTGGAAGGAGTCTAAGGGAAAGCCAAAATGACAAAATGGCTAGATCCGACTACTGGGAGCTCTTGCCTCTTTCTCTCCTTGTTTTGAATGTGCTCCCACTTCACTTTTATAACCAATGAGCATGTGAAGAAGTTTGTGCCTTCTTCTTAACTCACCACTTTCTCCACTACATGCTACTAACTACAAGGCAAGATATTGTATCTCTTACTCATCATGAATTTTGACTAGACTTTTTCTTTTATTATTTTTTCCTTTTTTCCTCCACTTTTTCTTTATCTTTATATTTGGTAAATTTATCCAAGCATGGCTCATATGAAAATGAGCTTGTACATTTATCTTCAACACTCCCCCTCAAGCTCATTTGGGAGTTATCTTCGTCCATGTCCTTCAAATTTATCGCATCCTTGAAACCTTTGAGTTTAGAAGCATCCAAGAACTTTGTAAACATATCTGCAACCTGCTCTTTGGTTCTGATGACCTTTACCTCCACATCTTTGCTTAGCACCTTCTCCCTTACATAGTGGTAGTGGACCTCTATGTGCTTGCTCCTTGCATGAAACATAGGATTGCTTGCCAAGTAGATACTTGACATGTTATCACCATATATAGGGATGGTTCCAACTTGCACTCCAAGATCAGCCAAAAGATTTTTAATCCACATTGCTTCACATGTGGCAAATGCTAGTCCTCTATATTCAGCCTCCATGGATGAAAGTGCAACAGTTGGTTGTTTCTTTGAGCTCCACGTGATAGGTTTGCTTCCTATCATGAACACATAACCTGAGGTTGATCTTCTATCTTCCTTTGAGCCTGCCCAATCAGCATCACTAAAGCCTTTGACCTGCAGTTCTTCATCAAACTTATAAAACAAAGCATGATTAACTGTATGCTTTATGTATCTCAACACTCTCTTGGCTGAATTTAAGTGTTCACTTGTCGGGGCTTGCATAAATTGAGAAACTACACCGACAACATAAGATAAATCAGGTCTTGTAATGTTTGCATAGATCAATGATCCTACAATGCTTCTGTATGTCGTAACATCTTCCAATGGTTCTCCATCATTTGAACAAAGCTTTGTATTTGTGTCCATGGGTTGAGTGAGTGGTTTGCATTCACTCATTCCAAATCTGAAAAGAACATCCAACAAGTACTTCCTTTGCATCAAGTAGATGCCACTCTTTCCATAAACAACTTCAATTCCTAAAAAATATTTCAACTCTCCAAGATCTGAAATTTTAAACTCTTTACCAAGCTTCCTTTTGATATCTTTAATCCCTATAACATCATTTCCTGTTATGATGAGGTCATCGACATATATGCAAATATATACCTCTCTATTTTCTTCCTTCCTCATGTACAATGAAGGATCTACACTACTTGGGTTGTATCCACACTTATTTAGATACTCTACCAATCTTTGATTCCATGCTCTTGGTGCTTGCTTCAAGCCATAAAGTGCCTTCTTCAACCTGCAAACAAAATCTGGATGGTTTTCATCTTCAAATCCAACCGGTTGACTCATGTATACCTCTTCTTGTAGTTCTCCATTGAGAAAGGCATTTTTGATGTCGAGTTGATATAATGGCCATCTCCTTGAAGCACCAATTGCTATTAAGGTTCGGATAGTTCCCATCTTTGCAACAGGGCTGAAAACTTCATCATAATCTATACCTTGTGTTTGTTTAAATCCTTTGGCAACTAATCTAGCTTTATATCTAGCTAGAGAACCATCAGCATTCCTCTTTACTTTAAACACCCATTTGTTTGGAACAATCTTCATACCTTCTTTCTTTGGCACTAACTCCCATGTGTGATTATCTTTGAGAGCTTTGATCTCCTCTTTCATAGCTTGCTTCCATTCCTTTTGTGTACAAGCTTCTTCATATGTCTCAGGCTCTTTGTCTTTGATAACCTGCATCATGTATGCAAAATGTGTCGCCATAAAACTATCATAACTCAACCTTTGAGTTGGATACCTTGTCCTTGAAGATCTTCTTTCATTGCCTTTAGAAAGTTGCTTCTTTAACCTATTCAACTTTACCATCGGAGTGATCACCTCTTCATATTCTTCTTCACTTGCATCTTCCTCACTGTTTGGAGTAGCACTTGCCTCTTTGGCTCTACTATGAGCTGAATTTGGAGACAAAGAATGACTCCCCCTCCATGTTGAACATTCTTCATTTGATGTAGATGCCTCTGGACCTGAAGCCTTTGTGCTTGATTGTTGAACTTCTCTTTGATTTGTTCCTGCATAATCATCACAATCTTCTTCAAGAATCTTTTCCTTTCCTTTATCTTCATACCATGGTCTTAGTTCATCAAAGACCACATCTCGCGAGACTCTTAATTCCTTTGTTCTAGGGTTGTAACACTTGTATCCTTTTTGCTCCGTTGAGTAGCCGATGAAAATGCATTTTTCTGACCTTGGTTCCATCTTTGTTCTAACTTCTTGTGGAATGTGAACAAAGCAAACACATCCAAACACTTTGAGGTGTGTAAGATCAGGTTTCTTACCGGAATATACCTCTTCTGGAGTCAAGTGATGTATTCCTGATGTTGTGCACCTATTCATCAAGTAAATGGCAGTTGTGGTAGCTTCAGCCCAATAGTACAATGGTACCTTCATCTCGTTGAGCATGCATCTTGCAATTTCAGCAATTTGCCTATTTTTCCTCTCAGCTACTCCATTTTGTTGTGGTGTGTACCTACAAGTGAATTGCCTTTTGATTCCATTCTCTTGTAGAAAATCTGAAAATTCTTTGGAGAAGTATTCTCCTCCACCATCGGACCTTAAGGTTTTGATAGACCTTCCTGTTTCCTTTTCAACTTCAACTTTGAATCTTTTGAATATAGAAAACACCTCTGATTTTTGCTTCATACAAAACAACCATACCTTTCTTGAGTGATCATCAATGAAGGTGACAAAAAACCTATTACCAGCCATTGATGCCTCTTGAGTTGGTCCCCATACATCCGTATGTATCAAGTCCAAGACATTTGGAGCCACATAATTGCTCCTCTTGAATGGCTGCCTCGTTTGCTTTCCTAGTTGACAAGCTTCACATAACTCATGTAGTCCAATGCTATTAAATTTTGGAAGACCTCTTACCACTTCATGTTTGCTCATGTCCTTCAGCTTTGGAATGTTGATGTGTCCTATTCTTTTGTGCCATAAGTCCAGCTCTGAAATCTTCTTGTTCCCACATTGAATGTACATGACCTTTCCATGTGGATGTTGGACATCCAAAGTGAACATCCTTCCTTCTCTTCTACCTCGAGCAATGACCTTGAAGCCTTCCTTTGGATTCTTTATGAAGCACCCATTCTCATTGAATATGACATGATAACCCTTCTCTACCATTTGTCCTACTGAAATCAAGTTCTTTGAAATTGTAGGAACATGAAGAACATTAGATAGTACCTTTGCTCTACTTGTATCTCCAAGCCTTATATCTCCAATGTGTTCAATCATGTGTTGAGTATCATCACCTGTTTCAACACATCCTTTGCCACTTGGTACCTGTAGATTAGTGAACAAACTTCCTTGGCATGACATATGGTTACTACAACCTGAATCAATGTACCATTTTTTGTCATCTTCACAAGAGCTTCTATACTCATGTCTCATTGCAAGTAGTGTGTCCTTGCTTCCTTCACTTGAGGTGCTTGCATAGTTGCTTTGGTTCCTTTGATTGCCTCCATTTTGTCTTCCATTCTTCAGCCAACAATCACTAGCATAGTGTCCTACTTTACCACAATGATAGCATGTTATACCTTTATGAGAATTGTAAGAGCTTCGGCCTCTTCCTCTACTTCTACCTCGACCTCTTCCTTGTGCATTGGCATTTGATGCATCCTTGTTGTCTTCCGAACTGTTTTGGTTGTAGTTGGAGTGGTTATAACCTCTTCCTTTTCCTCTTGAGCCTCCTCTTGAATTTCTTCCTTTACCTCGGCCTGCATATAACATTTGGTTGTGGCTGTCCTTTCCTTTGAGACCACCAAAGCTAAGCTCTTCTGTGACAAGATGAGGGATTAGTTGTTCAAAACCTGGATATACATCTTTCAAGTTAATGGAAGTTATAAAAGGCTTCCATCTTTCATCATCTCTCAAGCCATTGAGAGTATAACACACAAGATCTTCGTCTTCAACCGTTGTCCCAATAGAAGCTAAAGCATCGCTTAGCTCCTTAATCTTCAAAGTATATTCAGCTATGGATTGACTCGAACTTTTCTTGATTGTGTTCAACTCATTCTTGAGTTGAAGTTTCCTAGCTTTGGTATTTGTTGAATACATCCTTTCAAGAGCTTCCCAAGCATCCTTAGCTTTCTCTAAATGTTGAATATGACCTACCATGGCATTAGTAATGACTTGCGAAATGAGGAACATGACTCTCCTATTCCTCTCCTCCCATTCTTTTGCTTGCCTCCTTTGGACTTCGGTGGCCATAGCTTGATTGATTTGAGGTTGAGCATCATCGCCGCTCACAATACCCCATAAGCCTTTGCCCATTAGGTAGTTGGTCATTCTAAACCTCCACACGGGATAGTTATCCTTGTCCAACTTCTCTACTTGTTGACCCAAGTCAGCCATTGAAGAGTATCAAAGACTTTGAGAGTTACCTCGAATAGTTATAGTCCTTTTGCTCTTGCGTTTGTGAAGCTCCTCCTTGTTTTATAGCTCCTCTTTTGCTTTTCTTTATCTCCAGCTCTATTGATGAAGCTTCAACACCAAGTTTGCTCTGATACCAACTGTGGAGAATGAGTTCTCCTATGCGCAACGGAAGTGTGTAGTGAGCCCTTGTATGTCCAGCACTTGGACAAACATCTGCACCTTAGATAGCTTGCTGCTCTCAATACAAAACTCAAATGGACTTGAGACTTTAGTCAATCAAAGTAGACAAAGAGAGCTTTCTAACAAGCTATAAACGACTTAATTTGGACAAGTTTTGATTAGGAAACACAACTGTCAAAGATGAACTACCTGTCCACACAGGTATGCTGAAGAACTGAGCTTCACTCTCGGACTGATAGCTCTCTGAATATATATTCTTTGAGAACGATATTTAGTACAGAGAAAGTAGACACAAGTAGCTTTCCAACAAGCTAAAAATCAAGTAATTTGGATGAGTTTTGATCAGGAAACTCAACTCACCAAGATAGACCACCTGCACACATAAGTACACTATAAAACTGGACTTTACTATCTGACAGATATCTCACATAATATAAATGATCTCAATAAAATATTTGATAAAGTGAAAGTAGATGCCAAGATCTTTCCAACAGGACAAAAATCACGCAATTTGGATATGTTTTGGTTAGGAAATTTAACCGACCAAAATAGACTACCTATCTACATAGGTATACTGAAAATCTGGACTTCACTATTTCACTGATATCTCACAGTCTACATAAGCTTTCAAAGAGATATTTGATATGCAGAAAGTACACGAGATAAGCTTTCCAATGAGTGCTTAAACGCACAAAATGGTTACATATGCACTGAGATAGGAGCTCTGCAACAGAGTTATGTACAAACTGACGTGCGGCTGGAAGGAGTCTAAGGGAAAGCCAAAATGACAAAATGGCTAGATCCGACTACTGGGAGCTCTTGCCTCTTTCTCTCCTTGTTTTGAATGTGCTCCCACTTCACTTTTATAACCAATGAGCATGTGAAGAAGTTTGTGCCTTCTTCTTAACTCACCACTTTCTCCACTACATGCTACTAACTACAAGGCAAGATATTGTATCTCTTACTCATCATGAATTTTGACTAGACTTTTTCTTTTATTATTTTTTCCTTTTTTCCTCCACTTTTTCTTTATCTTTATATTTGGTAAATTTATCCAAGCATGGCTCATATGAAAATGAGCTTGTACATTTATCTTCAACACTAATGTTCTCACAATAGAACAGAAACTAACTCTTCAAATGTTAAGGTATTCGTATTTCCTTTCATCATCAAACAAAAAGTAGAGGCAAAACTCTAATATGAGTTGAGAAGACCATTCAGAATAGTCTACACAAGTGAATTAGCAAGAAGAACTTCATCAGCAAAAATCAAATTTTCTTTCAAATCCTTGATCTTTATAAGAAAACTTTCCATAGAATCACCTTCATTCATATGCTCACTCTTTAACTGTTTTCAGAGGTAAGCAACACGAGCCTCATTCCTAGCCATGTTTGATAAACAAGGTTATCAATGCATATGCCTGAGCAACTCTGCCATCCCAAAAAAATTTCTCTATAGTAGGTGCAACAAAAACCACAGCACAAACATGAATCTGAAGAATATCAACATCTTCAATACCATCTGCATCAGCTTCAATACCTGTATTTGCAGGTGTAATGGGATGTTTTTCAACACCCTACACAATGTTCCACAGTCCTTTTGCAACCAATACACATTGCATCATATAAACCCTCAATGGGTAATTGGTACATCCAACTTATCCTCAACAACCAACATACGGAATACATCACTACTTTCAGCCATGGCCACTAATTAAATACCTTGATGTAGAAAAATGGTTGTATCTAAAAAAGTTGAACAGAACTACCCTGATGAGTTCTACTAAACCTGTAGTAGACTTTGAGATGCTTATACTGGCAGACCAAAACATATATATATATATATATATATATATATATATATATATATATATATATATATATATATATATATATATATATATATATATATATATATATATATATATATATATATATATATATATATATATATATATATATATATATATATTTGGCACAAAAATATGAAATAGCCTGCACAAGCATTGCAATAGTGCATTCAGAGGCCAAAATTTCATGTGATTTTGAGACAACAATCAAAGGGGTGTCGACGACGCCCTAGATGAAGCAGTGACATACTGTGATACCAATTGTTGGAGTAAGACATCTGTGGAAGCAAGAAAATAGCACAAGGAAGAAGAAGAAGCTTGGAGCACAACACATTAGGGCTATATGTGTATATACAATCCAGGGGAAAAAAACCTCTTAACAAGGGAAAAAAGTACCCCGATGGTCCTAGTGTGTTCACACACATCACTACCTAAATATATCAACACAAAGTGAGAGTAGTGATAATAATCACTATTTTGGCGTAATGTTCGATTAATGTAAAAAATTGATTAGGCCTTATTGCCGGATTGTGCTTGACTACTCTATCTTCTCATTGCTTGCAGGCCAACACTCCCCCTCTCTAGCATCTGTCGTCCTTGATAGACCTTTGTTCTGGAGGGTGGTCGATGTAATATTGGAGGACATTGATAGCCAATTGTGTACCTAAGTCGTAAAGCCTTAGGGGCTTTTCCTAATTGAGACTGTACCTCAATCACCCACAATTACATATAGTGGTGGATTAATACATGCTTAATTATTTATCCATGAAATTAGACATATCAAGTGTATGAAGATGTGTGCACAAATGATGGCAAATCAAGTGATACTGCTAACAATGCATGAGGAATATGTTTATCTACCTTTCAAGTCACTTATCTCACTAAAAATGCACGTCGCCATACTTATTACAGGAGTAAGCACAAATTAAGGCTTTTCTCTCAACTCCAAACTCTGAATATGGTCAATAATGCGTTCATTTTGAAGCTCTCAATGAGATGCATCTAATTTAGTATCTTCAGCATAGTTTGATGTACATACTTCAATCCATGAGCAAAATAGTTAATGGTGGGAAATACCAACACCTGCTTCACAACTCACCAAACTTCACGCACACCACAGTAGCCCAAACTTGAAGGGAAGGGGTAGACAATAGTCCTAACCACACATTTCGAGCATCAAACACACATACAAGCTCTTGGAGAGGAAGATGCTCATAAGAGAAGAAGAAAATTCAAAATGTTTAGCTTGGTTACTCACAATGGAAAAAAGAGTTTGCAAAGAGTCATCAAGTGACTTATATATATGTGCCCTAAAAATGGTCTGACACTTTTATTAAAAATCACTAAATTCCTACTATTTTACATGACTTATGTTATGATATTTGGGATTCATCCCTCTAGAGCATTTACAAGGCTCTTGATGTCATATCATGTAAATTTGAAGAAGAAAAATTATGCCTAATTTTGAAAATTTTTGGGGCCTGCTTTTCTATGCCTCTTTCTTTTGCAACACTCTCCCCCTCTTTGTCTTTGTCATCCCTTGATAGGTTTTGCTTCTTGTCTTTAGCATTGGCATGTGGCAGACCTGGTCCCTAATTATCCTGATGGCATATTCGTAGATGTCCACCGCCAGCACCTCTGGAGGCTTTAATGGCTCAGAGGAAGTGTGTACTTCTTCAATTATTTGCCATCAGTGGTCAAGGAACTATTGAGAACACACCCCTTGAGACCTATTGCATTATTTTTAGCCTGCTTATTCTTCTCATCGCACACATCCTATGGTTAAGGTGACATATATTGAATCACCCTTCAATAGAGTTCTTCGCATTGTTGCAAGGACCTTGTTTAACTTCCCTTTACACATTCTTTGAGCCCTATCATATTCTTTTTAGAGCACATGTCCAGTGAATCAGGTGATGTATATTTAGTCACTTTTTGTTAGAGTTCTTTCCATTATTGGAAGGACCTTGCTTACTTCTTTGTTTGCACTCTTCGGGTCCTCCCTATTTTGTGTTGAAGCTAGATGTGTGCCCCTACAAGGCTTTGGGCAAAGGGTGAGTCTTCTATTGAGCTACTTTGCATTTTGATTTTCTTCTTCTTTTTCTTTTGCTCAATTCTCCCTCCACGCATCCCTCCTCTTGAACTCTGTCGTCCTCGATAGGCTTTGATAGGCGATGTGAGTATGTCTGGAATATTGTTTGCTCTTTTTGGTTAAGCAGATTAACTTCATGTATCATTAACTTTTCCATTGAGCCAATTTAATGGTGTCATTTGGTGCTTGTCGATGATCTACAAAGAAGCTTAGATCATATGCAACAAGCTGAGCGTTTGAGTTTGAAGACATTTTCAAAAATATTTCAGAGTCCATTTTAAAAAATCCCATAAAGAATGCTTCATCAAAAGTTTGCATGTAGGGACTTGGCAAAAACATTATTCTAGAATAAATTGCCATTATTGTAAGGTAGATATCCATAACACAAAGATACAAAATTAGAGCATATGTTTTTTGGTTGATACTAATGAAGTTAAGAAATGTGTATTCCACATGTTTGAACACCTTCAAAACTATGAGGAGCATGTTCAACACTTTATTGGTCATTTTGATTGCTAAATCTAGGACTGAAGCATACCTTGAAATCCAAAATTCGATTGTTCGCACCATGTAATCTTTGGTTGGTAAGTAATTATGTGGTGGGCTTTGCAATAATGGATAATAAGGCCATTGGTTATTTATTGTGCCTCCCAAAATTGCTTCCATGGTCTTCTTCATGGCATAGGGCAAAATGATGGATTTACTTGGAGTAAATATGGTGCATCTTCCCATTGCACCTGCAATGTAGGTTTTTTCTCCGAAAATTTGCACCTCCATATCGGATTAGCTTTGTTGAATTCTTCTTGTGTGTACAAAAATGTGTCCACCTTGAAGTTTAATTGTTGGTCCAGTTCTTTCTACATAGTTCTTTTAATATAGTGTCTAGTTTTGTCTTTGAGTAACCATATGGGATATTGAATGGTTTTATGATTTGGTCTAAATTTTTAATTTTCATTTTTGCCTCCTTCATCACCTTTATTATTGTATCCTCAAACTGGGCAGTTAGTTGGGATACCAATAGAGTCGTCTCCCTTTGGCCTACTTCTATAATATTTGTTTTATTTGGATAAGCATGTTGTACCTCCACTTCCATATGTATAGGCAAGTTATTGATGGGGGAGAAAGAGGTTATACCTCAGTCTCCACAGTAGCCGCTTGAGAGCTCATAACTACTAGTGTCTCCATATTGATGTGCTTTTTCATATGATCCTGTAGACTTTTGATCAGTGCATCTTTTTCTTCCAAATATTTCCTTGCTTCATTTAGTTCCCTATCGTTTTTCAATTTATACTCACCAAGCGCAACATTTTATCTGCGTCTTCATGACAATGTTTAATGTACCTTGATTCTACTGCTTTCCATTTATTTCTTAATTCATTAGTATCATGCATATATTTCGATTCCCATTGCTCATGTAATTCTTGCTCCTGCTTGAGCTATTCAGCATACTTTGCAAGTTGTGCCTCGAGCTCCATTGTGTCTCTCTGTGTAGCTTTTGATACCTCTATCAATTGATTGAGTAGAATAGAAGTCATTAATTCTTTGTTCTGTTTCTAAGCGTGTCTACCTCATCCATGTATATTTTGATTTGTGTTTCTAAATTTTTTCTTTGGTTTATCAATCATACCTTTTCTACTTTGTTGGTCTTGTAGTTTGGTGTGACTTTTTGAGTTGGCCCCTCAACCGCTTGTTTTCCTTTGTGAGCTAGTTGCACTTCTCCATTGTCTTTAAGTTCATCCTCTTTCCTTATTAGTACTTGTTGGGATTATAGTACTTGTGCCGATAGCTCTTCATTTAATATTTTGAATCAATTTCTTTCAACGAGTGCTTGGTCATAATCCTTATCCACTTCCATTAAATGTTGTGTTTCCATGGTCGTTTCTATCATTCATTTCACAATGAGTTTGAGTTGGGCCATGTCCACATTCAGCCATGTTTGTGGTATGATTGGTTCTTCACCTACTTTGACATCTTTCCCTTTGTCAATATGCATGGTCTCACAAAATGGTTGTCTTATGTGAAGGTGAACCTTTTGTTCATCCTCGCGTGTTGTATTTGGCTTTGATGAGCTGCGTTGAAATGTCACATCCATGGGTGATGGTTTTGCCACCACTTTGATGGGCACAATCATTTCTTTTTCAAGAAATTCTTCTTCTAATGGTTCTTCCTTGGGATGCTTTATTGCCTTTTGGTCTTCAAGGTTAATTTCTATAAAATGAAGCTTCGTTAATTCATTCATTTGAATAGTGTAAGCATTTCCATCTCATTGACTATTCATCAGTTTCTTACTCGAGTCCACTAGATCCATCTACGTCTTGCTCTTTGCTTGCTACTTCCTCGTGATCAACCATCTGATTCCGTTTTTCCCATCCACCCTCATTCTTTGTTTTTGTGCACACATCCAAATTCATCTCATTCTCCTCTTGAGCTTCTGATGATGAACTTGAATTTATTAATCCCAATTCTCTATATCTATGGAATGTGTTTAATCTTTTTCTAGGTTTATTGTGATATGCCACACTTGTTTGATGGCAGTGATGACATTGGACTGATAAATTGACTTGTCCTCCCGTGTACTCATGAGTTTGTACTAGTGCCTCTTGTAATTCAGCCTTAGTAATCGATGTCGGATTTTCTAATTGTGTTCTTGGAAGCACATGTATCCTTCTCAAAGTTGGATTTTTCTACTCTCTAAGAGCTTCTTGGAGTCATTTTGTTCCTCGCATTAATGATTTAGAGCTCTTCTCAGCAGCTTCTAAGATAGATGCACTCTTCGTCTTTTTGGGATAGTAGCATATTTTTCATATTTTGCCATTTCTTTTGTTGAAGGCATCTCCCTGAGATGTTGCATGATAGATAAGTCACTGTCAATGCCATACTTCCATTATGAAACGTCTTGTGGTGTCACTATTTCTTGGCTTCAAATAAGCATTCATGAACATAGGCATTAGATTTCTCTGGTTTCCCACTTGCTTGATTGCCTACTGTTTTTTGCAGCACTGTGTACCGATGCATGTTCGGGAAACAAAAGTGTTGGTGCACTATATGAACCACTTCCTCAATATCAATTCTATTGATATCCAGAAAGGTTCTCTTTTTAGCTTCATGGCTTTCTTCTTTAAGATCTGCCGTCTTTAGTCCATCCGAATGCTTATTTAATCAACTTGTGTGTGAATTTGATTGTGAACTAGCTTCCTTGTAAATCTAGTACTTGTGCTTCTGGTGCAGTGAAGGCATATCTATTGTCGGATGTAGGGTGTTCATTATTTAGGTGCATCTATCAAAATCTAGCTTATAAATCAGTAATTCAAAATATTTTTTGATGTCTGCTTTTGTCAAAATGTCAAATAGATGCTCTTCAACTCGTTGAACTTCACAAAACAATCCCATTTTGCCTTAGTTACGCTTTTGAGTGGAAATTCTAGTAGTTCTTCTTGCACAGTTGCTTTAGAGTCCTTGAAACCCATCTACACTTGTAATGCAATTTGATAATTAGTCGTAAGTATGAAAAGTTGCTCTCTCTAGTCATGTGTAGTGACTCTGTGTTTCTCATGGATCGAATTCCCCCTTACTAGTTTGAGTAGAGTGTGGCACTTGAGCTTCATTTTTTTTCCATTTTCTTATTTTCATGGATGCACAAAAACATAAAGGTTATTTTATAGGCGAAGCAATTATTGATGTACACTAGTTTTAGTTGGGCTATCATGTTTAAAAAACAAAGGCTGCAAGAGCAATCCAATATAAACAGAAGAGGGCGAAGCTGAGAACGACGGGCAGTCTATGGAGCTGAAGCATCGAAAGCAGGACACGACAGCCATGGACAGAGCCGGGAACGACGGAGGCAAGCCAACGACACGACAGATGCTCAGTCAGGGCCTCGTGCGATAGACACCTCAGGCTTCGTGCGATTGACAGGACTAGGAATTTTTGCCCGCATGCTTAAAGGCGCGAAGTCCGTCGTCATCAGAGCCGGAGCTGTTTGCATTCAACAAGACTTAACGGCAGCGAAGTCCGTCGTCATCAACCATTGTTCCGGCAGTGGTCTTCGGCCTGTCGCGATACCCCTCGGCCTGTCGCGATACCCCGCTCGCGTGGCGACACCCCGCTCGCGTGGCGACACTCTGCCCTTGTCGCGATACACCCCCCCTTCGGCCTGTCGCGATACCCAGCTCGTGTGGCGACACCCCGCCCGCGTGGCGACACCCTGCCTTGGTTGGTGGGCCGGAATTTTTGGCGCGCGACACCAGTTGCCCTGCACACAATTCTGGGCAGCACGTGCTCCCACGTGGGCACTGTGATGGACGCCGCCAGGGCGCAGCCCCTCCAATGATGAGCCTTCAATAGGCAGATTCTAGGCGGAACGGAGTTGTTGACCGCGGTTTCTTCTTATGTGTGCCGTCCCTCGTGGCCTTTCTTCTTCCGTGGGCCCGTCCTCGTGGCCGTTGTACAGCGTTTCTACATGGGACTCTGAGAGTGCGACCCTTTGAAAAGGATTACAATCTTTATTCCCAGTTCTACCAAACAAAGGAGGACAACGGTTTTGAAAGCCCTTTTTCATTCGGTTTGCTAAAAGAAGATGAAAAAATATATAGTTTTCTTTTAGCTTGAATTAGAAAAAAGAAGAGAAAAAAAAAAAAAAAAAAAGAAGAAGAGAAAAAAAAAAAAAGAGAGAAGAAAAAAGAAGAAAAAGAAAAAGGAAATTAGGAAAGTTTCGAAAAAGTAGAAGTGTGCTCCCCTCTTTTGTGGCTTTTTTGTTTTTCCCTAAATTGCGGAGTATTTGGATGCGATGTGATCGGTGGGGGGAGTTTGCCCTGTCTGTGGTCCGCTTTCTCTCTATGTTGGAGGGTCTTGCCGCTGGGCATTGAAAATAAAAAGTGGTGCAAGTTCCTTCGGCCATGGATGTGGCTTCGTCCTCTCTCGTGAAAAGTAATCGCCCCCCCCCCCCCTGGGGAGACCGGCACTCTGGCCGCTCTGCTGGAGGGGGGGTCATGTGCCGCCCCTGGGGCATCCGAAAGTGTTGAATCCCCCATCGTGTCTCTCAGTAGACCCGCAGTTCTGTCTGCTCAGGAGGAGCTCAAGAAAGTTTGCCTCATCGGCCAAGTGTTTGGCCCTAGGCCCCCGCTCGAAATCGTGCGACAGTGGCTTCGCAAAGAGTGGTTCCCTCGAGGACTAATTGTCAGCAAATGTCAGTTCTTACCAGCAAACCACATGCTGCTAGTCTTTGAAAATGAAGAGATGGCGTTCCAAGCCCTAAGCGTTGGCACCTGGCAGCTCGGTCGGACGACCCTGTGCTTATTCAGATGGTCCCCGGACTTTACCCCCGACAAATCGAAATCACTTCGGTACCCTCTTTGGGTTGAGCTCCCTAACCTCCCATACTTCTTGTACAATTTCGTGTGGGACATAGTCTCCCCTATCGGCAAGCCGTTGGCTTCACGAGAAGACATTGGTGGTCTCATCTACGAGGGTGCAAGACACTCGTTCAATGCTAGATGGCACCCACAAATATGCGTCGAGGCCGACCTCAGTTCGCCGCTTCCATCAACGATCAAAGTGGACATGGGCGAAGGAGATGTTTGGGAGCAGGATATCACCTACAAAAACCTCCCCAACGCGTGCTTTCGTTGTGGCCAGCAAGGTCACAGGATTAAAGACTGCCCTCTCAGGCAAAAAAACAAGCGATTTCAAGAAGCCTCCAAAACGGCTCAAGACAACCTTGACGATTTGACCCACTTGACCAAGGAAGGGGAAGACAAGGGCCGCCTCAATCCACAAGCTGATGCAGATGGCTTTACTGAAGTTAGAAGAAGAAGGAAAAGAAGTCCGAGGGCCAACGGTGAGAGGAACAACCTGCCAATTACCCCACACAGCAATTTGTATTGCAGTCTTGGAAAGGAGATCAACGAGCTCGACTACCCAGGTGGGAAGCCACCTGAGGTAGACAACTACGACGCAGCCCTAGAGATCCCTGACAACAAAGAAACCCCCCAGGAGGGCTACACTACAAGCAAAGAAGATGGTTTCACTACTAATAATGAAGACAACATGGATAGCGAAAGTTCCATCATTGGATCGACGATCCCGGAAACGTTGCCGAGCACGGGGCCCTACTCTCCCCAGCGGGGGGCATCCCGCAAAGGGAAACAGCCTTTGGAGTTACCCTGGAAAAGCCCCCATAAGAACCGATCTCTAAGTCGGGATCAGATCCCAGCGAAAAAGAAAGATGAAGCCAAGAGAAGAAAGGACAAGGCTCCCTCCCGCAAAGAGGGATCAATACAAAAATGATTGTCATCTCGCTGAATGCTAGGGGGCTAACCGACCCCTCGAGAGCGGCCATCATTGGTCAATGGCTCCGCGACATTAGCTTAAAACCAGACATAATATGCATTCAAGAGATTAAAATTGACGGTGATGACCTTCTGAAACGGCTCAGACAGGTTTCCTCGGCCCATGTGTGGATCCCAACAAAGCACCAGCGGGGGTCCGGTGGAACGGCTATCGGTGTTAAACAACCCTGGCTTGAAAAGCTTGAGAACTCCATTGAAGATGTAAATCACCGCTGGATTGCGGTTTCTTTTGGTGCTCCCCTCTGTGTTACTATGGTTTCTTTGTACGCCCCTAACGGGGACTTGGAGAGGCTGAACACTTGGACTTCTCTTGACGCGCTTCCCCACAACGTGCTTATATGTGGAGACTTCAACATGGTGGAAGACCCTATGGACAGATGGATGGGCAAGGGCAGGGTCATCGACAGTCGGGAGAAAGAAACGTGGGACATGACCAAACTCCACTTGGATCTGGTCGAATTCAAAGACTCGAATGGCTTTTCCTGGTCGAATCTCCAAGCGGGCGAGGATCTGAGGAAAGCTAGACTTGATAGATGCTACATCTCTCAGAGCTTTACTCATCTGTGGGGCCACCCTTCCATCACGCAACGCACTGACCTCACCATCTCTGATCACTACCCGATCGTTATCACTTTTCAACCTTCCAACAGGACCCACAAGGCTCCGTGGTTCCATGCCAACGCTTCCACCTTCTCTCTCCCCTCTGTCCATCAAGAGATTGCCGATGTGTGGAAGGCGGCGTTCGCCTCTGGCTTGGCCCCAGCCAAGTGTTGGAGAAGTGCGGTCGACAAGTCTCGCAAGATCATGATCAGAACCAAGAAGATGCTCGAGACAGTGCGGCGGGCTCGTAGGGAAGCGCTTTACCACAGACTCTGGCGACTCGAGGAGGAAGTGAACAAAGGAAAACACCAAGCCCAGAAAGGTCTCCGAAAAATCAGAGCAGCGTTGAGATACGAGGAAGAAATACAAAGGAAAAACTTGCAAATCTTCTTCAAGGAGTGGTGGGCTGGAAAAGCCGACAAACCCACCAAAGAGATGTGCAGTATCCTTAAAAGGAAACACAACAGAGAGACGATTCCCCTACTGCTAGACCCACATGGCAATGTATGCAACTCGGAAGAAGATAATTTTGGCATCATCGAAGGGCACTTCACGAGACTCCTGGGAACCTCGAACCCCCTCTCCCACCATAGAAGGGACTGCATGGCTGCCATTTCTAGGGTTTCCCCCCGGAGAATTCCACCCAACCTCCACTCCCTGCTTCATGCCCCGATCTCTGAATCAGAAATCATTGAGGTCATTGATGCCCTCCCTCTCGGTAAAAGCCCGGGACCTGACGGACTCACTAACGAGTTTTTTAAATCCTTCAAGCTGGTGGTTGCCACCCCTCTTCGGATGGTTTGGCAAGAAGCGCTAAAATTTGGTGCTCTTCCTTCTTGTATAAATAATGGAATTATCAAGCTGATTCACAAGAAGGGGGAAAAAAACAGAATCGAGAATTGGCGGCCAATTACGATGCTCCAAACAGGATACAAGATCGTCGCCAAAGTCATTGCCAACAGACTTGCGTGCCACCTGAGATCTTGGCTTAGTGAGGACCAAAAAGGTTTCATCAAAGGCAGGTCCATCCTGGAAACCATTGTGGATATTTGGGAAGGTATTCAATTTGCAAATGAGTCTAATCAAGATGTGGTCTTCCTCAAGATCGACTTTGACAAAGCCTACGATAGGCTAGAATGGGACTATATCCTGCAGTCGCTCCAAGACCTCGGATGTAGTCAGAAATTCACCAAGATGATCGCGACCCTTCTCGGCAACGCAACGACCCAAATTAACATTAACGGCAAACTTTCGAAGGCGATCCATCTTAAAAGATCTATTAGACAAGGGTGCCCTCTTGCCCCCCTTCTCTTTGCCATTGCCACTGAGGGGCTGAGCAGACTGGTGGCTCACCATATGGAGGCTGGCAATATCAAAGGCCTCCAGCTACCTCACGACCACAGTCAAATCATCATGAGACTTTTTGCCGACGATATGAACGCGTTCGTTCACAATGATAATACCAGCCTGGAGACTTTCTGGAGGTGTCTTGATACCTTTTGTGAGGCCTCTGGATCCAAAATCAACCACAATAAGACCGCCTTTAGGGCCATTGTGGGACATCAACCTGGCCTTCTCATTGATCATGGCTGTCAAATCATTCCGCAGGGCCAAATCTCTCGGCTGCTTGGAATCCCCTTGGGATTTGGCGTCTCTATGGAGCAGCGATGGAACTGGGTGCTGGCCAAACTTGAAAACAAGCTCAATTACTGGAGAGGCATGCAAATCAATCTCGCTGGACGGGCGATGGTTATCAACACGTTCCTCCTCTCGTCTACCATCTATTTCCTTTCTTGCTGGAGACCGAATGAGCAAGGCCTGTCCAAACTGAATAGCATCTGCAGAAACTTTCTTTGGACGGGTGATCATAACAGAAGGGGGGTGCCTAAAATCAAATGGGCCATCTGCACCAGCCCTAGAGAGAGCGGGGGGCTTGGAATCCTGGACATTGGGTGTATGGCTAACAAACTGGCAGCCAAATGGATGATTAAAGCTTGGTGCAATAGGGAGGCCTCGTGGGCCAAGCTGATCTTCAGAAACAAAAATGAGTTGGCCCTCACAGGGTCCCCGAACTGGAAGAACCTTGACATCATGACCCTGCTATTCTCCTCGATTCCTGTCTTCCCGAAAGGCTCCAATCTCGTATGCTCTCTGTGGAAGGGCTGGAATAAAGTCAAAAGCTTCACAAGAATTAGTGAGGACTGGAAGTGGGCGGCCGGAATCAGACAAAACGACTCTATCTGGTTTCCGATACATGGCATCCGGAGTGTGGAGTCGTGGAACATTCAAAATGCCAAGAAGTTATGGAACAAAGGATTCAAAAAATGGAAACACCTCTGGAAACATGACACCAACAGTTGGATCAACTACGAGGATATCGACCCCCGCATAAACATCTCCTACGAAGAATGGAACACCTTGCAAAGCAGATGCCTCGCTTGGGATCGTCACAAAACTCGCCTTCTCATGGGACATGAGGCTCCGAACGCGCGTGGTCTCAAATGGCACAACGGAAATAGCCTACTCAAAATCCCGAACATCAAAGAAACGACTGACCTCCAGATCAGCCTCAACAAGAAGTGGTGCCTGTCTTGGACGCGGCTTCGATGGGACATGAAATTCATGGGTATCTGGCACCCACTTATAGAGATTAAGAAGTCTGTCCTCTTATGGAAAATTCTTCATCGAGGAATTTGGACTAACCATAAGGCAAGCAAAATTTGTGGGATCCCTCCGTGGTGCAAGCGCTGCCACCGTGCAATCGAAGATGTCCCACACATCTTCCTTACTTGCCCCAACTCCTACAGAATCTGGCAGAAGGTTGGACTGAAAATCAGAGCTCAGAAACAGCTTAGTTGGAAACAAGTCCTTTTGGGAGAAGCGATTGGATGCTCTGCGGCTCTCTGGAACGCAATCAGAGGGGAAGTCCTGTGGAAAATTTGGCGGGATCGGTGTGCTCTCAACTTCGGCGACCCCCCCAGGGAGTGGTCGATTGAAAAATCTCTATTCCTCCTTGGCAAAAGGATTGTCAACAGTAAGAAATCCCCCCCCTTCAGGCACCATCAAGTCCTCCTTTTGATCAACAACAAGCTCAAACCCAAGTGGGTCCCGCATGAGGGCGACGAGAGGGTGATCAACCTTCTTTGTAATGCAACCTAGGAATCAACCAAGCTTCCCCTGCTTTGTGGGATTTGGGGGGTCCCGTGGGCACTAGTCCCCTTCTATTGTACCTTTGTTTCTTAATTTAATTCAAGTCCGGGAGAGTAGGCTATTGCCGAACTTCCTTTATATTAAAAAAAAAAAAAGTCCTATTCCTGTATAGGAAAGGTGCACCATTGTGCTCGTTGAAAATGTTATGTGCGGAATGCATGGCCTTGTAGGGTGGCCCTATCTTGCATACTTGGAATGTATCTAACTCAAAATGGGTGCAGGACGGATTTGCTTGGTTGCTTTGACACACTCCTTGTTGTTACTTTGGTCTCCATCTCAATGTATTGTGGTCTGCTTTTTTCGTGTATTGTTCCATTGTGATGATGTAGGCGAGTTCTTTGATGCATACCTCCATACATCTTTTTCCTTGTTTCGAAGTTTTTGCTCTCTAATAAGTCATCTTTGTTTCTTTTCCTTGGATATCTTGTTGAAGACATGGGTATACCATTGTGTCACTTCATCCAACTTATTGATCTCGTATTTGACTCCTTGACTTGTTTGGGAATCTAGATGAATTGTTGTGAACATTGAACTTCTCTCAATCTCTTTGGGATCCATACTTGTAAAATCCTAGATTTTTTCTTTTGTAAATATGAATCTTTGTGATCTTCCAGCACCGTAGACTTTTGACATGTCCTTGCCTTCCTCGGCCATCCATACTATTCCAATTGATCTTTCCTAATCCATTCTTGCCTTTTGATTGGGCATTGCAGTGTTCCTATGGTGGATAAGATCACTCATTGCCTAATTTTCTTGCTAGTTCCCCTAAGCTGACTATCCTTCCTAGATTGTTTAGGATCACAATCTTGGGAAGAATTGAGAAGTTTTTCATGCATTTTAGGAGAAGATGCAAGTGAATTTGAAGTAGAACAATCAATGTACATAGTTTCTGTTGGACATTCATGCATTGGTTCCTCTAGATTCGTGATCCTAGATGTCTCCTTTCCCACTATTTCAAAGGTTTTTCATCTCGAAGACTAAAGATTTCCTTATGGTCTATTTGAGTGGATATGTATCCATGGGTGAGGTGGATACTGACTTCATATTCAAGGATCCAATCTTGGCCTAGGATTAGTTCCTCCAAAAGGTCTCTATCTCTGCCAACTAAGAATCTTTGGTTCATGGTAGTGTTTCCAAGATCCGAGGATATTGAGATCTCTCCTTGACACTCAATGGTGTTTCCTCCAGTTCCTATCATGTATGCTTTTTTTGGATTAATTTTTTCTTTCAGCTCCTTTGCTAGAGAGGCTCTTATGCAACTCAACGCAGCTCCTGTATCAATTAATGCATCTACAAGTTGGTATCCATCAGTACTGATGCCTAGGTTTAAATATGGTTTTTGGATAGAGTTACCTATCCTGTCCATTTTATCCACTCGATAGTTTGCCATGGGGATAGGTTCTTCTCCTTGTAGATATCTTTCATCCCATTTTTGTATCCACTCTTTCAGTTTTCTTATGCGTTCTAGTGCTTCTATTCATGCTTCTTCCCTTATTCTTTCTTCTTTTTTTCTGTTTTGTGCTCCTAGGAGTCTTGGTAACATCCTTTTAGTTAATGCTTCCATGTCCCTCTTGAATCTACAACCACTTATGTATTTAGGTAGCACATCTCCATCTAGCATAGCCAAGTTAATTGTTCCACTAGTTGAAATTCTATTTATCAATAGCGGTCCATCCCCTCGTTGTTGTAGTTTCTTCATGTGTTGTTTCAATGTGTACACTAACACTAGGTCTCCTTCTATAAATCCCTTGTCCTTAATATGACCATCATAGTAGGCTTTTTGTCTCCTTTTTTCAGCATAAATATTGGCTACTACTAGAAACCTCGTTTCTTGCAGCTCCTCGATTTGATCCAATTGTCTAGACAATTCATGTCTTGTCCATTCATATTGTTGGGCAACTCTCAAAGTGGGCACTAAGAAGCCAATTGGTAGTATTGCATTCTGTCCATAGACTAAATTGAATGGAGTAGTTCCAATAGCTATCTTGTATGCTACACGGAAGGCCCATATTGCATGATGCAATTGTTTATCCCAATCCCACCTTGCATTGTTAACTATCTTAGCTAAGTTTGTGCATAACACCTCATTGGAACTCTCAGCTTGTCCATTGGCGTGAGGATGATATGGAGATGATTTCTTATGAATTACAAGAAACACATTCATAAGAGACTCAATGATCTCATTGGTAGTGTGTTCCCGTGTTGCTAACGATTTCAATTGGGAGCCCAAAACGAGTGAATATATTTTTAAACAAAAATTTGGTTGTGGTTTGGGCATCGTTTTTTCTAGTTGTTTTGTCTTCTACCCATTTTGTCAGATAATCCATGGCTACAACAATATATTCAGCATGCGACCCTTTTGATGGGGGGTTTATTGGTCGTATGAAGTCAATACCCCATTTTGAAAATGCTCTAGCACTAATCATTGGTCTTAGAGGCATATCGTCTCATCATATAGGATACTTTGTTCGTTGACATACTTCACAACTTCGTACATAAGTTTCAGCATCCATATGTAAGGTTGGCCACCATAGGATAGCAAAGAGAATCATTTTTGTAGTTTTGTTGGTTGAAAAATGTCCTCTAGCTATGCCTACATGGTCCATTTTTAGAATAGACAAGTATTCTCCTTCATGTACACATAATCATAATTGATTATCCTTTCCCCTTTGGAATAATTTTCTTCCTATGATGATGTAGTCCTTGCTCTATTCTTCTAGAGCCCTCTTTTTGGCTAGGCTTGCTCCTTCCAGGTAAGTTTGTGATCTCAAAAAAGTAACCAACACTTTGCTCCATTTTGGGACTATGGTGGGGTAACACAAAGATGAATGTTCATCAGGTGGAACTTCCTTACATTCTTGGCAGTTCAAGATATGTTTGTGTACGTCCTTTTGCATATCCAACCAATACACACCTAACCTTTTCAAATCCCTTGTTGTTAAATGGACACCCTTGTGCCTTCTCCACTTGTTCACATGGGCTTGTTCGAGTAAGCTCTTACGCTCCTCATCTTCTACACACATTAGCATCACTCCATTAGAGTCTTTAAAATACAGAGTGCCCCCAAAAATATGCAGGTTTTGTGATTGCATGAATTCCTTCTTGTTGTTCTTATTGATCCAATGATGTGGTCCATGTGTGAGTCTTGGGATCAATTTTTCTACCCATTTTGAATATACTTCCAAATTGAACAATTATATGTCGAGTAGATCATCTGCTACTCCTCTGGGTGGTTTTCCATGCGTCATTCTTGACAAGTGATATGATCTTACATGAGTGTTACCCTTCTTTACTACCACTTTGAAGTCGAACTCCATCAATAATAGAAACCATCTCACCAGTCTTCCCGTATTATAGGGTTTATTAACCAAGAACAATAGAGCTTGGTGATCAATAAAGAACTTAAATTTAATGGCTAGGAGGTAATGTCTGAATTTTTTAAGTGCATAAACCAGTGTCCTAAACCTTCTCATTTGGTGGTTGTATAATTTCTTTCTGCTTGATTTAATTGTCTACTTGCGTATGCTATTGGGTGATCTATTTTTCCTTCATCAGTAGGTTGTGCTAAGATACATCCAATTGCGAAGTTGGATGCATCCACATGAATATGGAATGGCTTATTCCAATTGGTGGTGTTGAACTTAGCCTCTTCTTTAACTCATTGAAAGCCTTTTCACAATATTTTTTCCATTTAAATTGTGTCAACAATCCATACAAGGTCTTTGCAATTATGGCGTACATGTGAATGAATCATCGATAATATCTACAATGTCCCATAATGGCTTGCACTTCTTTTGCAATCTTTGTCCTAGGTAATTCCAAAATTACTTTTATTTTATCTTCTGTGGAGATGTCATTTTCGGAGACAATGTGTCCCAAAATTTTACCTTGTGTTACCATGAAAACATATTTTTTGGGATTTAAGCACACTCTTTACTGTCTACACTTCTTGAATATCTTTCTTAACTCAGGAATGTCTTCAATTTGTTGAGAGTAGTATGTGCATAAATCGTCTACATAGACTTCCATGCTCTTCCTCAGAAATTCTTTGAACACATGACACATCAATCTCTAGAAAGTTGTTGGGGCATTGGTCAATCCAAATGGCATAATGTTGAAGGCATATACTCCCCATTTGATAGCAAATGCAGCTTTGTGTTGGTCCTCAGTAGCAATTGCTAATTGGTTGTAACCAAAAAACCCATCAAGAAAGTTGTAGACTTCCTTGCCTGCTACTCTTTCCAAGAGATGGTTAGTTATGGGTAATTGTCTCAAATCATAGCGGCATTAACCTTTTTCAAATTAATACACACCCTATGCTTCCCATTTTTCTTAGGCACCACCATCAATGGTGATACCCATTTTGTATGTTCAATTTCATAGATAAATCCGACTGCTAATAGTTTGTCAATTTCTTCCTTGATTTTTCTTAGAGGGTTTCATGTCTAGGGTCATCGGGATTATATGGGAGTAAATCAAAGGATGTACCCCTTTGAGGTCTTTGTATTTCCATGCGAACACATCTCTATATTCCCAAATTAGTTCGATTAGTTCTTGATCCTCTTCCATGGACACATCCTTTCCTATGTATGTACATCTCTCTTCCTCTCCTTCCATGGTTACTATAACCTTCTTCGTTTGTTCTTTGTTGTCATATGCCTCTCCTTCCTTAGCTTCTCTCTTTTCTCCGACTTCCACTTCTTGTAGGACTACCATGACATTGTATAGGTTTACATCGTATACTTCTTCATCTATGCATTCATTCACCATCTGAACTTCCTCATTTACACGGACATCTAATCTGGCTAATATTTCCATCCACCCATGTGGTTTGAACATGTCATGTGGAAATATTTGTGGCATGTATGTTGAGTCCTCTATCATTCTATAGTTTGCATGCTCTATATGCCACAACTGTGCCTTTTTTCCTTCTTGTTTGGCTTCCTTACACATCCATAATTGGACATCTTCTTTCATCTTGGATTGATCAATTGATCCAGTGCTATGAATGGACTCATCATCTTCCTCTCTATGGACATGGTACACCCTTATATGCAAAGGTATGCATATTTATTTTTGTGGTGGATCCCTAGTGTTGGAGGTATAACACATCTCTTCCCCAATCTTGTACTACTCTTAATTGTCTCATGAAACGTCGTCCTAAAATCATTTCATAATTGTCTACTTTTCCAAACTAACATATTGCTATGGTATGTTCAAATTCTACTCCACATGTAGTCAGCATTATCTTTTCTAAGATTCCTAAAGGTCTTTCAACATGGCCGTATGCTAATTGGAGTTTCATCCATGTGGGTTGTAGGGATGGCTTTCCCCATTTCTCCCATATCTCCTTAGTGGCAATTCCTACTCCCGCTCCGGTGTCTAATATTGCTTAGATCATGTATCCATTGAATGTGATGAGGAGGCAAGTGTTTCCTTCATCTCCCTAACTAAACTCTCCCACTTTATCTATTGGAATTTGAATTGTGTGTGGGACCTCTTCTTCTTTCTTCTTGGGTGGTTCTTCCACCTCTATTTTTAATGATTGTGCTAAGTGTTTCCATAGCTAAGGTTTATTCGCAGCAACTCTTCTATCATTAAAGAACATTCAAACTTTGTTTCTTGAGTTCAGATAAATTATGAGAGGTCTCATCTTGTGATCTCCCTTCTTTGCCTCTAATGGTAGGGGCATAAAATATATCCGACTTTCTCTCATACTCCCCCATGTAGTTAGGAAGTGTTGATATACTATTTACTTCTTCTCTATTTTGATCCAAAATTGAAATTTCTTCATATATTTCCCATGTTTCCAATGCAGGTAGATTCCCAATAGTGTCTAGCTCTTCAAATGGGGGTGGTGCATTCCCACTTTTCTTCCATTGGTCTTCTTGAACTTTGGCCCAAAGGTTGCCTAGCCAGGTCCCTTCTATTTCCAAGACTACTGAATCTTGTTCTTCCCCTTTAACGTTGGTGATTTCCTTTCTCTCGTCATCTTATTGTCTTTCTTTTTGTTCCTTATCAACAACATCTAAACATTCTTGGAATTGGTTTTCTAGAATCCTACTTGTGGGAAAGGTTGAGATAGAATTCTCTAGTGTAGCTTGTGCAGCTTCAATCATTTTCTTGCATATTTCTAATCTCTCCTTCTCCAAATCTCCTCTAGATAACTTATTTTGTAATGTCCTATGCTAGGCCCTATCTCTATCCTAGATTGATAGGCCTTCAACCACATGTTCAGGTCTTCGGGCATGGGATCCGCTAGGATTGATCCTATCAGTACTTTCTCTGAATCTTTGGTCATGTTGTGAGCCTTCTCAGATGTCTTCTAATTTTCACCTCTCTTAGTTTCTGTTAAGGTTATCTCCTTCTCCTCACTCTTTCTTTTAATCCATTTGTTTTTAAGTTTTTCACACCTTGACTTCCATCTTTGAGTCCTTTTACTTTTAGAGTCCTCCTTTGGTTCCCTGAGTCCTCAACCACTTGAGCTTTATGTTCTCATTCCTCCTCAACCTTTGGATGGTAGAGTATTCCCTTTTCTAGATTCTCCTTAGCTTTGGCTCAAGTAATTGCCTTCAATGGCACTGTATATTCTTTATCACTTCCTGATGATTCAATCACTTTGATCAAATTAATTTTTATGGTTGTGGATACCTTATTGGGGCTCCTTTTTGCATTCATTATAATAACCTTCCCACACACGAGGAGGTGGTGGGTTAAAGGGTAAAGTACATTCCCTAATGAAGTCATCTCCTCCATATCTATAGCATGGTCCTCTTGGTGTAGTGGGTCTAGTTGGGGGTCTAACTGGAACTAGAGCTCTAGGTGTGGTGTACATAAGATTAGCATACTCCGGTCCATAAGAGCTCTCATATCCCTCATATCCATGGTAATATTTTTCATAGATCTGATCATACTCAGTAAGACTTGTGTCATAAGGATAGTATTCCCCATGAGTTTGATCATATCCTTGGCTTGAATTTTTTGCGTTGGTCAAAGGTGTGGCTAGCACTATGGCCCTTTCTGAATTTTCTTCTAGTTGAGTATACTTCACAGGCACTACATTCTATGGGTGTGGTGGTTGTTGTCCTAACACAGGTTATGGTTGGCTATATCCACCATACTTGTATGTTCTTGGTACTATTGGTAGTCCTAGATATGGGTTATATCTTGGAGCCTCTCTGCCTTGATCCCTAGGAGGATATCCATACGGTCTATACTAGGCTGGTGCAGAGGGTCTAGGTTGTCTATTAAAGGGACAATTATCGATGTTATGGTTGGGGTATTCTGCTCAATGTGATAGTACATATTAGGTCCTTATGTTTGTTTATCTATCGTATGGATAGGGTTGTGGTGGCATTAAGGCTCCTCTCACACAAACATGGGATGGATGATCTCCACTACAATGCATGCATCATCTTAATATTGGAACTCTCATAGGAGCATTTTGATAGCTTCTCTGTCCCTAAACTCCTAGTTTCTTAGCCACCAAGCCTACCAGTTCTTCTACATTGCTTGTGCTAGAGGTAGTGTTGCTCCTTGTCTCCTCTGTGGAGTTCTATGGGGGTTTTAGGTCATCTACTAGGTTGTCTTTTAAATCCATACATTCTTGTAGGCATTTTCTTAGTGTCTGTAATTGCTTCACATATACCAAAGTTGTTAATGTCCCATTAGTTAGGCCATCTAAGAACAAAGATATTATTTTTTGTTGAGAGGGTCTTTTTGTCATAGGGCATCTATCCCTATATTGATTGAATTGTCTGGCTGCTCTCTTTACAGTCTCATTAGGAGTCGGCTTAAAACTATGGATTAATAAAGAAGAATTGTGCTTGATTTCCCTTTTACTGAATTCTCTGATAAATTCTTGGAAAAATTGTTCAATATTTGCAAAACAATTGGGGTCTAAAGGTTGGAACCAAGTCAAAGTTGTTCCCATCCAGGTTAGCCCAAAAGATTCATATTGAACAAAGAAGTAATCCACTTTTTTTGCACGTGTCACTTGTTTGAATTTTGCAATATGGTCATAAGGTTCACCTGAGCTGCCATAATGGTTCCTCATACACTTAGCTGCTTGGATTGATCTTAACCTTTTGCTTTGCTCTAGGTTCGAATGATTATGGGGACAACAGGATGTACAAGATGTACTCCCGACCCAAATCCTTGTGGTCTTACCATGAAATGTGGTCTATTTATGTTTCAAGCTCCTAGATTAGTGTGACTATTGAGGTTGGGTCCTAGCATGGAAAATTTTATGTGAGGTCTGATAGGGACACTCCATTGACTAATTTGTCTAGATACCAAGTTTTCAGTACCTTGCTGAATTCCAAAGGGATTCAGTGAAGTAGTTGCCTATTCTTGAGGAGGGAATACAAGCAATCCCATGTACTTCAACCTTGACCTATCCAAATCTTTCATTAGCCAATATCTTCTCTGATTTCAATCTAGGTAGGTAACTATCGATGAGTTTTCAAGGTCTCTCTATTTGTAGATAGTGGCAGGGTTGACACCTGGCCCTTGTACATGTGAAGCAGCTTGTAGTAGCTACTCAGACCCACTTAGCATGTACACGTCGACAAAATATTCATCTTGAGGTATCAAATCTCCTCTTAGCACCTAAGTGACTACCGAATTTCTTATAGGGATAGTCATTGTGTCTTCGTTTTCGATTCTACCATTGATCCCTTGCTCCTCCATTTGTCCTCTTTCATTAATCTGGTTGGGGTTTTCAGTCACAACATATATTTTTCCTATTTTATCCATGTAGACACGTCCTTCATACTTAACAACTAGTCTTGGGACTATTTCTAAGTCAGTCGTAGTTCTCATTCCTATTGTTGGCAGCAGTCAGGGCATCTCAAGACAAGGGAGTTGACATAAGGAATTAGAGCAAAGAGAAGGGCCAAGCAGGCAAAGTAGTCATAGAAGATCCGACAAATAGGCCATGCAATTTTTGAGATAACTCCCTTTTAATAGTGATTTTCATCACTACATGAACATCGTAAATACCATTTTTGGTAGATTAGATTCCATTTTGTTCAAGCCAAGGAGTCCTTGAGCTTGAGGAGTACCAAAAGTATTTATGTATCTATTTTCATAATTTTTAGAGCTCATTTGAGCCTCCAAAATAGCCTAGGAAGCTAATTTTTAACTATGTTGGACACTAGGTCTGGACAAGGCCACTAGCTAGTCAAAAACTATAAAAGGAGCTAGAGAGCTCATTTTAGGGGAGAACAAATTGTAGTTTTGAACTAAGAAGAGCTTTTGTAATTGACTTTTGATCTTAATCAAAGCTTCCATTGTCTCACTCTTTGTTCTTACTTGTGTGCGCATGTGTGTGTATGTGTGTGCATGCTTGTGTGCTTCTCCATCACCACATGTGCACATCACTTGCTTGAGGTCTTCATACCATCCTCATGTCTTCTTGGATTGACATTAAAGGAGGTGCTACTCACCACTGAGCTACACCAAATATTGGCACAGTTGTCAAGGACCGACACCAAATTTTGGTGCCATTGCCGGGGATCGAGCTTTGAGGATGAGTGTGTGATGGTAAGATGTAGAGTAGAGACGTTGGAAGAGTAAGTAAGCATTTTCTTTAACTTGCTTTTACCTTCCTCTTCACTTCTACACACCATATCCATTCACCATCATCCTCACCACCGTGACCATATACCTCCATCTCCATTCATTTCCTCATTTTCACTTGAGAGCAAGAGCGAGAGAGAGAGCTTGTATGCGCACTTTTTTTCTGTGTTTTTCTAAGTGTTCTTGCAGGTACCGACTTCCATTGCAGCTGCAGTAGCTCCAGCAAGTGAGAAAATTGTTTGTGCAAGTTTTGGGGCATTGACCTCTATAGATCGTGATCGATAGAAAAGTTCAACTTTTGGTAAAACAAAGTGCACCACCACAAAGTACACGATTAGCACATCCTAAGTCACTAGTTACAGTCCAAAAATTCCTTGATTTTCTTTCAGTTGCGATTAACACTGTCAATCGCGACCACCAGCCACGACCGACACCTCTATCAATCGAGATCGACACCATCGATCATGACCGAAAACGACGATTGACACCACCGATCGAGAGGCCCTGTCAATCGTGATCAACACCATCGATCGACAGCCACGACCAATTGACACTGTCAATCGGGATTGACTCTATCGATCGTGATCGAAAAAAATTTCATGATTGACAGAATAATTTATGTGCCCACATGTCCACCACGATCAACACACCATCGATTGACTAAAATCACACCAAAATTTGTGGAAAAACTGTCGATCACGATTGACAATGTTGACAGCCATGTTCGGCCGAATTTGTAGGGTTTGTTAGTTTTCAAATTTTGGCAATTTTGGGCATACATTTCAAGCATTTTGTGCATAGTGAGGTCCCCAAGGAAATAATTAGAAAGATCATGTTCGCCTGTTATCCTATTTTAACCCTCTTTTAACCCCAAGACCCTGAATTGTCATAACTTCTTCATATGAACTCCGTTTCTAGTGATTTTGGGCTTGTTGGAAAGCTTGTTTCGATCAACAACCACAATCGACTGACTTTGTCAGTCGTGATTGACTCTATCCATCATGACCGATTGAAATTTCATGATTGACACAATAATTCACATGCCCACGTGTCCATCCCAACAGACACACAACCTATTGATGGAAATCATGTCGAAATTTGTGGAAAAAGTGTCGATCGCGATTGACACCGTCGATCGTGATTGACAGCCCTCACGATTGATTCTATCGATCGTGATTGAAACCATCAATCGCGATTGATAGGCCACGATGGATAGCTCTGTCCATCACAATTTACAACCCTATCGATCGTGATTGATAGCCATTTTCGGCCAAATTTTTAGGGTTTGTTAGTTTTCAAATTTTGGCAATTTTGGGCATACATTTCAAGCATTTGGTGCATAGCGAGGACCTCGAGGAAATAATTAGAAAGATCCTATTGGCCTGTTATCATGGTTTAACCTTGTTTTAACCCCAAAACCATGAACTATCATAACTTCTTCATATGAACTCCGTTTCTAGTGATTTCGGGCTTGTTCGAATTCGATCGACGGCCACGAACAATTGAATCTATCAGTCACGATTGACTCTGTTGATCGCGATCGACTGGAATTTCACAATTGACACAATAATTCACTTGCTCGTCTGTCTATCGCAACAAACACACCACTGATTGACTGAAATCATGTCGAAATTTGTGAAAAAAGTGTTGATTGCGATTGACAATGTCGATCACAATTGACAGCCCTCATGCCCGACTTTGTTGATCACAATTGACACCATCAATCGGGATTGACAAGACATGATGGATAGCTGTGTCCGTTGTGATTGACAGCCATTTTGGGCCAAATTTTTAGGGTTTGTTAGTTTTCAATTTTTGGTAATTTTGGGCATACATTTCAAGCATTTGGTGCATAGAGAGGCCCTCGAGGAAATAATTAGAAAGATCCTATTGGCCTGTTATCCTGTTTTAACCTTGTTGTAATCCCAAAACCCTGAACTATCATAAGTTCTTCATCTAAACTTCGTTTCTAGTGATTTTGGGCTTGTTGGAAAGCTTATTTCGATCGACAGCCATGAGCGACTCACTCTGTCAGTTGCGATTGACTGTGTCGATTGTGATTGACTCAAATTTCACGATTGACACAATAATTTGTGTGCCCACGTGTCCATCATGATGAACACACCACCCATTGACTGAAATCACGTCGAAATTTGCAATAAAAGTGTTGATTGCGATTGACACCGTCAATCGCAATTGACACCATCGATCGCGATTGACAACCCTCATGATCGACAACCCTCACAACCAACTTTGTCGATCGCGATTGATACCATCAATCATGATTGATAGGCCACAACATAGAGCTTTGTCCTCGCAATTGACAACCCTATCGATCGCGATTGACAGCCATTTTCAGCCAAACTTTTAGGGTTTGTTAGTCTTCAAATTTTGGTAATTTTGGGCATACATTTCAAGCATTTGGTGCATAGTGAGGCCCCCAAGGAAACAATTAGAAAGATCTTGTTGGCATGTTATCCTGTTTTAACCCTGTTTTAATCCCAGAACCCTGAACTGTCATAACTTATTCATATGAACTTCGTGTCTAGTGATTTTGGGCTTGTTGGAAAGCTTGTTTTGATCGAGAGCCATGATCGACTGGCTCTGTCAGTCGTGATTGACTCTGTTGATGGCAACCGACTGAAGTTTCACGATTGACACAATAATTTGTGTGCCCACATGTCCATTGCAATAGACACACCACCGATTAACTGAAATCATGCTGAAATTTGTGGAAAAGGTATCGATCACGATTGACATTGTGGATCGTGATTGACAACCCTCACGATCGACTTTGTCGATC
Organism: Ceratopteris richardii; assembly: GCA_020310875.1. Lineage (NCBI taxonomy): Eukaryota > Viridiplantae > Streptophyta > Polypodiopsida > Polypodiales > Pteridaceae > Ceratopteris > Ceratopteris richardii. The sequence continues at coordinate 54,743,765 of CM035417.1, read as the reverse complement.
GTGATTGACACCATCAATACGATTGACAAGCCACAAGGGACAGCTATGTCCATCATGATTGACAGCCCTGTCGATCATGATTGATAGCCATTTTGGGCCAAATTTTTAGGGTTTGTTAGTTTTCAAATTTTGGCAATTTTGGGCATACATTTTCAAGCATTTGGTGCATAGTGAGGCCCCCGAGGAAATAATTAGAAAGATATTGTTGGCCTGTTATCTTGTTTTAACCATGTTTTAACCCTATTTTAACCTTGTTTTAAATCTAGAACCCTGAATTGTCATAACTTCTTCATATGAACTTCGTGTCTAGTGATTTTGGGCTTGTTGGAAAGCTTGTTTCAATCGACAACCACGACCGACTGACTCTATCAGTTGCAATTGACTCTGTCTATCGTGACCGATTGAAATTTCATGATTGGCACAATAATTCGCGTGCCCACGTATCCAGCACGACGGACATACCACCGATTCACTAAAATCACGTCGAAATTTGCAGAAAAAGTGTCAATCATGATTGACATTGTGGATCGTGATTGAAAGCCCTCACGACTGACTTTTTTGATCGCGATTGACACCATCAATCATGATTGATAGGCCACGACACACAGCTCTATCGATCACGATTGACAGCCCTGTCGATCACGATTGACAACCATTTTGGGCCAAATTTTTAAGGTTTGTTTGTTTTCAATTTTTGGCAATTTTGGGCATACATTTCAAGCATTTGGTGCATGGTGAGGCCTTGGATGAAATAATTAGAAAGATCATGTTGGCCAGTTATCTTTTTTTATCCCTATTTTATCCCCAAAATCATGAACTGTCATAACTTCTTCATATGAACTTCATGTCTAGTGATTTTGGGCTTGTTGGGTATCTTGAACTTGACCTTACACAGGGGTGAATAGTTAAGGGATCTCTAAGTGAATTTTCAATAAAACAAAGCAAAATTTGGGTCTTTGAAGTGCATGAATGGGGATGGTCTATTGAGTCTATTAACTTTAAAACTTGAGCTAACTTTGGGAATGTTACAAGTCCATTGAGGACATCAAAGGGTGTGTAGAGCACGAGAATTCTATCAGCTTGAGAACGGGGTTCTTAAGCACCAAAGAGCAAGGGATAACCAATTGAGGTTGGATCATTCTCAACTCACTCTATTAATTCCTAGCTTAGGCTACGTGTGAATCGTGGTAGAAGTTAGTCACAGTGACGATAGGCATTTACCAAGTTGAAGACTACCTAAACACTCAAGTTCAAGCAGAAATATGATCTCTTTGTGATCGAGAACTTTAAAGGAAAGAATTTAACATGGTGCGGTCAACTAAACATGTGGAAATTCACTCCAGTGTTCTTGATGATGTGATATCAGACAAGAGCATAAACACGACAACCGACTAAAAAAGAACCAAGTTGATCTACAATGAGGTTGTACTTGGGGTTAAGCTAGGTGTTGGGGTTCGAAGATCAACACATCACAAATTAATTTCCAAACTGATCAACTTATGCGCATTGATCTTCATCAACAGAAAACCTACCTTCAAACAGGCTTTGATTTCTCGTGTTACTTATCATTGTGTCAGAAATCTGTAACTTCATAGAACACACATTTCTAAGTGGATGATATTACATACTACAACTCTACACGTGTCTGCATAAATACTTTTGACATCATTTCTCATACATTTGCACAGAATATATATAAACATCTGCTGAAAGTTTTTGAATTACAGAGGTTGTATAATCGCAAATATAGATATGTGCTTCAGAGTTTCATTCATTCTTAGAGCATAACATCGTGCTGCTCTTGACTTCCTGAGGCACATCTCCTCCTGCAGTCCTCTTGCGTTTTTTCATCGAACACCTCTTAATTTCTGCACCTCCTCAGTGTAACATCTTTCTTCCTCTTATGACATCCACGTGAACTTCAATATAATCGTCTGTTAAAATCCGATGTACCAAAAAATAGACATTCCACTAAATAATGTCTAAATTTAACAATCTTTCATAATTCAAATTAATCATTTATCTTCCAGATTTTCTCTGCCTTCAATACCTGGCACAGCCCGATGGGGAATTTTATCAAAAATTGACTCGAATTTGCAATCTCTTGATCATATAAAATTATTTCCTTAGATTGTTTAGAAATAGCCGCTTCCTCTGCTTCAACCTTCCGACTCTGCATCATATTGAAATCCTCCTCAGAACAATCCTGATTATCTTGAAAATCTCTATCAATAATGAATTGTTGCTTTTCAATTATCATATCCACCTTTTCTTCTAGATTCTTCTGTAACAACTGTTCCTGTAACTCTTTAATTCTTTGTGCCTGTTCTTCAATTTGTTTCTCTTGTTTTTCAGTAATGTGGAGTAAATCTTTTTCATACTTTGACACAAAGCATGCCTGCACCTGCTCATTCTGAATCCTGAATATAGTTTGCCAACGACTCTGAAACACAGTCCAAATATCTTGAATATACTTATGCAACTGCTGCTTTAATAATCCAATATCCGACCCTATCATTAATACTGCTTCCAACTCTACATCTTCATTTTTTAACCTCTGCTTTTCCAGCACTTGTAATACCTACATCCTAGAGTGAAGAATCACTTGTTCATTTTGAAGATTAGCATTAAGTGCTGAAAAATCCATCATCTCTTTTTGAATTTGTTCTTGTATAGACCTCTGCCATTCTTCAAATTCCTGCATAGACTGCTTTATTCTGGACAACTCTATTACTTGTTGCATCTTGCTCTGTTGAATAGATTTCTTTAATGTATGTGCCTTCTTATTCAATTCTTCTTGAAGTGTTTTAACCTACCTCTGTAAAGACTGATAATCCTCCATGTTAATAGATACTTTTGTCTGTTCCTACCTAGTTAATTTCTCCTCTTGGAAGACTAAAAAGTTGGAAATTTCTTGCAACCTTTCCTTCATTCCTAGTACATCATACCCTGTATTCCTTATTGATTGATGTATAACATCCTCTAACAACTTGTCCCCTACTGCTTGCAGCTATTCTTCCAATCTTCTCTTTTTAGACAACTTAAAAACCGTTCCTAGTACTTTTGGGTGCTCATCTTCATCTACCACCTGTAGGAGATTATCCTCCTTTATCACTACTTTACCTAAATCAGTTTGAATTATCTGCATAACCGGCTCCAATTCTTGTACAAAATAACCTGCTTTCAGAAGATCCTTACACATCTCTGAAGATCTGTCCACCTCTCGTTTAGCTAGTTGTTCCTGATTTTTACCCATCATCTCATCACTATGAATGTTTATCTCCTTTGGCCATGACAACTTCTAACTGTCCACCAATTGCACAAACTCGAACAATGCCGCCAAATATGCTGAAATCCTACTATTTGATTGCATTTTACATCTATCCCCTACAAATATCTCACTGTGCATGTGATCATGCAACCAATGAGCCCAACTGACCTATCCACTTGCCTCTGCATAAGCCAAAGGTGCAAAATTTTCTTTGGACATGTAATCATATTTGATGATAAAACACAACCTCTCCAAGTACCATTTTAACTGCTCTCTTTGAACATAACCTGCATTCTTTATCATGTAATACTATTGTCCCCCTTCCCTGGACCCAAAATATTTCTTCAAGACGTCCTCCAAACACTTCGGAATGACCACATCGTTGTAAATGAGTAACTTAAATATTTCTACAACTAGTTCAGGTGAAAATTTTACCTGCAATGACAGCTGGCCTTTCGTTTTTCTGATGATCTCCAGCTGACTCTTTGCATAGTAGTTGCGCCTCCATCTCGCCCATGGCAAAGTAGCAAATTGAAATAAAGCGATCTTACGGAGCCAATTCTCATTTGTGGTAGACTGTGTATCAATTTCCACCTTGAAGTCTGTAAATGGTTCCATGAGAGTTTGCACAAATTTGGTAGTCACTGATGGTGTCAATATCTCCTCCTCGTCATCCTGAAGCAAGCTATTACTCTCCTCAGTTGTGGTTTCTTCTTTGCGCAACACAGCTTCTCTCTTTCTCATACGTCCCCGGCATGACTTCTGATTCAGGCACCAACACAATAGACACAAGAAGAGACGTTACTTTTTGGGCAATAAAATAGTACTTAGAATGCAAGTACCGCGAGTGCGAATGGTTGACTTGCCACTGACGGAAATGCTTGACGTACTTACTCACGTACCAGTTCATGCCATTCAATAATATTTTTATATGGATTGCTTTAAAAATCATAAGAAGCCTATTTCCCCACATTACCATAACATGCCTAAAAGGTCTTTTATGCATGCCTCGATAATCATTAAAACTAATGTGCACCTCAAGAATACCAAACTGATATTTAAATTCATTAACACTCCCTTTTCTGGTGCTCGACCTTCCCACAACAACATTCCGACTAACCTTACTTTGCAAGATAATATCTGGTTGAGCACTCTCTTTCTGTTCATGTTCCCCTTGATACACCTGTTCATCATATCTCTGACCACTTGCAACCCTTGTTGTACCTATCTCCGTAACTTCATGACTTGCTATCTCTGAACCTCCCTTTGAATCTACAATCTGATCCAGTAATACCTCCTTCTCAATTTTTGGTTGTGGAATAACCCTTATCAAAATGTTATACTGCAACTTTGGACATGGACCCCATTGTAATCGTAAGAAAGAACTTAATGTAATTTTTGACCAACAAGAATCAAGAAAATATTTCACCACGAATGAAAATGTAGAGAAATAAGCCTTCTTACTACGATGATAAAAAACATTGTTGATTTGATCTTCAGGATAAGGAATCACTTGCACAACATTAGAATATAACCAATCCAAATGTGGTGGCTTCCCTTGAAACAATTTCAGCCGAAATCCATTGATTGGTTTTTCCATCCTTGTGTCAAACACATCTGCCACTCGAAAAGTTCCTTGTCCTAAATCCTGCACAATCTGATATGGGCCTTTATATCTTAATGTAAGCTTTCCTGGATGAGGTCCAAGCCTAGAATTAAACACCATCACCCAATCCCCTTCTTTAAATAACTTAAACTTCACATTCTGATTCACCCAAGCTTGTCTCCTCCTTTGAATTACTTCGGTAATATATGCACTTACCAAACGATCCTCTTCCATCTGAAGAAGATATTTTCTCATGTGTTTGACCGATAGCTCTAGAGACATCTTTTCTGCTGTGATCCGCAAACTTGGAACTACAAATTCCATAGGTACTACTGCCTCCAAACCATATACCAATAGGAATGGTGTCATTCCTGTTGTCACTTTAAATGTTGTTCTGAATGACCACAAAGCTGAGTCAAGTAACAAATCCCAATTTTTCTCATTGTCATGCACTAGCTTTTTAAGAATACGCATTAAAGTTTTATTCGTACTTTTCGCTTGACCATTTGCTTGTGGATGATATGGCGTAGTCTTTTTATGCATGATTAAATGAATTCTTGTTAACTCTGAAATCACCTCATTAAGGAATTGAGTACCTCTATCACTTACCAACTCAATCGGACACCCAAACCTAGTCATAATATTATGATAAAGAAATTTTGCCACACTTGCTGCCTTATTATCATTCAATGCCACTGCTTCCACCCATTTTGTACAATAGTCTGTTGCTACAAGTATATATCTACTTCCCCGCTGCGTAGTGGGTTTAATGGGCCCCACAAAATCCATGCCCCATTTTTGGAAGGGATCCAATGGTAAAACTGGATGATCAGCCATCCGATCTGAATTATTAGGTTGGCCCAACTTTTGGCAAATCACACATCCTTTAGCATATTCATGCGCATCCTTTAAAACAGTCGGCCACCATAAACCAGCTTGTAAAACTTTCTTCCCTGTAATATCCCCTGACAAATGACCTCCTGCTAGACCTGAATGTGCTTCCTGTAACACAGCTGGTTGTTCAAATTCTGGTACACACCTCCTTATGACCTGATCCACCCCTTTTTTGTATAATTCCCCAGCTTAAGTGCAAACTTCTTCCTTTGATCAGGTGTAAAGTATTGTGGTAATGATCCATCAGTTAGAAGAACTAATAATTGGTCATACCAAGAATCTCAATCCAATCTACTAAAGTAATCTGGCATGGCATGCTCTTTTCCTAGAGTATGCATAATCACAAAATCAAATTCCTGTAATAGAAGCATCCACCTGGATAATCGTCCTGTTAATAAGGGTTTCTTAATTAAATAGACCAACTCCTGATGATCCACATGAAAAACAACCTTATTTCCCAACAAATAATGTTGAAACTTGTTAAGAGCATATACCATTGCCAAAGCTTCCCTTTCTGTCACGGGGTAATTCCTTTCAGCCACCGACAATACTCCACTAGCATAATAGACGGGTCTATACCATCCTTTCTCTTTCTGCTGCATCAAAACTACTCCTACAGCCACATCCGATTCATCAACAAATATGTGAAATGGCAATGACCAATCGGGTGGCTGCAAAATGGGTGCTACCGACACCATCTTCTTTAACAATTGAAATGCTTTCTCTTGAGCCTCTGCCCATACAAATGGAACATCCTTTTTGGTCAAGTGCGTAAGTGGTAGAGAAATATTTGCTAAATACCGTAAATATCTAGAATGCCACTTAATCTGACCAACAAACCACATTACTTCTTTCACGTTGGTTGGTGCTTTAGTTTTGCTAATAGCTTCAATCTTCTTAACATCAATAGCCATCCCTTCTTGCGAAATAACATGGCCCAATAAAATACCACTTCTGACTACAATAACACTTTTAAACGGATTCAACACCATCCGAAACTGTTGACATCTGTCAAAACATGATTTTAGGTGCAGCAAATGTTGTACCATCTTACCAAAGACCGAGAAATCATCTACAAACACCTGCATAAAATCCTGTAGATAAGGTTCAAATACTTTGTGCGCCACATAATTGAATGATGGCGGTCCATTCTCCAATCCAAAACTCATGACTGTAAACACATAAGCACCAGATTCAGTAATAAATGTTGTTTTATGTTGATCCTCCTCAGCCACACTAATCTAATTATAGCCTAAAAATCCATCCAAGAAAGTATACATCTCGTGACCTGCTACTGCATCCAATACGGCATCACAAAACGGTATAGGAAAAGGATCAGTAATTGTTGCCGCATTTAACTTTCTATAATCGACACAAATTCTGAGCTTCCCATTCTTTTTCGAGACCACTATAATAGGAGATAGCCAAGTCACCTGATTCATGGGTTTGATAAATCGGATTGCCAATAATTTATCAATTTCTTCCTTCACTTGTTTAGCAAAGTTAGGATTCATTCTATATCTTTGCTGCTCTACTGGTACTGCATCCGTCTTCAAATTAATCCGATGTTGATGCAAATTAGGGTCTATACCTTTCACTTGAGAGTAATCCCAAGCAAAAACATCTACATACTCTTTTCGTAAGCAAATGAGATCCTCCCTAAACTTTCCTTCCAATGTTTTACCGATCCTCACCATCTTTGGTTCAGCTTCTGTCCCTAAATTAACCTCTTGAAGCTCCTCCTCCTTTACCCGTGTGGAACTTGCATACTTCTGATCATATATCCGTTCAGCCAGAGCTATTACTTCTTTCTCTTGTTGTTCCAATCGCTGTTGTACTGGAGTTTCCATACTTTGCTCGAACATCTTTTGTATTTGTGCACCTTCAACCTGTTCACCCGGAACTGGCCCATCAACGTTCTGCACAATCGGATTATCCTTACTTAATACTCCTGCCACATCAACTTCTAATACCGGTATTACCGTTGGATTTTCTTGCAAAAACTTCTCCTCTTCATCATCTTCTATCTTGTCCGCTAAGTTAATTGTCTGAGCCATGAGTGGTTTCTCCTGTACTGACATATTTCTTCTTCCTCGCATAGGAATTGTCACTTGCTTTTTACCTTTTGTGATCATTACCACATTTAGACCCCAATCTTGCTTGACTTTAGCAATCCTAAACCAAGGTCTCCCTAATAACATTTCATATGGATATGCTGACTCAGACATCCTAATGACAACAAAATTCACCATAAATGACATTCCAGAAATGATAATCTATTGCTGCTTCAGAATGCCAACTGGCTGAACTCGAGTCTGATCCGCCATTTTGACTTGAAAAGGTGCTGGAGCCAATGCTCCTCTTCCCATTTGTATAAAAATATGATCAGGTAATATATTTACCCTTGATCTTCCATCAAGCAACACTTCATCAAACCGCCTCTGGTTGTACTGTACTTGAATTACTGGCACTACAAAGTCAACATCTACTAGATCAATATTATTGGTCGAAGTTGAAGGTACTGACCGAATTTCTGGCTCTAAACGCTGCCCAAGTAACCTCTTCAACAAATTTTCTCAAAATGCTGGTACCAAAGATAAAAGTTGATCCAAAGACAATTGTAATGGTGAGCTAATGATTACATCGAACCAGTCTTTTTCCAAAGCTTGCTTGCTGTGACTCTTGTTCCCCTTTGTTATTGCCGGTATCAAATCTACTTCTTGTTGTTGCTCTAGCTGACTTACAAACCTTACCTGTTTATGTTGCTCGTCCTGAACTTGCTTCAAAACCTTGTCCCTGATATGTCTTTGTTCTTGCCAATTAATAGGCCCTTTATTTTTTGATCTTGTAACTACCAACACTTCCACTTCTTTACCTTTCCCACATTGTTTGCAATCGCACTGCCATTGGTTATCACTCTTAACATTTATACCCTCAGATGTACTTAGTACATCAGTCCCCTTATCCTCTTGATCTGGCCATTCTATAAGCATGGCATTTGCCTGAGCCGCCTGCTGCCCCGGTTGTTGATGCTGTCCTTGTTGATTATTTTGATTATACCTAATAACGGGTATACCTCTCTCTTCCTTATGCTTGACCCATAAGGGACAATTTGGCCCTATCCAATGATCGGGAACTGAACAATATCCACAAGGCATCACCCGTGGCGGTCGACCCTGCTGATTCCCTTGTTGATTATTCCCCTGTTGATTGACTTGATCTATCCATGGAGGTCTTACCTATTGCTACCTCTGAAAATTACCCCGCCCCTAGACGGGAATAGCCTAATTGGCCTCTACTTCATTAATATTCCTATTATCTTGCCGCGAACTTTGCCCTCTGTGCTTGGGGTTGTACCAACATTGATTTGTTGTATGTCCCTCTTTGTCGCAGATATCACAAAATCTCTTCTCCTTTGGAGCTACAATGGAATATCCATGTCTCTTTAACTTATTAATCCATGCCTCCTCTTTACTTTTCTTAGCCTTATGCATGCGATGCTTCTTCCCCAATGTTTCTTCATCTTGGTCATCAGAGCCAGAATTTGTTGAACCTTTGTCTGACTCCATTTCTCAATCAAAACCAAAATCAAAATGTCTCTTTTTTGCTCATCCAAATCTTCTTTCCACACATGGAGCCGCTAACACTAATACATCAAAGCCATTTGCAATATCCACACTTGCAACCGCATGTCTAATTGTGCTTCGTAATCCTTTGAGAAAATATCCTACCAACATCTCATCAATATGTCTTTCATTACCTTGCAATCATTCCATTAACGTCCTGAACTTCTGGGCATAGTCTTCCACTAACACGGTTTTTTGTCTGATAGCTCTCAACTTTTGCAATACATCGGAAGGAGTCTTTCTTTTCTAAATCATTGAAAAAATGCTATTCTTAAATCATCATATGTGGCAAAATGAGCAATACCATATTGACTGAGCCAACTCATAGCTCGTCCTTCCAACATGGCAGCAAATTGTTGAAGCTTAATGTCATCCCCATAGATAGTTGGGTATCCATTAGCTGTCCATTTTATCTCAAATTGAGCCACATGGCAATCACCATCTTCTCTAGAGCTTCCTCTGAAATGAGCCGCTTTGACCTTGGGATTGGGAGGTGGTTGAGCCATTGTACGCCTAGTTCTTTGACCGGTCACCCCTACAAGTGGGTCAAACTGGAGTCGTCTTCTTACTCCTACAGTTGCTTCTATTAGGAATAGCGCTCCAAGTATACCACCCACTAACCTTGCCTCTAATGCACTTGTTTCTCCCTGTTCCTCTTCAGTTTCAAGATTTGCTTCCTCCTCGGCTTTGTACCACTCGTAGAATTCTGAGAATGACTCCACATTCGTTGCTCTTGCCTGCGCTCTTGTAAAATACACTTTACCAAATCGTTTCCTTCTTTCCTTCATGCATTTCTTGCTTCTTTAGCAGTACAGTAGGATCACCAAATGTGTTGGGGTCGAAGATCAACACATCACAAATTAATTTCCAAACTGATCAACTTACACGCACTGATCTTCGTCAACAGAAAACCTACCTTCAAACAGGCTTTCATTTCTCATGTTACTTATCACTGTGTGAGAAATCCGTAACTTCATAGAACACACATTTCTAAGTGGATGATATTACATACTACAACTCTACATGTGTCTGCATAAATACTTTTGCCATCATTCCTCACACATTTGCACAGAACATATATAAACATCTGCTGAAAGTTTTTGAATTACAGAGGTTGTATAATCGCAAATACAGATATCTGCTTCAAAGTTTCATTCATTCTTAGAGCATAACATCGCGCTGCTCTTGACTTCCTCAGGCACATCTGCTCTTGCACTCCTCTTGCGTTTTTTCGTCGAACACCTCTTCAATTTTTGCACCTCCTCAGTGTAACATCTTTCTTCCTCTTATGACATCCACGCGAACTTCGATATAACCATTTGTTAAAATCCGATGTACCAAAAAATAGACATTCCACTAAATAATGTCTAAATTTAACAATCTTTCATAATTCAAATTAATCATTTATCTTCCAGATTTTCCTTGCCTTCAACACTGGGGTTGTTCAATCAAGCATATGAACCTTAGATCAAGATGACATCTAGGGAGAGATAGACAAAGCCTTAGGTCTTCAGAGGCTAGTGTCAATCACACTGCTAGGTCTTGGGCCGAGTAGTTGAGCGATTATCCGCACTAGCCTAGCTCTCAAACTAGCAAATCAGAGATGTCTTATGGTATGGAGAGACCCACAGGAATTTCAGGTGTGGCTTACTTAGAGAAGCCTGAAGGCCCTTACAAAACTCAACTTGAATACATTAGGAACAACCGATTAGGTGCTCGCATCTATGAGGACTGTCTAAGATGATCCGTTGTCTAGAGTAAAAACCCATATCAGCCCATTGGACTAGAACATCCAATCGTCAAATTTGAGAATGTTGCATACATAGATAAGGAAGGGACAATGTACGTAGTCACCAACCAACTAGATAGAATAGAAGAATTTGGTAATGTGATTCCAGAGACAGACATAGGTGACATAGAGCAAGGGAACTTAGGAAGAGAGCCCAAAACTCCTCGATGCAAATCAGTCCTAAATAGAATCATCACTCTAGAATGGGTTCCCCAAGACAATAAGAGCATAGACTTGCTCCTAAACTGAGAGATTGACGAAGCTTTTTGGAGGTATAAGCCTGACTAGCCTAATGAAGTAGGAATGCTCACAATCTATGAGTTTAAAGATCCTGAGAGCCCAGGCAAAGTGACCTATTTAGACAATACTTCAGAGAGGATCATTGTGGTCTCAGAGCATGGTAGGCATGATTACACTTGGAAGGGTGAATTTGTTTCCCCCCAACCAAATCTAATGTCTCTTATGGTCACCAAGGAGTTGGGACATCCCAAGCTCATGGAAATCAAAGGGACATGAGTAGAGATAGACCTGAGGTAAGCTTTGCTAACCCAATAGGAAGAGAATGAACGAGAACGGAGATGGATAGAATGGAAACCCAGAGACCTAGAGACCCAAGGAACCAAAGAAATACAGAGGAATTCCCTTTTTCAAGGCCTAGGGAACACACGAGGACCTTGAGGCCTACACAAATAGTTAAATGCATGAAGAATTTCTTCGATGGTGCCAGAGACCCATACGATCATGTGGCAGAATTTAGGCAAGTCTTGAGGGCAAAGCAAGTGGATGACCTGTTCACGCAGTACAATGCATTTGGTCTGACTCTCAAGAACACAACCCTTACATGGATTCAACCACTACACGAGAGGAAGTTCAGGAACATAGACCAACTCTTAGAATCTTTCATCATAGAATTTTCTAAGAGTGGCACACGGCACAATACTTCCTCACTGATACGTAGCTTCAAGCAGACACCTCAAGAGACAGTCAGACTTGCAGGAAGAAGATTTAGACAACAAAGATGTCATGTTCCTGAGTTACCCACTCCAGCCAAACAAGTGGCTTTATTATTAGATGGATTGTTGAGTACCAAGTTGAGATCTTATGTGTACTTGAAGCACCCTAGAACCATATAAGAGTATGTATGCATTTGCATAGACATCGAGGATAATCTAGGGGAAGAATTAGAGCTTTCAAAAATCTACAAAGATTCAGATAGCTCTACTAGCCTCAAGTCAAATCCATCCATATCTATTGAGGAACTTGCAGAGAAGGTAGCTCAGAAGTTAGGAGTCTCTAGAAAACAAATACCAAGATTTTCCCCAATGAAAAGATGTTATACCTGTGGAGGAGACCATATGGCCAATGGGTGCCCTATCATGGGTCAACCCCAAGTGAACCCTAACAGCCAATATTACACCATAGAAAGGAGATATACCAAACACAGTGCACAAGATTTCTCATATAATAAACAAAAAGTTAGACAAAAGTATCCTGAGTTGTATCCATAGCAACGAAAATACCAAAATTAGTACCCACAATAGCAGTATGGTAGGCCCCAACAACCCTATCAACCACCCTATCAAGGGCAACAAAGACCTCAACCAGTTCTAGCACAGCAGCCCCCTCCTCCAGCCAATGTGATTCCAGTAAAGTATGCAGCTGTAGAATAAAATTTGAATAGAGCCTTAGTGCCAGTAACTCTATTGCTTTCAGAAAGTGACCCAAGTGGTCATAGTTTCGACTCCACTCATATTGATAGCCCACAGGCTTACTACATGTAGTCACCTGAGCATAGTGAGTTCTATTATTATGAAGACCCGAGTGAACCTATTTGGGAGCTAGAGTATGCAAATGTCATGCATGCAAACCCCAATTGTAGACCTCAACCTTGGCAAATGTAAGAACCCCATTTCTAGAGGACCGTGCTACTGATGTTAGGGAGATCATCTCATTCGTGATTGCCCTATGTCTGTACCTATACAAACCCAATTGGTGACATTCAAGGATTTTGTCAAGATTGTGGGAAAGAGAATCTCTTACGAGATTGTCCTAAGAACCCCCAAAATATTCCAAAAATCACTCCTATCAATGTTATTGGGTTAGTTGTAGACTCTACAGGAAGTGTAACTTCCATTACCCTAGTGCAAGTGGTCACTAGAGCTCAAGCTTTGCAGCAAAACCAAGGTTTAGGACTGGAAAAGAGTGCTGAGGTTAGTGAGACTAAGAGCATAACTAAGAAGAGGACCAGAGCTTGGAAGGATAGTCACGAGAGAATGAGAAGACAATGGTCAAAGAAAATGAGTGAACTCAAGGAAATTCTAAGAGAGACAAAGGCCAAGATAATTGAATTAGCATCTCAATCGCACTCTCACCCATCACCTTCCATCCCACAACCTTTTAATCCACCACCTTTTATCCCACCTCATACAATTCCACCACCACCTAGAGTAGGATCAGTCCTAGAAGATTCCACTCACGAGGACCTAGACATGATGCTTAAACCATAGTAGGCTAGAATCCAAGAAGGTCCAAACATAAGGGATCATGAAAAGTGTTACCCTAGAGCTAAAATAGAACTCGAGTGAACTAAAATTTGTGTTGATGGTAAGACGTAGAGTAGAGATGTTGGAAGAGTAGGTAAGCATTTTCTTTTACTTTTTTTTTAACCTTCCTCTTCACTTCTACACACCATATCCATTCACCATCATCCTCACCACCGTGACCATATACCTACATCTCCATTCATTTTCCTCATTTTCACTTGAGAGAAAGAGCGAGAGAGAGCTTGTATGTGCACTTGTTTCCTGTGTTTTTTTAGTGTTCTTGTAGGTACCAGCTTCCATTGCAACTGCAGTAGCTCCAGTAGGTGAGAAAACTGTTGGTGCAGGTTTCGGGGCATTGACCTCTATCGATCGTGATTGACAGAAAAGGTTGAATTTTGGTAAAAGAAAAGTGCACCACAACAAAGTACATGTCTTCCTAGATTGACATTAAAGGAGGTGCTACTCACCATGTTTGAAGCCAGCCGCCTCTTTAACTCCTCTAGTTCGGCCAGGACTCAACTGCATTTTGATGGACTATTAGACAGATTGGAGAGGCTCGTTGCAAAATCTGAAAAGGACCCCACCTCTCAAGGCAAGGAGGGCAAGTGAAAGGATAAGCCTTCCTGCCCAGGAAGCTTATGTGCCCAACTCCACAGAACGAGACACATCTTCTTCTATGAATCGATATTCCCGAGAATTTTTAAGAGAGATTCAACAAGAGAAATGGGCTAAAGAAAGTGAAGCTCCTCCTCCCATTGGACTTGTGGATGACTTGCACGATCAATTCTCATAGAACAGTGCCAAAAATACCCTTGGACAAGATAGGAGACATGAGCAAAGGAGAAGAAGGAAACACCTATCTCCCAATCACTCATCAAGGGTACACAACTAGAGCAATTTTGGACTCAGGTGCACGAATTGCAATTGCTACCACTTCCCTATGGAAGCAATGGGGCAAGCCAACACTGAAGCCCATGAGAATGAAATTACAAATGGCAGATGGTCACATTGAAAGACCCTTGGGGCTACTAGAAGGGATAATTCTCACCACTTGTGGAGAGTTTGAGCAGACTTTTGCTATATGTGACTTTAGCAAAAATCAGGCCTATGAGATGATTCAAGAAACACCATTCTTGAGACAATTGCAAGTAGTGCAGGGTTGGGGTACGAATTCCTTGTATTTGTAAGACTTAGGTGTTACAAAAAAAGTCAATCTCAAGGATTACTCTCATAGAAACGTACCCCCTATTCAATCGAATCCCATCCATAGAGCCATGGATGATATAGAATCAGTGCATTCCATAGGATCAGGATCCTCATGGATGCATGAAGACACCCACTTATGGATGTGTAAGGTTGTAGTAGAAGAATAGAAGAGAGAAAAATCCAGAGAAGTAGGTGCGAAGGAAAATCATAGATCAATTCAAGACCCGGCCTATGCACCTGTAGTCTTTCTAGATGAAGAATTTGAACCTCATGGTTGGGAGAAAATTTTAGCAACAATGGATGTAGCCATCAATGAAGAACAATGGACACCCCACTATGAAGAGGATGGCTATGAAATTTCATTCTTCACAATCGAGCCAATCATGTGTGATTCAGTTATTGAAGAATGTGAACCTAGCACTGATACATTCAAGGATGCAAGTGACTCTGACCTAGAGTCAATTATTATGGACCCACCTTTTGCATTAGATGAGGAATATTTCTATGAAGTGGAAGCTCACTCACAAAGACATGAAGAACTTACAAATGATGTGAGGTTAACCACACAAGTGACCACCAAGAGTGAAGGCAAGAAAAGAAAGAAGAGAGAAGCCACATCAGATGAGGAAGAATCTTTTTTGGAGGTCCCTAAAAACTTTAAGAAGTATGAAATAGAAGATAGGAGATTCATGATAAGAATGCCTAAACATGATGTACAAGCGGGAGAGGCCTATGATAACAAAGAAAACACAAAGAAAACCATAGTGACCATAGAAGAAGGACAAGAAAGATGCACATACATAGGACATGACCTGACGGAGGAAGACGAGCAAGAGTTGATAGCCTTTGTAAGAGAATACAGAGATTTATTCGCTTGGAGTGACAAGGACTTCAAAGGCGTAGACCCTGAAAGATGCTCACATACGATTCCCATGACCTCAGATGCAAAACCCTCTAATCAGAAGCCATACACATATAACAATAACTACGCTACCAAGATCAAGGAAAAGATAGATCGCTTGGTTGAAGCTGGATTTATCTATGAAATCGAGCACACTGAATGCATATCCTCCATCATAGTGGTGCCCAAGAAGAATTGGAAGTTACGTGTATGCATTGACTTGAAGAAAGTTAACACACACCCACTATTAGAGATAGTTATCCGCTTCCTATCACTGAGCACATCTTAGAAAGAGTAGCACGTAAGGAAGTATACAGTTTCCTTGATGGATTCTTTGCCTACAATCAAGTGGCCATAGATCTAGAAGATCAGCATAAGACGGCTTTTGACATAGAGTGGGGCATATTCGCCTTTCATGTATTGCCATTTGGGCTTACCAATACGCCAGCTACCTTTCAGAGGCTGATGTGCCATGTCTTTAAAGAATTCTTGAGGAAGAACCTGGAAGTCTACATGGATGATCTATGTGCTCATTCCAACATTAGATAAACACATATACTTGAGCTAAGAGAAATCTTTAACAAATGTAGGGAATATTAGGTTTCCTTGAGCCGAGAGAAGTGTGTTTTCATGGTCAGGCAAGGCAAGTTTCTAGGATACCTCGTGTCAAAGAATGGCATATCCATGGATGAGGAGAAAGTTAGAGTTGTTGCAGAGCTACCTAGGCCAAAGAATGTCAAGGAGATACAAGCCTTCATGGGGCATTGTGGCTACTATCGCTAATTCATTCATATGTATGGGATCATTGCAAAGCCTCTATACTCCCTCTTGACTAACTTTGAGTGGACTGAAGAATGTGAGAACTCCTTTCACTAGCTCAAGAGAAGATTGTGTTCTACACCAATCTTGACTACACCCGATTGGAACAAGCCATTCCATCTTCATGTGGATGCATCCAATTATGCCATTGGATGTTGTAGCTCAAGCGTAAGCACCACCTCCTTTACTTGTCAATCCGCGGAGATGTGAGGACCGGTATGAAGACCATGAGCAAGTGAAGGCACAAGTGCGTGAGTGAAAGCACACAAACATGCACACACACACACGCGCGCACACGGTAAGATCAAAGAGAGGAACAATGGAAGGATTTTGATTACAAAAAGAAATCTATTACAAAACTGAAATCTACAAGAAGCTAGCCTCAAAAATGAGCTCTCTAGCTCTTTTTATAGTTTTTTGACTAGTTTTGGCCCTGTCCAGACCTAGTGTCCGGCCTAGTTAAAAATTAGGTTCCAGGGCTTATTTGAGGGCTCAAACGGAGTCTAAAAATTATGAAATTTGGTACGATGGTACTTCTAATGCTCCTCAAGCTCGAGGACTCCTCGGCTTGCACAAAATGGAGCTACCAAAATAGAAAATGGTATTTACAATGATTTTAGTGATGGAAATCACTATTTTTGTAGGGGATTCTTATGAAAAGTTGACAGTTACTTCATGGAGCTCCCTACGTGCTCCTTCTTCTTGTGTGTTTCCACCTTTCTGATGTGCTTCCATGCTTGTGCTTGACTTTGAGTTCCAACACTCCCCCCCCTCTCGAGTCTGTCGTCCCTGACAGACCCTTGTTGTAGTGGTTGTTCCATGTAGTGCTTTGAGGGGTAGTAGCCATTCTGTATGAACGAGAGCCGTCTATCTTCCTAATTTGATAGTGTTGGTTGTCCGGTTCTTCATGTGTCACTGCAAGCCTTTACAAGTTGTCGTCCCTTGGTATGTGCTTCTTTCATGAATTGCAGCATGAATGCGTCGTTGTGAGCTCTCAAAAATCGTGAGTTGCTCAAAAGAGGTTGTCAAGATCGAGTTAGAGCAACTACTAGCTTCGAATTGCTTCCTAGGTATGGATGTTGTTCCCAACCGCTAGCTCTTCCAAAGATGATGTTGAGGGCAGTCATGCCAACTACTCATAACCCATAATGAATGATGGGTAAGTGTGTTCGTGCCTGGGTTGAAAAAAGTATGTGCCTTGTGCACGGCCTTGTAATGTAGCCCTACGCATGCTTACTTGGAAAATGCATTGGAAGAAGTATGGTGCAAAAATTGCAGTTCTTGAGCTAAGTGCTCAAGGGTATGCTGACGAAGAGGTTTCCCAAACTATCATGGTTATGCTGTTTCCAGAGTAAAGATACTTACCATGGAGAAGGTTGATGGATGCTTTGTCTCTTCGTGTTGTACTCTCGGCCTTTGGGATGGAACCTTGTTGATGAATGTCCATGTTGATTGTCCACTGATGAGATCTTTTGAGTGGTGAATCCCGTTTCCTCTTTTCAAAGCAACATTTGTCACTAACAATGTGCATTTCTGAGCTTGGGCTCATGCACGTTCACTTCCCTATATTGACACTCAGAGGAATATTGGACACGTGCCGGTTTCTAAGAGATTACCATGCTGATTGACATAGACCATTCACCAGTGCTACTGTTCCATACTGGTTCAGGAAATATTGAGAATTGAATTGCTTTATATTCTTTGGCAAGCAACATCGGGTAACTACACCAAGTTGAGTTTCACATATTCTCTTTAGCTTCCCATATACAGGAGTCTTCTCCTCCAGAACTACCTTTTGCAGATATCTCCTTGGCTGCTCTGGTACATACAGTAGTTAAGCATCACTCAAGTTGTGGACCTTCAAGCTCTTCACTCCCACCATAGTAAGAGGAAACCTTAGTTGTGGATGCCCTGCTCATGCTAAGTTCTTGACATTTATGAGATAAGGCAGCAATTGAATCATCTGCAAGCCAAGACATACTTTTATCCAAACTGATAAATGCCCAGTAATCGATGGTTCAATCTTCAACTAAGCATGACTCATTCATGTTCCATGAGCGAAACCTGGGAACAAGTTCTTCCTCGTTTTTTTTTTTTTTTTTTTTTTTGGAAAAATTATCACAAAACAAGAACACAAAAGTTAGTATCAGTAGAAAAAATTTGACCTATGTCAATGTGCTCTTGTGCTTAGGATTCTCAAGTGTGTCTATGCACGACCATGTAATGTGGCCCTATAATGATGCATACTTGGGAAATGCATGACCTGAATGGTGCATAAGACAGGGTTGTGCAAAGGGCACATGGTTGTCGCTCGTCGAGGTTTTCAATGTTATTTGCAGATATTGATGCCATCTTTGTTGGAGGTATCCATTGTATCTCGAGAGGACAACTGATCATTCCTCCTTGTAGGGATCCATTTGAGAACAGTCTGCAACTGGGTAGAGATCACCTTTGCCCACTTCGTGTTTGAATGATCTCCTGAGGGTTTGATCCATCGTGGCTGGCTCTTTATTTTGGTGGATGCTATCAGTGCTTTCGTCTTCCAAACCCATATCCTTGCAGAAGAGGTTCTTTGATCTTTATTGGAGCTCTGTGCTTGATTCAGTTCTTTACCTCGCCTTGGTGTCTTTGTTGTGCAGGTTGTTGCCTTGAAATTCCCCCTTGGATTTTGTCTGAGCTTAGGCTTGATTGCTTGGGGTCCTTGGATTGGAAGTGGTCTTTCTTGAGGATAAGTCATGGTAGGCCTAGACCATAGATTTTGAAGTCTAGTGTGAGGGGACTGATTTTGTGCCAGGGCTTTCTTTGGTACCCATATCATAGTGCGATTTGGTTGGGCTCTAAGTAATTTCTTGGCCACCCAAATTTGCTTGACATTACCAAGAAAATGTGATTTCTGTTTCTTGATGTAGGGGTCTTTTGGGCCTTCTATGTGAGTTTTTTGAGAAAACTCATCCTTACATGGGGAGTGCAACAAGGGTTGATCTTCTATACCTACATCAGACTTATGCAAGGGATCAATGGGCTGTGTGGTTTGAGATTGATCTAGAGATTCATCGAGACATTTATCCTTATTACACATAGAATCCCTAGGTGTACAAATGGGTGATGGATTGTCATGATTCACCCTAGAGTCGACCTCCTTTTCCACATCAGTGATACACAACAGTGGTTGATCATCTCCTTCTTGACCATCTGAGTGCAGATCATCCCTACTTATGGCTTCATGAGGGGAATCCAAATTTACAGGAAGATAGGGTCCTTCCACATCCCCCAAACACTTGGAGTCCTCCATATCTCCATTCTCTAAGGTTTCCTGTGATTTACTCAAAGAAGGATCAGATTCAAAAACATGAGTAGAAAGAAAAATTTTCTCATTAAAAGCAAGCTCTGTGAAAAGATGATTTTGCCCCCAATCATCATAAGGTGGATAGTCATTAGGATTTTCCATAGACACATATGTAGAAGCATGGATGATAGGTGGAGAAGGCACCTCAAATTCTTGATGATTTTGTTTAATGAACCTTTGGGTGCCAATGATCAAGCCTTCATCTATACAATCCATGACAAAGAATGTTTCCGAAAATTGCATATCACCCACCATAACAGGCAACACAACTTGACCCATGCATTCATAATGTTCATCATCCATGAGGATAGAAGAATGAGTTGTTGGTTGTATGTTCTCAAAAAGAATGGTCAAGAAGTCAATATGAATCAAATTCCACTCACAATGAGGATTGATATATGCACTTAACCTTCTACATTCATATCCTATTCTTATATCCACCAACATATTGTGATATTCTCTTGTTGCAAATATGGATCCGACCCCCCTAGACATTTCCCCCGTTTCCTCGATTCCTTGCAATTTTTCTCTAAATGTTTCATCTTGATGTGATATTATCTCATGTATTTCATGTTTATCGCCCTCCGTTTTTTCGATCTTAGCCCCTTTTCTTCTATCTTTTGCTTTTTTCTTTCCCATAACACAATTTTCTCCCCCTTTGTATTGCTCAAAAATCCTTGGGAGCCCCCCTGGTTTCCTAGTCCCACTTGAGGGTCAACTTCAAATTATCCTATCTCAAAATCAACGCATTATTCTTGAAAAAAACAGTTGAGATCGTGTAGGATTTGAAACGAGCTTTCCAACAAGCTATAGAGCTCAAAAAATGGACTTTGGATGAGAAAGTTATGTCAAATCAGGCTCCTGGGGGTCAAAACAGGCAAACAGGACCTTTGGAGAAAATCGCGATTTTGTGAACTTTCTGAAAATCGCGATGCTGTGAAGTCAAAAAAATCGCGATGTTGAGCACAAAATCGTGTTTTTGAAAATCGCGATTTTGAGCAGAAAATCGTGATTTGAAAATCGCGATGTTGATCACAAAATCGTGTTTCAGAGAATCGCGATGTTGATCACAAAATCGTGTTTCAGAGAATCGCGATGTTGATCACAAAATCGTGTTTTTGACTGAAAATCGTGTTTTCTCAAAATCGTGTTTTTGACTTGAAAATCGCGATTTTGTCCCACAGAATCGTGTTTTTCTCAAAATCGTATTTTTGGCTGAAAATCGTGATTTGTGAGAATCGCGATTTTGAGCAGAAAGTCGTGTTTTTCACAAAATCGTGTTTTTTTGCTGAAAATCGTGATTGGTGAGAATCGCGATTTTGAGCAGAGAATCGTGTTTTTTGAAAATCGTATTTTTCACATGAAAATCGCGATGTTGAGCACAAAATCGTGTTTTTGAAAGTCGCGATTTTGAGCAAAAAATCGTGTTTTCACAGAATCGCCTTTTTCACAAAATCGTGTTTTTGCTGAAAATCGTGATTGGTGAGAATCGCGATTTTGAGCAGAGAATCGTGTTTTTCAGAGAATCGCGATTTTGAGCAGGGAATCGTTTTTTTTTTTTTTTTTTTTTTTTTTTTTTTTTGAGAAAAACACAGAATCGCGATTTTTTTCAACCAACTTTTAGGCGGGAAAACTGAAAATCGTGATTTTTCAAAAAATTTTGAATTTTCACAGAATCGCGATTTTCATCACAGAATCGCGTTTTTTGGCGGGAAATTCAAATTTCTGAGCGCCGGCTATGGCGAGCTCCGTATGAGCAGAAAATCATGAAAAAAACACAGCGCTTGCTCTCCCTTGCTTCTCCTAACTCCTTCCCACACAATAATGCATGAAAAATGGTATGAAGATGGTGAAAATGCACTAAAAAACAAGAAATTTCTATGAAGAAGAAGATGGAAGAAGGTGGAGATGATGATGATGATGAAGATGAGGAGGAAAAAACAGAAAATGAACTGAAATGATAGTTTTTTTTACCTTCCAACGTCGCAAATCTACGATCTTACCATCACAACGCTCGTCCTCGAAGCTCTCTCCCCGGCAACGGCGCCAAAATTTGGTGTAGCTCAAGCGTAAGCACCACCTCCTTTACTTGTCAATCCGCGGAGACGTGAGGACCGGTATGAAGACCATGAGCAAGTGAAGGCACAAGTGCGTGAGTGAAAGCACACAAACATGCACACACACACACGCGCGCACACGGTAAGATCAAAGAGAGGAACAATGGAAGGATTTTGATTACAAAAAGAAATCTATTACAAAACTGAAATCTACAAGAAGCTAGCCTCAAAAATGAGCTCTCTAGCTCTTTTTATAGTTTTTTGACTAGTTTTGGCCCTGTCCAGACCTAGTGTCCGGCCTAGTTAAAAATTAGGTTCCAGGGCTTATTTGAGGGCTCAAACGGAGTCTAAAAATTATGAAATTTGGTACGATGGTACTTCTAATGCTCCTCAAGCTCGAGGACTCCTCGGCTTGCACAAAATGGAGCTACCAAAATAGAAAATGGTATTTACAATGATTTTAGTGATGGAAATCACTATTTTTGTAGGGGATTCTTATGAAAAGTTGACAGTTACTTCATGGAGCTCCCTACGTGCTCCTTCTTCTTGTGTGTTTCCACCTTTCTGATGTGCTTCCATGCTTGTGCTTGACTTTGAGTTCCAACAGATGTGTACTTGCACAACCTACTGGTGAAAGTAATATGGATCTCCCAATAGCCTATGCTAGTAGACAATTGAATGCAGCTAAACAAAACTATACCACAACTGAGAGAGAAGGGTTAGGCATGGTATATGCGGTTAAGAAGTTAAGAAATTATTTGCTTGCAAATAAGTTTAAATTTTTTATAGACCATCAAGCACTACTATATCTAGTGAACAAACCATGCAATACTGGTAGATTAGTAAGACGGTTCCTCTTACTAATGGAATACAACTTTGAAGTTGTGGTTAGGAAAGGTCGGACTCACCTTAGGGCAGACCACCTTTCTATACTAACTTCTAGAGAGTCTCCTCAAGGAGTGTCAGATGACCTGGATGACCAGTTCATAGCTTCCCTTGACATGCTTGCTAATGCATTGGGAGTACCCAAAGCTATTCACACTGCCCTTGCCCACTCTTAGAGATTCAAATGAAGACGTGGGAAATGACCACCAAGATCAAGAAATCACATACACATTGTAGTTTTAGAACCACACGATACCACTTCCACGTCCACCACCACAACACACACCACTCAACACATCAAAGAACCTCACATGTCAAGTGCACCCCCATTGCCACCCTTACCAACCTCCCCTCCTACTCCACCCGCCTCACCTCATACCACAACCACAATTGTCTCTACTATCACCACCGCAGTCTTAACCGCTCTTAGTGAAGCACAGGATATAGGTCAACCCTCATAACTCTCATGATCTAGTACCACCAACATTGTAACTATCACCATGGGCTATAGGGCTCTAACCATGGTTATAGGGAATCCCATTTCCCCTGTCATGCATCTAGGAGTCCCACAGGCACCATTAGGCACACCATTATATAGTTTCACCATAGTCACCACACCTACCATCCCCATGTATATGGTAGCCCCCACGAGTCCATCCACTCACAAACAAATGGACATATCACCCACAACTGCACCAACCCCTCCCCCCATATTTCCACAATCTCCCATCCCCCCACCTCCAACATCACCATTTCCCACCAAGGCATCCACCATCCCTTTCCCTCTTCCGTTCCCCCTTGCATTCCAAACCTTTATAGCACCCACCCCTGTAAATAATGTGTTCAGCACTTTATATCAATGTGTTTCTCAATTACAGTAGAATTATCATCACTTAGATGCACAACATACGAACCTCTTCAAAGACCATGAGACATTACAAGAACAATTCATGGCCATGGAGAAGGACAAGGGGGAACTACAATGCACCTATGATACCTTACAAAAACAATATGAGGAATTATTGGTCAAACCCCTCGACCAGATAAACAAACGCAACAACATCTTGAAGAAAACCTACACGCCAAACATGCCAACAATCTCAAGATACACTCTAATCTCACATTACTAAGAAAGCACATGTCTGTAGCATTGGAAGAGAATAAAAGACTCCAAAAACAGAACGAAGAAAACCTAGAAGCGGAAATGGAAGGCTCACCTCAAGAGATCGACCCAGAGAGGTTCAAAGCCCTCCCTTCAACCAAGATGCAGATAATATTGGATATAGATGAAGACGTCCTAGAGGCATATGATACATTAGAAAAAGAGCGTGATGAACTACAAAAGCAATTGAGTAGTCAAAAAGAGCAACCGAAGGAAGCAGCACCTACAACTGCCACATCTGAGGAGGTAACAGAGTTGAAAGCACAAGTGGCCGCTTTGCAAAATAAACCTCTACAATATGAACGAAAACCTTCTCCAATGGTGGAGCCAGAATGTGAAGAACTAGTCCCGACTTGAAGTTGACGAGACATTTGAGGAACCCTATGAAGCCATGACCGCACACAGAGGCCAAAAAATAGAGGAAGGGATAGATACATTCGAGATTGAAGCTCCAAAATGGTTGTAGAAGTTAGAAAAAGTTGGTCACACTCATGATGACAGAGTGGCAGTTTAGATCCAATCCATGTCTCGTCTGGAAGAAGTCATAATCAAATTTGACTACTTCAAGAACTTATCTCATCATTAGTGGATTAGCACTATTGAGGATCAGTATGTACCATTTTGTGTGTTAGTGGCAGATTATAATGCAGAGATCAAGCATCGCACCAAGAAGGAGCCAACCTTTGCAACCCAGTTTACCCCGGAGGACATTCCTGAGAGCGCCACATAGGGCACCATCTTCCAACCTACATGGAGGATATGGTAACTAGAAACCTACCCGGAGATGGTGTGCACATGGAACAATATGCCCTTGTATATCAAGTATAACCCCTCCTATTTCCCTGTCTTTTCGACAACGATCATGGCCTGAGTTTGCTAACACAGTAAAGAATGTCAAAGGATGCAAGAAATGGCTCAACTATGTATATATGGCACCACCGTGTGGTCCACCAACGGTAGCATATATGATTTCACCATTAGGCATTGGGGAATTAGGTAAAAATGTACCAGATGTAATGGCACAGATGTGCCTCAAAATATTCGAACTCATGCTTGTCACATTCTATACATTCAAAAATGTTGAAGAACCTCACCTCTCGGCCCTAAGCTTCAATGAAGGCAACCTCGATCTAGTCTATGATATGAGCACCACCCCATCCATGTATATGTGTGGCACGCTTGTGTCAAATATCTCCCAGCATGCTTCAAACAGACATTCAAAGAAATGTTTATCACAAGGTTCTAGGAGTATTACTCAAAAGTATTCATTCCCAAACCCTCTCATCTGTTACAGTTATTTGCTATGGAACAGGCCCTACACTCAGACAAGCTGTGTATGCCACATCCAGAAGTACCAAGGCTAGTAGATTGGGATGCCTTACTCACAGATTTAACTAGAGGACTGAGGCTCAAAGAACATCACTTGGGTAGAGATGTGGTCGAATATTACATCAAACGTTCGGCTTGACAAGGGTCTGTCAGAGATGACACATGCGAGAGAGGGGGGAGTGTTGGCAGCAGTCAGGGCATCTCAAGACAAGGGATTCAACATAAGGAATCAGATCAAAGAGAAGGGCCAAGCAGGCAAAGCAATCAAAGAAGATCTGGCAAATATGCCATGCAATTTTGGAGATAACTCTCTTTTAATAGTGATTTTCATCACTACATGAACATTGTAAATACCATTTTTGGTAGATTAAACTCTATTTTGTTCAAGCGGAGGCGTCCTTGAGCTTGAGGAGTACCATAAGTATTTATGTACCAATTTTCATAATTTTTAGAGCTCATTTGAACCTCCAAAATATCCTAGGAACCTAATTTTTAACTAAGCCTAACACTAGGTCTGGACAAGGCCATTAGTTAGTCAAAAACTATAAAAGGAGCTAGAGAGCTCATTTTAGGGGAGAACAAATTGTAGTTTTCAACTAAGAAGAGCTCTTGTAATTGTCTTTTGATCTTAATCAAAGCTTCCATTGTCTCACTCTTTGTTCTTACTTGTGTGTGCGCGTATGTGTGTATGTGTGTGCATGCTTGTGTGCTTCTCCATCACCACTTGTGCACATCACTTGCTTGAGGTCTTCATACCATCCTCATGTCTTCCCGGATTGACATTAAAGGAGGTGCTACTCACCACTGAGCTACAACTATCATAGACCTACTAAGGCCATCATGGTAGATGGGTCCTCCATGCACGTTCGTGGATAGGTACTGTAGGGAGGTCCGGTATTCCCCTTCTACTAGAGACATGAAACCTGCCACATGCATAGAACTATGCATATCTTGTAAGGCCATGAGACTTTCCTCTTCTAAGCCACTGGAAGTATCTGATTAAATAGAGTGGTCACTAGGTTGGGTTAGACTTCTTGCAGATGACGTAACACTTCTTTGTCTACCTAATACTCATTCGGATCTTAGGCTTATTCAATGCTTAATGCTTAGGTCCTCTATGACCCTATTGACATTCCCTTTGCAAGTTTTAGTACCTTAGCTCCCTCTGTTTTCTTTTCTTATTCTCTTTGTTTTTTTTCCACAATACACAATACTTAGAGGCCACAATGCACGATACCTATGGTCTGACGATACACCCTGAGAATTGACACGATACACGATATATGATACTTGGCTCTTGGGTGATACATGATACTCGGTTCCATGATACGATACTTCAATATTCACGATATACTATACATAGTACGATACTCAAGCCGATGATACATGACACTTGTGAGGTATTGCGATACACAGGGATGTGAGACACGATACACAATACATGATACTTATGAGGTATCATTATACTTGACTCTTCAGGTGATACATGATACACCAAAGTGCATAATACACGATACACGATACTCGACCCGGTGACACACAATACTTGGAAAGTATCACAATACATGGGGAGGTGAGACACGATACTTGGCGAGTATCACAATACAAGGGAATTACCGTATCATGATACTTGAACTCAACCAACTGCGATGCTTCAGCCTAGAAAGGTCTAAATTTCAAAAGTTTTAGTGCAAAGTTCTCTTCACACACTCCTCTTCTCCCTCAACTGACTATGGGTGAAAAATCTCACTCACAATCCTTCATACTACCCCACAATACTTCCTTTGTTTTGTGGCACATTTGTAAATGTTCAATTGATTTTCTGATTAGTGAGCAATGGAGTTCTCACCTCAAACATTAACCCTTCAAAGCTTTGTCACCAACCACTAACCAAACCCCAAGCTTTGCATGATACACGATCGATGATCTCTGTCCTTGCTCTCCATGATACTAGTGCTCACACAAATGACTTTCGAATGAAAGGTGTTGTGTAATTTAGACTTTTGGATTGACCAATGTGTGAACGGAAATGAACAATTTTTTTGGGGAGTTTTCTTGTGTTAAATCCTCTACTCTAATCCCATCTGGCCCTCCTATTCCTAAATCGTAACACTCTCTCACTCCTTCCTCCTAACCCTACAAATTCGTTACACACACCTCTAGAGTGTGAAGTAACAAGTGCAAAAGTTTTTTGAGACTTGACACTTACTTAAAAAAACATGTGTACCTAAGTCATAAAGCGTTAGGGACTTTTGCAAACTGAGATTGTACCACCCACAAGTACATATAGTGGTGGATTACCACATGCTTAATTATCAATCCATGAAATTAAATATATCAGTGTATGAAGATGTGTGCACACATGATGGCAAATGAAGTAATAGTGCTAAAATTGTATGAAGAATAGGTGTATCTACCTTTCAAGTCACTTATTTCATTGGAAAACCCTCCATCATTCCATGATCCCTGATATGCTTGAGAACTATGTGACTAATATGACCAAATCTAGCATACCATAACTTCATATTCTCCTTAGGTGTAGTAGACCTAGCAACCTTAACATGACTTATTTGGATAACACAAACATGCCACTTCTATTTCACCTTGAAGTAGACAATGCTCCTCATTAGGTGAGAGGATCTGACATGAATTTTTCTTAAAACAACTTTAAAACCATCTGATAAGAACGTAGATATAGAGTGCAAATTATTCTTCATTTTTGGAACCCTTATTCTGATTAACCCTAAATTAAAAACTAGTGAATGAAAAAGTGAGGACAGATGTTGACTTGTTACTCATAGTATATCAACAAGTGATGCCGATGGTTCATTGATATTAACTCCTCCAAATAATCCTGATTTAGAGTACACCTCCTCCAAGTGTGTAAGAACACCTAAAGAATACAACTATTATATTGTAGGTTTAGGACTATTTTCACATTATTTCCAACAAAACTGAAGGAAATTGTATATGCGATGGTTTTGGTTTAGGGAAGGGAATTGGGAGGAGTGTGAAAGATGGGTTCAGTGGTTGTAGTGGTTGTAGTGGTTTCTATTTTTATTTGTACATCAATAGTGGTGGGAGGGGAAGGAGGTTGTTGATGGGAGATTGGTGAGGTTTGGACAAAAGTTTTGGCAATTAGGTCAATGGTAGTTCTGGAGGTGGCTGCATGAAGTTTAGTTGCTTCATGTTTTGATACATGGATTCTTATGTTCTTTCTAGTGTATGATCATGTCTCGACATGCGTTTGATCATAGCAAGATGTTGCTCTTTGCAGCATGGTATGAATAGCTTCAATCACACCTAATGTCTCTATCAGAAGTTGGAGGGGCTCAATTAACTGAGGGTCCACTCCATCTTCACTTAAGATCTGGTTGATCAATGCTCAGCCAGTGCTAAATTAAATATAGTGATGTTCTTGTACACTCATCATTTTGTATATAATATTTGTAATTCAGCTATATAGGCTAGCGCACCTTCAATATCTCTACCTTCTTGTTTGTCATCATGTTCCTCCTTGTCCTCTTGTTTCTCTTCTTCTTCTTTTGCTTCATCAATCGGTGTGTGTTGTCCTTCTTCCTGTTGGTAGTGATGGTCACCCTCTCCTTTGTCTTCAGACTGCAGGTTCACATCTTGAAGAATTCTTTTAAACTCTTCATTACTAAGCTCTTCCAGATGGATTTCTCCAAGGAACTCTAAATCAATTGGCATATGGGAAGAAATCAAGTTGGATCCATCTATACTTTGTCTTGGTAGCCTGAGTGTGAATGGTCGTACTACCCTTTATGGTGCAAGAGTTACATCGGGGGTCAATGTGGCTCCTCTAGGTTGAGCACACGATATAGATCCTCTTATTCTCTTTCACCATGGTATAGAGGATCTCTTGCTCTTAAAATGTTTCACTCTGGACCAAGAAAATGCTCGTTGAAGAAGTATGTTGTAAGCCAAGCATCTATAGATCATTCTTGTGAGACCACAACACCCCTGCAATACTACCTCCCCTGGCCACCACTTGTGATCCGGATGATCTAATCAATAGTCCAATGCAGTAGGTTGATGGCCATTTCTTGTGTATCTGCTAAGTATAGATTGAACAAGACTTTCTTGTGCAAAATTGTGAATCGATCCTGCCCTGGAAAGGTGAAATGTTGCATGCACATTTGTAGGTGGATTGCAATGTTTGGTGTCATGGCTACCATGTCTTTAAGTTTTGTAAGATTCCAATTTTTCATGTTGTTTGGAACTCAACCTTCTTTCTTAGTAATGATTTGCATACCCTACATATCTAGAGCCTCACATACTAGGTTGTTTGTCATATGAAACTACTTTAACTCATCGCCACACACTAGCGATGGAATCACAAAAGTATTGCATACGTCGAGGTCCTTGTTGGGCATCAAAGAATTAATGAGATAATAGCAACACATAAAGTCGGGATTCGGAAGCTTTGCATTGAAATATTCTACCAGCCTTGCTTTTTGCCTTACCAGTCATAAGTCTTCTAAGTTTTATAGATGCTCAAATTCTCTTGTGAAGAGGTGGTACTTTCCCCACACATTGTTGTACTCTATTTTTGCTTCCAAAATGAAAGATCCTTCCTCGAGGGGTCTCGCCACTTCACTAAACCAATGAGATTTCTTGTTGACTTGAGTTGTATTGCCCATTGGTGGATCTTGGATCAGGATGATATGCAAGTCCCTCATATCCTCTATTCATTCCTTAAGTTCATCTAATATGGGTAGGTTCTCAATGTCTATGGTTTGGTGACTAGTCCCTCCTTATGAACTAGTTCTTGTTGTGTTTGTCATGGAGCTAACAATGGTGGTGGCTCTTGAATATGCTAAAAGAAGAAGATCATATTAACATTTCATTGGAAATGAGATGATACCTTGTCCCCTTTACAATACCAACACGATATTTGTTTCCGTTAGTGAGTTAGTAATGGTGAGGTGTGGTGTGAATGTGAGTGGATGTTAAGAGGTTATTATATTCCCTAGATGCATACTCTTGATGTGCGATGTACTCAAAATGCATTTATCCTTCTATAAGGGGATTTTTACATTGTTGGGTCAGGGGGTTTGTTACAAAGTTTGACTTTCCTGATTTCCCTTGTTGGATTACATACTTTGTCATTGGTGACATATAAGGATGTCAGGGATATGGGACTTTTTAGGTACCTATGTTATCACTCTAGCACAATGCTAAGTACCAATGTGAGGAGATCGTCAATCCATGGAGACATGAGAACTGGCATGATGACCATGAGCAAATGAAGGCACAAGTGCATGAGTGAGAAGCACACAAGCATGCACACATAGACACACACACACACAAGGAAAGAAAAAATAGAGGAACAATGGAGTCCTTTCAATTACAAAAACATTAGTCTCCACCAAGCTAACCTCAAAAATGATCTCTCTAGATCTTTTTATAGCTTTTCACTAGCTTTGGCCCTATCTAGATCTAGTGTCTGGTCTACTTAAAAATTAGGCTCTAGGGCTTATTTAAGGGCTCAAATGGAATCTAAAATTTATGAAAAGTGGTACAAAGATGCTTCTAATACTCCTCAAGCTTGAGGACTCCTTGTCTTGAACAAAGTGGAGTGTAATCTATCAAAAATGGTATTTACAAAGTGAGAGTAGTGATAATAATAACTATTTTGGTGTAATGTTGGATTCATGTGAAAAAAATATTAGGACTTCTTGTCAGATTTTTCTTGACTGCTCTATCGCCTCATTGCTTGCAGGCCAAAAATCCCCTCTCTCTAGCATCTATCATCCTTGATAGAACTTTGTTCTAGAGGGTGGTCGATGTAATATTGGAGGACATCTATAGCGAACTATGTGCCTAAGTCGTAAAGCCTTAGGGGCTTGTGCTAACTGAGACTGTACCTCAATCACCCACAAGTACATATAGTGGTGGATTAATGCATGGTTAATTATCAATCCATGAAATTAGACATATCAAGTATATGAAGACGTGTGCACACATGATGCCAAATGAAGTGATAATGCTAAGAATGCATAAGGACTAGGTGTATCTACTTTTCAAGTCACTTATCTCACTCGAAATGCATGTTGCAATACTTGCAACAATAATATGCACAAATTAAGGCTTTTCTCTCAACTCCAAACTCTGAATATGGTCAATGGCGGGTTCGTTTTGAAGCTCTCGACGAGATGCATCGACTGGCCACACCTCAGCATAATCTGACATACATGCTTCAAGTTATGAGCAAAGTAGTGAATGATGGGAAATGCTAGCATATGCTCCACAACTCACCAAGCTTCACACACGCACCACAGCAGCTCAAATCTGAAGGGAAGGGGTAGACAATAGTCCTAAACACACATTTCAAGCATCAAACACACATACAAACTCTTGGAGAAGAAGATACTCAACAGAGAAGAAGCAAATTCGAAATTCTTAGCTTGATTACTCACAATGGCAAAAAGCCTTTACAAAGATTCATCAAGTGACTTATATACATGTGCCCTAAAAATGGTCTTTTATCACAAGAGACCGATACTTTTATTGAAAATCACTAAATTCCTACTATTTTACAAGGCTTAAGCATCTAGAGGACTCCTCTAGAGAATTTACAAGGCTCTTGATGTCACATCATGGAAGTTTAAAGAAGAAAAATTATGCTTAGTTTTGAAAATTTTTGGGGCCATCTTTCCTATGCCTCTTTCTTCTGCAACACCAACTCATGTTATCAAAGCCTTAATCCTTTTGCCAGATCTAATTGCAATGCATCCCAATTGATGGAATTGGGGATATTTGGCTATTGACTTGTATAATACTTTGAATACATTGCTTGCTCACATGCAAATAAGTGAAGGAGTTGTATTGGTTTTGGTGTGAACACTTCATATTGATTCTCCCAAAAACTTGTGGTAAACATATCTTTGAAAGTTTGTTTGTAGGAGGCTGGGAGATATCATATGAGGGCATGCCAAGCATAAGTTACTCTAATTCTTGGGTTCATGCTCATGTCGTACACAAGATCACAGATTCCATTGGTAAAACCCGAGAGAGCAACTTTCGGTGCTTGTGTATTTCCAAAAGTTTGGAAAACAATTTGCATCATATCAAGAATCTTCAGCATCACCTGTGCAATGATATCTGGCATTGGCTTTAACCAAGGGAGCTAATGGCATATAGTGGCTATCATATAAGCTATGGAAGGTGGTCCATGCGGTGGCACAATGTATGGATAATTGAGCCACTCCTTGCATTGTGCATTATTCTGTACTTTGATGGCAAAGGATTTTCATGACCTACACCTTGAAACTGGTCTATAGCATGGATTGTAAAGAAGATGTAGGGGTGCATTGTTCCAAATTCCCAACATTTTTGGGTAATTTTTTAAGATGGTTTTTCGCTAGGTCGGTTGAAAAATAGTACCTTTCTGTGGTGTCGGTGTTAAGTCCGCTGGCTAGAATTGTGTAGCAAATGTGGGGGTCTTCCTCGTGACTCTCTAAATTTTTGAATTATACTCAATCAAAATTACAAAATAGGGTATGTAATAGAGTTCAAAGGTCGTGATGAGTCACTTAGGTGCCAAGTATTGGAAGTAGTCGGATTGCAGCACCATTTCTTCTATGACCTACATGGCTTGATTTTGTAGCATTGTGCAATCTTCATGAGTATGTCAACTGTCTTCCATCTATTTCATCTAAGGGGGTTGTGGAGCTTCAAAGATGTCTTGTCCTTCTAGAGTTATCCATCCACCAAGAACAAGCTGAGGTTCATAGTCCTCTTCAAAATTTTGTTCCAGGGGAATGGAAGCAGTTTCTTGTTCCTCTTGGGCCTCACGTGGGGATGGTGGACATTCATATTGTAGTAGCCTCGTTTGTAGTTTGACAACTTGTTTTTGAAGCTTGACTAGTGCAAATGATTCAATAACGAGTGGCGAGGATGATATTGTGGTATGTGAAATAGCTATAATTTTTGACTCTTATAGTTTTTTACTCTTTTTGCTGCTAGAGTTTGTTTAGGTCCTTTGATAATTTGTCATATGCCTCTAGTAGGTTGGCACAATCCTCTAAGATAATTTTGATGTTCTCAGGGGGAATGGCTTGAAACTTTGATGGAGTTATTGGTGCACTTAGTGTGTTTTCTATGGCAGCTACTAAATTTTCTTGATTTTGTAGCTGCAAACATCTATTCTCCTCTTGAGCCACTGCTAGATGCCTCCGTAGTAGCACCATGTTGCATTGAATTCTAGAATTGCATTCCATTTGAGTTTGGAGCAGCTCTTTGACCATTTCCATAGCTTCGATATCTACATCTTGAAGCTTTGTCTCTAGTATGCTATGTGATTCTTGTAATGTATGAAACTAATCTTGAAGACTCTCATTGTCTCCTTCAAGCACTGTGTTTCGTTGTTGTAACTCCTTAGAGCGATCTTGGAGTATGTTGTTGTGTGCCTCTAGCTGATAGTACCTTGACCAGAGTTGCATCATACATTGAAGCGTAGTATTGAATGCAATTTCTATAGATGAGGATGCAATGTATACATTGGTCAATGCAAGGTAAAGGGAATGAGGAGTATGAATGCTAGGTTGCATTATTCGTTATTCGATGATTCGATTATTCATGAATAATTACGGAATTTTTCAATGACCCCTTATTATTTGATCGAATTATTCGGTGCCATGTCAGCTTATTTGGACAATTGTGAATAGTTTTTCCACCACAATTCGGGGATTTTTTTATCGAAGGCACTTTCGATCAAAATTTTTTCTATCAAAAATATTTCCGATCGAAAAGTTTTTTGCCCGAAAAGGTTTTAGATTGAAAAGGTTTTAGATTGAAAAGGTTTTAGATTAAAAAGGTTTTAGATTGAAAAGGTTTTAGATTGAAAACATTTCAGATTGAAAACGTTTTAGATTAAAAATCTTTTAGAATGAAAATATTTTTAAATGAAAATATTTTAGATAGAAAAGATTTTACATTGTATTTTTATCATCTAAAATTCTTTGAGATCTAACATCATCATGTTGATTATTCATTTTTTTACTTCTAAAACTGCAATATATCAAATAATACACTAACACTTGATCATTCATCATATGATATCATCATGACACTCCACATCATAAGATAGAGCATTTTAATCTTATAGCCTTTGATAACTAACTGTTGATATTTATTTGCATTGATGCATTCCCCAACAATGTAGAGATCATCTTAGTGAATTTCTGACTGCAACCAAGGTCTTCAAGATATTGGAGAACAAAGTCCCATTGTAGCCTGTCGTAGGCTTTCTCAAAGTTAATTTTAAGGAATACCACATCTTGCTCGGACTCCTCAGCAAAACTGAGAACTTCCTGAATATCAATAATAGATTCTAGTATTGATCTACCCTTGATGAATCCTTTTTGGTCCTCCCTAAGCCACCTCTTCAAGTGGTAAGAAATTCTCTTGGTGATAACTTTTGCAAGAATCTTGTATCCTATTTGAAGCATCATGATTGGGTGCTAGTTTTAAATCCTATTATTGCTACCTTCTTTATGGGTAAGTTTAATCACCCCATTGTTTGGGCATTCAGGAAGCGTACGAAAAGACAATGCCTCTTTCCAAACCAAGTGCAACAGAGTGGCCACCACCTGTCTGAAATACTTGAAAATCTCATTTGTGAGGCCCTCATGACCTAGGCTTTTCCCATTGGGGAGTGTATTGATAACTTCAAGAATCTCATTATCTGAAATGGGTGCATCAAGGAGAGACTTTATATTATGCAGTATTCTCGAGGGAGAGACTCTCGAGATGGTCGCCATGCAATCTCACCTGTTGGGAGAGAGGAGGATCGAGAACCCCATGGAGATGAGTAAAGTGGTCAACAATAGTAGCACTGTTTTCATCTTCCATTTTGCATTCGAACCTCATTACTACCTATCAAGAAAGGAATTGATTCTCTACTTTGCTTCCTCTTCAGGATGCCACACATCTCTTTTGTTGGTTTGTCAGCCTTACCTACCCACCATTCTTTAAAGTATACTTGAGATTTTTCCTTTGAATTTCTTCCTTATAACTCTACATGCCTCTAATTTTCCGTAGTCCCATTTGGTATTCGTAGTTCCCTTTGTTCACTTCCTCCTCAAGATGTCAGAGCCTTTGATAGAGCTTCTTTCTCTACCTCCACTGAACATTGCAAAGCATCTTGTGACTCCTGACCAGAATTTGATGAGTCTTCTCAATCCCAACCCTCCAAGTTTTGGCCGGTGAGGTGTCATTGGCGAACGTTGAGTTCCAAACCAAGGTAATTTCCTGGTGGACAAAGGGAAGGGAGAAAGACATCAGGCAAGCATGAAACCAAGGTGCTTTCTTGAGTTTGGAAATCAGTTTGAATGTGAGAATAAAAGGGTAGTGGTCTGATATGATGGGGTCAATGTGTTGGGAGATGGTAGTTTTGTTGGAGTTAGACACCGGCAAAAGCATGCGAACAGCACAAGGAAGAAGAAGAAGCTTGGAGCACAACACACAATGCTGAATGTATTACCACTAGAATGTGCAAAGATAAGTAGCGTGTTAGGGCAATGGGCGTATATACAAGCTATCAATACATGTGCCTCAGCATCTCTGCCATCCCAACAAATTTGCTCTGAAGTAGATCCAACAGAAATAGCAGCACGAATAGGAATCTGCAGAATATCATCATCTTTGACACCATCTCCATGAGCTCCAGCACCTGTATTTGCAGTACCTGTATTCGGAAGTGTAACAGGATGTCTTTCAACACCATGCACATTATTCCATAGTCCTTTTGTGACCAATACATGATGCATCATATAAGCCCATAATGGATAGTTGGTACCATCCAACCTATCCTCAACGGCCAACATACGAAATACAACACTACTTTCAGCCATGGCCAATAACTAAAATACCTTGATGTAGAAACTTGACTGTATCTCAAAAGTTGAACAGAACTTCCTAGAGAAATTGTGCTAAACCTGTAGCAGACTTCAAGGTGCTTATATTATACTAGCGAACAAAATTTTTTATATACCTTTGGCACAAAAAGACAAAATAGCTTGCACAAGCACTACGATAGTGCATTCGGAGGTCAAAATGAGCTCAGATCATGATTTCAGAAAACACCCTAGATGAAGTGGTGACCTGCTCCGATACCAATTGTTGGAGTTAGACGCCTACGAATGCAAGCGAACAGCACAAGGAAGAAGAAGAAGCTTGGAGCACAACACACAATGCTGAATGTATTACCACTAGAATGTACAAAGATAAGTAGCTCGTTAAGGTAATAGGCGTATACACAAGCCGGGGGAAAAAACCTCCTAAAGAGGGAAAAAAATGCCCCGGCAATCCTAGAGTGTTCACACACATTAGTGCCTAAATATATCAACAAGTTTGGTCCCAATGGTGGATAATGTTCTGTGTAGTATAGCTACTGTCGAGCCTTGCTTTCCTCAATTCATCCCCAAATTGGACGTTCGAACAAGAGAAGCCAATCGTATCTTTAATCTCCATTAGGTCTAGGTGGAGCTTAATTTGGTCCCACATATCTTTCTCCTCAATGGTATGGCCCTTGTTGTCCCACTGATTGGAACGGTCTTCCACCATGTTGACGTCCCCAAAAAGCATCACATTGTGGGAAAGCAAGTCCAAAGAGATCCAAGTGTCAATCCTTTTCGACTCCCTATCAGGGGCATACCATGAAGACCACAGTGAACTAGAAGGATCCCTTCAAGAAGGCAACAATCCAACAATGTTTTTGATCCTCGTAGGAGTTGACTAATCTATCAAACCAAAAGTTATTTATTCTAATAGTTGTGCCATCGACCCCTCTGGGGTGTGAAGTGGAAATCTAGACATGAGTCGAAGAGATGTGTTTGAGTCATTTTTGAAGGTCCTCTCCATTGATTTTAACCTCTTGAATACAGATGAAATCCAAGTTAAGGCTACTATCCCAAAAACACTGGCCAAAAATAGCTGCTCTTGTGGGGCTAGTCAACCCCCTCATGTTAAATGATATGATAATCATTATCAATGGTTACCCTCTTTGTGGAGAGGGACCTTGTCTTTTGTCTTTCTTGGGTTCGTCTTTTTTCCTCAAAGGCGAGGGGTCCTGACCACATATCTTAACCTTAAGGGGGCTCTTCCATGGCATTTCCAATGGTTGCTTCCCCTCATGAGACACCTTTTGTGGGAGTGAATTTACCATTTTTTCAAGAGTGTCGATCTAATGATGGAGCTCTCACTATCGAGGTTGTCTTCATTGCTAGTGGTGAAACCATCCTCTTTACTAGTGGTATAGCCCTCTTGGTTATCTTCTTTGTTGGTGACAACCTCCGAGGTTTTACCTTCGGTGTATACTTCATAGAGATTCCCTCCTCGAAAGTCCAACTCGTTGATCTCCTTTTCCAAGTTGCACTAAAGTTATTTAGAAGATCTCCAATCGTGGCATTCCTCTTAGAGGACCCCCAAGGGCTTTGTTTCCTTCTATGTCTAGCTTTCATGAACCCTTCTTAGTCTGTCTCTAAGACCCTAGTGTCTTTCTCCCTAGTACTTATCTGATCTTCTTTGGCAACTTCTTGGTTCTGTTTGTTTTTAGAGGTGTTCTGTTTTTTAGGACACTTTTTAATCCTGTGTCCTTGAAAACCACAGTGAAAACACACATTTGGTAAATTCTTGTATGAGATTTCTTGTTCCCAGACTTCCTCTTCCCCTAAGTCTATGGAAATCTTTGAAGGGAGAGCTTTGTTGAGATCACTCTCAATGCAGATCTGCAAATGCCATCATGTATTGAAGGAATACTTCGCTCCTTTGTAGATGAATACCCCTACGTCCTCCCTTTAGGCTAGCCTTCGACCAATAGGTGCTACAATATCCCTCAAGAAGTCATACAGGAAGAAAGGAAGGTTGGGAAGCTCAACCCAAAGCAGGTAGTGTAGGGGTCTAGACTTGTTTGGGATAAAATATGGGAACCACTTAAATAGGCATAAGGTAGACCTCCAAATTTTCTAGGTGTTCACATATAGTGCCTGAAACACCATCTCCTCATTCTCAAAGACCAAAAGTAAGTGGTTCATCGGCAAAAATTGACATTTGCTCACTATCAAACTACACGGGAACCACTCCTTACAAAGCTAGAGATCCACAGACTCTATGGGGGGCCTTGGGCCAAACAATTGACCAATAAGGCACGTTTTCAATCATTCTTCTTGCTTCACCAAGATAAAATCCCTACTTAAGGATACCACTGGGGGATCGAAATTGGGAGGATTTCCAGTAGCCTCACAAGAACCTGATAGTTATAGGGGTCCCACATTTGCTGATCACTAAGGAATGGAGCACTCTGGCCATGGGAGCCGAGAGTGGATGAACAATAAGGCCGAGGGAGACCAAACCACCACCCATGAAAAACAAGCAACCAATCAAAGGCACAAAGGAGGATCCCGAAACTCCTTACTCGTCAAAGCTAAAAAGGTGTCGCTCCCAATGCCAACTACCTTTCAAAGGTTGATGTGCCATGTCTTTAAAGAATTCTTGAGGAAGAACCTAGAAGTCTATGTCGATGATCTATGTGATCATTCCAACATTAGACAAACACATGTACTTGAGCTAAGACAAATCTTTAACAAATGTATGGAATATCAGGTTTGCTTGAACCCAGAAAAGTGTATTTTCATGGTCAGATAGGGCAAGATTCTAAGACACATATTGTAAAAGAATGGCATATCCAGGATGAGGAGAAATTTAGAGCTATTGCAAAGCTACCTAGGCCAAAGAATGTCAAGAAGATACAAGCTTTCATAAGGCATTGTGGTTACTATCGCCGATTCATTCATATGTATGCGATCATTGAAAAAGCCTATGTACCCCCTCTTGACTAACTTTGAGTGGACTGAAGAATGTGAGAACTCCTTTCACTAGCTCAAGAGAAGATTGTGTTCTGCACCAATCTTGACTACACACGATTGGAACAAGCGATTCCATGTTCATGTGGATGCATTCAATTATGCCATTGGATGTGTACTTGCACAACCTACTGGTGAAGATAATATGGATCTCCCAATAGCCTATGCTAGTAGACAGTTGAATGCAGCTGAATGAAACTATACCATGACTAAGAGAGAAGGGTTAGGCATGGTATATGTGCTTAAGAAGTTTAGACATTATTTTCTTGCAAACTAGTTTAAATTTTTTACAGACCATCAAGCACTACTATATTTAGTGAACAAACCATGCAATACTGGCACATTAGTAAGATGGTTCCTCTTACTAATGGAATACGACTTTGAATTTGTGGTTAGGAAAGGTCGGACTCACCTTAGGGAGGCACACCTTTCTATACTAACTTCTAGAGAGTCTCGTCAAGGAGTGTCAGATGACCTCCCTGATGCCTACTTGTTCAATCTAGAGGTAGTGCTGACGTGGACCGAAAGTATAGTGCCTATCCTTACCTTTGGACCTAAACATTTTGTGTTGAGAACTAGAGACAAGGAAGTAGTCAAGACTCGGAAGTACCACATAATGGGAGGCAGCACGTACAAGCACATCAATCAAGGCATACTAGCTTGCTGTGTAGATGAAGATGAGCACACGAAATGGTTGCAATTAGCACATGTAGGTGCACTACAGAAACACCATTCAAAACATAGAATCCTTCAAACTTTACAAAGGTTAGGGATATATTGGCCAAAAATGGTAGCAAATGTCCATAGAATCTATAAGGAATGCCCAGTCTATAGTACTAACACACCTGTGGAACATGCTACTCTATATCAAGTGTCTTTAGTACCAGATTGGATCGAACCGTTAGTAGCCTTTTTGAGGACGAAATCATTCCCTCAAGAGATGAATTTGGCTAGACGAAGGAGCTTAGAACAGGAGGCATTCGACTACTCCCTCATTGGAGATAACTTATACAAGCATGGAAGGGATGGATACCTAAGGCTATGTGTCCATGAGACTGAATATCTCAAGATCTTGGAAATTGCTCATCAAGGTGTAGCAGGATGACATTTTGGACCAGATCGGGTGATCAAGGCAATACTATTTGCAGGTCTTTGCCGACCAACTCTTCACATGGATGCACATACCTACATGAAGAGGTGTGATGTTTGTCAGCAAACTCAATATCCGATACGTAAGGACGAGATACCACTAAAACCCATGATGGGCGGACGTGCATTCTCTAAGTGGGGAATAGACTTTGTTGGTCCTATTAATCTCCCAACTAAGGGTTCACATGCTGAATACATCATTTTTTCCACAGACTATCTAACCAAGTGGGTAGAAGTGAAGGCCACAATGAAGAACGATGCTCAAACTACAACTAAGTTCTTATTTGAGAATGTGTTCACTAGATATGGGTTACCAATAGAGCTCGTAAATGATAGAGGCACACACCACTTGAATGAAGTCATTGAAAATCTTCTCCAAGAGTTTATGGTGATCCACAAGAAGTCTGCCCCTATCATCCACAAGCTAATGGGCAAGCCGAGAGCACCAATAAGATTCTATGCAATGTGCTGGCCAAATTAGTGAATAATAAATGCTCTGATTGGGACAAAAAGCTACACTATGTTGTTTGGGCAGACAGATTTGTTTATAAAATGGTGCTCCAAGCCACACCCTTTCAAATGGTGTTTGGACAAAATACAGTGCTCCCATTAGACTACATGATACCCATACTAAAAGTAGCACATGAGCATGAGTGGATAGGTCATGAACTCTCTTTGTGGATTATTGATCTTGAACGGTTAGGAGAAATGAGATTGAGAGCAGCAGCAGGGATTTATGTGGCTAAGAAAAGACAAAAGGCATACTTTGAGGTCCATGTGAAGGATAAAGGCTTGAAAGCACGAGACTTTGTTTTGGTGTACACCCTAAAACAGCATGCAAGAAAGTTAGAGAAGCGTGGCTATGGACCTATGGTCATAAATAGGATCTCGACTAGTGGAACAGTTCAATTAGCTACTCTAGAAGGTGATGTCCTCCCTAGTTACATCAAAGGATGCCGAGTCAAATTATTTTAAGAACCCCTCATTGAAGAAATGATTAATTTACTCAACACGGCCAAGAAACATAGGGAAGAAGAAATTCGCAAAGAAGCGCAGACACAAGCTGTAGAACGCATCCGAAGAATGAGCCTAATGATAAGCCTAATGATGCTTATGGAGCTCCAAGATATCACATGGCCATGTGCGAGGCAGCAGGAGTACTTTCCCATAGAATAGTTGATCGACGACCCTTTGTGACCTTTGATGTAGGATACGGAGAGAATGCAAAGGCTGCAAGAGCATTGATTGACTCACGTGCAGCCAGTAGTGCTGTTAGACTTTCTTACTGTCAAGAATTGAAATTAAGTGTCAATCCTATGGAAGCATACCTCATAGGATTGGGAGGTGTGGAAACCCCTTGCATGGGCGAGGTGGAGCTTCCCCTCTACATCCAAGATGTTCTTACGAAAGTTAAGGTGCTAGTGTGTCACGATGAAGATCTCAATGAGCCTCTTTTCTTGGGTCAAGACTGGATATATGATCATGCAGTCAACCTGAACCTAAGAAGTGGACTTCTTCAAAATCGCATTCCATCGAGTTAGAAAATAAAGCACTCAAGGAAATAGGAAAGGCACCAACTCCTGGTCCTTCTAGGAGCACACTTGTGGAAAAAGATGCTTTTCTTGTCCAACACTCTGTGATGCATAAAACTGCCAGTCCAAGAGACGTGAAGCCATTGGAACAAAGAAAGTTACGACCAAGGAACTACCAACCCATGGGAAGAGGATGAAGCAGAGAAGTAGTAGTCGCAAACATTGGATAGCCCCTGCCAAGGTGTCTCAACCACCGAAGCAAATATGAGTACAAAAAGGCGAGCATCCTATTGCAGCTAAGCTAGAACCATGGACTAAATGTCATACTAGTGATCGACGACACGACACTAATAAGAAGCCTCTTAAAGATTCGCCGATGAAAGTAATGTCTATCTGGGTACCCAAGAAATCAATGAAGCCCAACCCACAATGAAGACAAATTTGGGTGCCTAAGGCTTGCTTGCGGGCTCAAATAGCCACACATAAGCCACGTGATGTAAAGCATTATTCACACACTCAAATAGCCGCTATCCATAATTTTTTGACATGCACAGTCACATGTTCATCCACGAGCACGAGCAGGATCACTTTAAATGGGTCCCTAAAAAGCCTCATTTCCAAGTAGACACTATTGTAAAGCCTCCCGAAGTCTCCACAAAATAAAAATGTAAAGCCATACACTATGTTTGGCAACTCAAATCTTATAATAGACCCCCTGACCGCACGGTGTAAATCCACCTCCACATATTAGTTGTATCCACACTACATTGCACTACTCCGATTAGCACCTAGGAACCCTTCATCCACTAACCACACTTCACACTCACGATCACATGAGCACTAACTAACCTGCTAATCACATCAAAATTCATCATGTTAATGTTGTAACGGGGACAAACGGTCATTTTGTGTCCATTGCAATGTTAACATGTATTTATATATTCTCACAAAATCGGCAATCAATATACTAAACATGACAGAGGCTATAGGAACGAGCTCCCAGGTAGGCACAGGTCCTCAAATTGTGGACATTGAAAGCATCCCTATCCAGGAGGAGTTGAAAGAGTGGCCACAGAAGTTGAGAGTAGTGGACATTATACCATTCAAAATCCTCCCAGAGGAACACATCGCAAGTTAGTAAGAACTCTCATTGGTTCAATGAAGTCGGAGGACCCCTTGGGGATGGCACCTATTTATGGGAATCTGAGATAGAGTTTAATGGACGGTAGGGCCGATACCATTTCTTTACACGAGAGTTTGAAAAGCTTCAGAACAACGAAGGATTACGATCGGTATGGAGGAAGGCCGGATTGGACAACTATTTCCGTGCTCAGTTACCTAAGCTAGACTTCTTGGGGTGTTCATATTTAGTCCACATTCACTCCTAGTAGAGATAAGAAAGGGACAAGCACCTTTCTGCTTCCATCTCTTACA
Source organism: Ceratopteris richardii (assembly GCA_020310875.1). NCBI lineage: Eukaryota > Viridiplantae > Streptophyta > Polypodiopsida > Polypodiales > Pteridaceae > Ceratopteris > Ceratopteris richardii. The sequence continues at coordinate 54,700,327 of CM035417.1, read as the reverse complement.
CGAGGGAATGAACTTAAACATTTCAAATTGACCAAAAATTTGGTGAAAGAAGCTCTATACATGAGGGGCATGCACATCCCTACTAAGAAGGAGACAATGATCCCTGAGAACATGAAGAACAAGAACCTCACTAAGCTGAAGGACATGGTAGCAATGACTCCAACTATTGACATCCACCTCCGAATGTGCATGCAGCATTTCACATTCCTAACCCAAGAGAGATTTACAATGCTGCCCAAGAAGATCTGGTTTAGCCTATATTTGGCAGACACGCTGAACCTTACGATCAACATGCCACATTGGATAATCGACCAGATCCATCTTGCACATCAGCCTAGTATAAGAAACAGAAGTCATTATTTTATGGATGTTGTGCACTTACTAGAATTGTGTACCAGTTCCTTGCATATGATGTGCCAATCCAAAGGGCACTCATTTGGTCTAGGGCACATGAATTTTAGCAAAGGGCATCATCCACCGGACCCCCATCAAAGAAAATGAGAGGAACCATTCAAATGCCATGTGCACAGCCTAGAGGTGCTACATAGACACCAGAAATGACTCTACCACCCCAAAGATGGGTATGGCCCTTCACCATCCGATTACCAAGGCAAAGTGCGGAGGAGCCTAATCTTATCTTTCCACTGATCCCCACCGATCTAGAGTTCCCTCATGGCTTCACACTTGAGGATTTGACTGATGAGGAAGTAGCTAGAATGATCAAGGTAGCCAACTTAGAGATAGAAGCAGAACCGCTAAGTGAACAACAAACAATCACGGACTAGCCTTACCAAACTCAACGAGTCGTTGTCGAAGTAGATGAAGATGAGGAAGAGACTGAAGAAGACGAACAAGATGAAGAGTAGGAAGGAGAACATGATGAAGACGAGCACAGATATGTGCAACATGTTATACCAAAACTCCTGGGAGCCCCAACATACATAGTATAAATAAAGAGATTGTACGATACTATGAACTTGGTTCAGGAACAACTATCCTTGGCATCTAGGAAAGCCCTAATGAACTATATACGTGAAGAAGGAGGTGTGTATGACCAGTTCTTAGCTTCCCTTGACATGCTTGCTGATGCATTGGGAGTGCTCGAAGTTGTTCACACCACCCTTGCCCACTCCCAGAGATTTGAACAAAGACACGTGAAACGACCACCAAGATCAGGAAAGCACATACACATTGTAGTTTCAGAACCATACAATACCACTTCCACATCCACCACCACAGCACACACCACTCAACACATCAAAGAACCCCACATGTCAAGTGCACCCCTATCACCACCCTTCCCTCCTAATCCACCCCCCTCACCTCATACCACAACCACCGTGGTCTCTATTGTCACTGTCATGGTCTCAACCGCTCTTAGTGAAGCACATGACATAGGTCAACCCTCACAACTCTCACGATCTGACACCACCAATGTTGTGACTATCACCACGGGCCATAGGGCTCTAACCATGGTTATAGGGAATCATATTTCCCCTGTCACGCATCTAGGAGGCCCACAGGCACCATCAGGCACACCATTGTACACTTTCACCACAGTCACCACACCTACCATCCCCATGTATATGGTAGCCCCCATGACTTCATCCACTCATGAACAAATGTACATATCACCCACAATTGCACCAATCCCTCCCCCATATTTCCACAATCTCCCATCCTCCCACCACCAACATCACCATTTTCGACCACGGGATCCTCCATCCATTTCCCTCTTCCCTTCCCCCTTGCATTCCAAACCTTTATGGCACCCACCCCTATAAATAATGTGTTCAACACTTTATATCAATGTGTTTCTCAGTTATAGCAAAATTATCAGCAATTAATGCACAGCGTACAAACCTATTCAAAGACCACGAGATGTTACAAGAACAATTCACAACCATGGTCAAGGAGGAATAGTGATTTCTCAATCGACCATTCCTTGGGGGTATCGCCGAAGTAAGGAATCCCCCCCCTTCAGGCACCATAAAGTCCTCATTTTGATCAACAACAAGCTCAAACCCAAGTGGGCCCCGCATGAGGGCGATGAGAGGGTGATCAACCTTCTATGTAATACAACCTAGAACTCATACAGGTTTCCCCTGCTTTGTGGGATTTGGGGGGTCCCGTGGGCGCTAGTCCCCTTCTTTTGTACCTTTGTTTCTTATTTTAATTCAAGTCCGGGAGAGTAGGCTATTGCCGAACTTCCTTTATATTAAAAAAAAAAATTCACAACCATGGAGAAGGACAAGGGGGAACTACAACGCACCTATGATACCTTAAAAAAATAATATGATGAATTATTAGTCAACCCCCCGCACCAGATAAACAAACACAACAAGATCTAGAAGAAATGCTATGCATACAACAGGAAAACAATCTCAAGATACGCCGTAATATTCCATTATTGAGAAAGCACATGTCCGTAGCATTGGAAGAGAATAAAAGACTCCAAAAAAAAATGAAGAAAACCTAGAAGTGGCAATGGAAGGCTCACCTCAAGAGATTGACCCAGAGAGGTTCAAAGCCCTCCCTTCAGCCAACATGCAGATAATATTGGATACACATGCAGACCTCCTAGAGGCATATGATGCATTAGAAAAAGAGTGTGATGAACTATGAAAGCAATTGGCTAGTCAAATAGAGCAACCGAAGGAAGAAGCACCTACAACCGCCACATCTGAGGAGGTAATAGAATTGAAAGCACAAGTGCCTGCTTTGCAAAATAAACTTCTACAATATGAATGGAAACCTTCTCCAATGGTGGAGCCAGAACCTGAAGAACTAGTCCTAATTGAAGTTGAAGAGACATTTGAGGAACCCTACAAAGCCAGCCCACACTTGGAGGCCAACAAACAGAGGAAGGGATAGATACATTCGAGATTGAAGCTCCTGAATGGATGTAGAAGTTAGAAAAAATCAGCCACACTCATGATGACAGAGTGGCAGTTCAGTTCCAATCTACGTCTCATCTAGAAGAAGTCGTAATCAAATCTGACTACTTCAAGAACTTATCTCATCATCGTCGGATTGGCACTACCGACGATTAGTATGTAACATTTTGTGTGTTAATGGTAGATTATAATGCAAAGATCAAGCATCGCACGAAGAAGGATCCAACCTTTACAACCCAGTTTACCCTCGAGGACATCCTCGAGAGCGCCACAAAGGGCACCATCTTCCAACCTACATGGATGATATGGTTACTAGAAACCTACCTAGAGATGGTGTGCACATGGAACAATATGCCCTTGTATATCAAGTATAACCACTACTATTGCCTTGTCTTTTGACGACAATCATGGCCTGAGTTCGCTAACATAGTAAAGAATGTCAAAGGATGCGACAAATGGCTCAACTATGTATATCTGACAACACCACATGGTCCAAGAATGGTAGCATATATGATTTGTTGATATATTTAGGTAGTGATGTGTGTGAACACTCTAGGACCGCCGGGGCACTTTTTTCCCTCTTTAGGAGGTTTTTTTCCCCCGGCTTGTATATACGCCTATTGCCCTAATGGGCTACTAATCTTTGTACATTCTCTAGTAATACATTCAGTCTTGTGTGTTGTGCTCCAAGCTTCTTCTTCTTCCTTCTGCTGTTCGCGTGCTTCTGCAGACGTCTAACTCCAACAATTGGTATCAGAGCAGGTCGTCGCTTCATCTGGGGCACCGTCGACACTCCTCCTTTTGCAGTCTCAGATTCGCACGAAATTTGGTGAGCATACTCAATGTGTTTCCGAGATCAAAACTGCTTTGCTCTGTGGTGCCGAAATCGCGATCTGAGCTCGTTTCGGCCTCCAAATGCACTATCACAGCGCTTGTGCAAGCTATTTCGTCCTTTTGTGCCAAAGGTATATACCAGTTTCTGTTCGCCAGTTTAAGCGTCTCAAAGTCTCCTACAGGTCTAGCAGAACTCGTCTGGGCAGTTCCGTTGAACTTTTTGAGATACAATCAATTTTCTGCATCAAGGTATTTTATTCACCGGCCATGGCTGAAAGCAGTGATATATTCCGTATGTTGGCTGTTGAGGATAAGTTGGATGGTACCAACTACCCATTATGGGCTTATATGATGCGACATGTATTGGTTGCAAAAGGACTATGGAACATTGTGCAGGGTGTTGAAAGACGTCCTCTTACACCTGCGACTACAGGTACTATAAATACAGGTGTTGGAGGTGCTGGAGCTGATGAAGATGGTGTCGAAGATGATATTGTGCAGATTCCTGTTCGTGCTGCTGTTTCTGTTTCACCTACTGTAGAGCAGATTCGTTGGGATAGCAGAGATGCCCAGGCACATACATTGATAGCTTTGTCTGTCAAACGTGCCATTATTCCTCACATACGCTCTTGTAGAACAGCTAGGGATGCTTGGGATACACTTAGCACATTGTACCAAGCTAGGAATGAGTCTCGTGTTGCTTATCTCCGAAAACAGTTGGAGAGTGAGCACATGAATGAAGGTGATTCTATGGACAGTTTCCTAACGAAGATCAAAGATTTGAAGGAACAGTTGATTTCTGCTGATGAGGTTATACCAGATAGCTCACTTGTGCAGACCGTTCTGAATGGTCTTCCTGACTCATATCAGAGTTTTGCTTCTACTCTTCGGTTGATGATGAAAGGCAATATGAATGCCTTATCATTTGAGGAGTTAGTCTCTGTACTGTTGCAGGAAGATCAGTCCAGGCAGAACAGGTCCATTATGCGAGTTGCAGATCAAGCTTTCCTGGCTAGTCAAAAGGGCAAAGGAAAATGGAGCTCTTCTACTAGTAAGCAGAAATCTGCAAATGCTGCACATTCAAAGAACCAAGACAAAGATGAGAAAAAATCAGAAAAGCAGAAATTGTTTTGTAAGTATTGTAAAGGCAATGATCATATCATAAAGAACTGTCCAAAACTCGCTGCTAAAGAGGCAAAGAAGAAAGAGGCTGGAATGGTTGTTGTAGAGGCCTCTACACCAAAAACAGAGTCTGCAAATCTTGTGCAGGAAGAAGAATGTGCATTTACTACTGTCTGCAGTTTTGACCCATCTTCTCATGATCAGTGCATGTCTGCAATAGACTCAGATGTTTGGTACTTTGACAGTGGGGCGACCAAACATATTACCTCGCAGCGTAGTTTCTTCACTTCACTCGAGCCTGCCCGTACAGGGAATACTGTTACATGCGCCAACAACTCCTCTTATCCTGTTATGGGAGTTGGTAAGATCATTTTGACTACTATTGATGGTAGTTCTTTCACTTTGTCAGATGCTTTATTTGTGCCAGGGATCAAAAAGAATCTATTATCAGTTTCTGCATTAGCCAAGATTGGCCTGGTTGTGAAATTTGTTGATGATAGGTGTACACTTCATGATCTCTCAAATGGCGATGTGATTATTACTTCTGGCATTTTATGTCGTGCGCTGTATAAGCTCATAGACTATGAAAGATCTGTGAATGATTCGGCATGTGCAGTTCAAGACTCTCAGGCTATGTCAGATGCAAAACTTTGGCATGCACGCTTTGGTCATCTGAATTTTGCTAGTTTGCTACGCCTGCAGAAATCTGAAATGGTGTCCTCTTTGCCCAAACTTGAGGCACCTGGAAAACATGTTTGTGAAGGCTGTATTTTGGGCAAAATGCAGCGTTCTTCCTTTCCAAAAGATGGTTCAGTTCGGGCTATGCAGAAATTGCAGCTTGTACATAGTGATGTCTCTGGTCCTATGCAGACACCCTCTTTTGGAAATTACCTTTACTTCGTGACTTTCATTGATGATTTTTCTAGGCATGCATGGGTATATCCACTCAAAGCAAAGTCCGAAGTGTTCATATGCTTCAAACAGTTTTTGGTTTTGGCCGAAAATCTGTCAGCATGTAAAATGGGCACCCTCCGTTCTGATCGAGGGGGGGAATATATGTCTTCAGATTTTAATGCATTTCTGGCTGAAAGTGGGATAAAACACCAGTGTACAGTGCCGTATACACCTCAACAGAATGGAGTTGCTGAACGGAAGAACAGATCTCTCATGGAGATGGCGAGGTGTATGGTCAAGAGTCAGGCTTTACCTCATAGTTTCTGGCTTGAGGCTGTCATGTGTGCAGCATATGTAGTGAACAGGTGTCCCACTAAAGCACTGCAGTCTATCACTCCATATAAGGCTTGGCATGACCGCAAGCCATCTGTTGCTCATCTGCGTGTTTTTGGTTGTTTGGCATATGCATTAGTGCCTGAACAACATCGCAGAAAATTGGATGATAAAGTAGTTAAATGTATTTTTGTTGGATACAGTTCTGAAAGTAAAGGCTATCGCCTGTATCATCCACAGACTAAACGCATTCTGGTTAGCCGTGATGTTGTATTTGTGGAAGATGCTATTCAGCCATTGCTTTCATGTACTAAGGAGACATCTGTTAGCTCCAAAGACATGTATGATACTTTGTTGCCTCTTTTTACAGGTGGATAGTCTAGTGCTGGTCCTAATGAGGCAACTTCTCAGCCTTTGCAAGTTTCATATGATGATGTAGATCATTCCATTTTTTATGCAGATTTACATGATGCACTTGCTAATGAGAGAGCTGATATTGAGTAGGCAAAAACTATGCCAAAATGGCTAGTGCAGACTTTGCGTGACAGCAAATTAGATGCACCTTTGTCATATCGTACTCGTTCAAGCTCTCATAGTGCCTCCTTTGCATTAGATTGCTATGCTATGGCTGCATCTAGTCTCTGTGATGAGAATGAGCCTGTTTTTTTTTATGAAGCACAAAATTCAAAAAATTGGATGGCTGCTATGCAATCTGAATATGATGCTATAATGAAGAATAGTACATGGTCTTTATGTGACTTGCCTCCTGGCAAGAAGGCCATTGGCACTAAATGGGTATACAAGCTGAAGCGTAAACCTGATGGTACAGTTGACAGGTATAAGGCTAGGCTTGTTGCAAAGGGTTATGCGTAGGAAAGAGGCATTGATTTTGATGAGACCTTTGCACCTACATGCCGTATGACTACTGTTCGGAGCATTTGTGCACTTGCAGCCCATCATGGTTGGAATGTACATCAGTTGGACATTAAAACAACATTTCTGAATGGTGACTTGCATAAAGAAGTGTATGTTTTTCAGCCTCGTGGCTTTGTGCAGAAAGCGCATGAAAACCAGGTGTGCAGGTTGAAGAAGGTGTTATATGGTTTAAAGCAAGCACCACGTGCTTGGTATGAGAAGATACATGCCTATCTGATTGCACATGGTTTTGAGAACAGTCCAACTGAAAGCACCTTATATGTTAAGCGTGCTAATGATGTGCTTCTGATCATTGTTGTCTATGTAGACGACATGCTGCTCACTGGTCCTATTGAGAAGCATATTGCTGATTTTAAGGCTGATTTGCATGCCTCATTTAAGATGTCTGATTTGGGGCATTTGCATCACTATTTGTGCATTCAGTTTATGCAAGTTGATGGTGGAATGGCTTTGTGTCAAACGAAATATATTGACACATTATTGCAGCGTTTTGGCCTTGAAGACTGTAAGCCTATTGCCACTCCTATGGAGACAGGTTTACGATTGAGTCTTCATGATGCTGGAGATGCATTTGATGTTGTTCTCTATCAGCAGGCTGTTGGATGCTTGATTTACTTATGCATTACTCGGCCAGATATTTAGTTTGTTGTCTCATAGATGAGCAGGTTTATGCATTGCCCAGGAGTCACACATTGGAAGGCGGTTAAGCGCATCTTTCGCTACTTGAGTGGTACTCGGCTACTTGGGTTGTTTTATCCCAAGGGGGGATCACTACCGCCAAATTTGCATGCTTTTTCTGACTCAGATTGGGCTGGTTGCTATGACACTTGTGTGTTCACCAGTGGTTTTTGCTTCATGCTTGGTAGCTCATGTATATCTTGGTTGAGCAAGAAGCAGCCTACTGTAGCCACTTCCAGTTGTGAGGCTGAGTATAGGGCAGCTTTCACAGTGACTGTTGAGTGTGTGTGGCTGAGATGCCTTATGGCTGATTTGGGTGTTGGCCAGTCTTCTGCCACCACCATCTTCACTGACAGTCAGAGCGCATTGGCAGTTGCGAGGAACCCTGTGTTCCATGCTCGCACTAAGCACATTGAGGTGCATTATCACTATGTCAGGGAGAGGTTCTCTGCTAGGGAGATCAGCTTGGCATATGTGCCCACGCAGGAGAACATTGCAGACCTTTTCACAAAGGCTCTGCCTAGGGAGAAGTTTGAAGCTTTTCGCAAAGCTTTGGGCTTACTTCCTTTTGTGGAGTGATTTCCACATAGCTTGGCACTTCCTTATACACCGCATCACTCCCAGGGGGGATTTGTTGATATATTTAGGTAGTGATGTGTGTGAACATTCTAGGACCGCCGGGGCACTTTTTTCCCTCTTTAGGAGGTATTTTTTCCCCGGCTTTTATATACGCCTATTGCCCTAATGGGCTACTAATCTTTGTACATTCTCTAGTAATACATTCAGTCTTGTGTGTTGTGCTCCAAGCTTCTTCTTCTTCCTTGTGATGTTCGCGTGCTTCCGCAGACGTCTAACTCCAACAATTTTCACCATTAGGCATTAGGGCATTAGGTTCAAAAATGTACCAGATGTAATGGCATGTGTGACTTAAAATATTGGAACTCATGCTTGTCACATTCTGTACATTCAAAAATGTTAAAGAACCTCACCTCTCAGCCCTAACCTTCAATGAAGGAAACCTCAATCTAGTCTATCATATGAGCACCACCCCATCCGTCAATCTTGTATATGCATGGTATGCTCGTGCCAAAAATCTCCCAGAATGCTTCAAATAGACGTTTGAAGAAATGTTTATCATAGGGTTCTGGGAGTATCACTCATAAATATTCATTCCTAGACTCTCTCATCTGTTACACTTATTTGTTGTGGAACATGCCGTAGACAACCTACGTATGCCACATCCGGAGGTACCAGGGCTAGTAGATTGGGATGCCTTACTCACAGATCTAGCTAGAGGACTGAGGTTTGAAGAACATCACTTGGCCACAGATGTGGTGGGATATTACAACAAATGTTCGGTTCAGCAAGGGTCTATCAAAGACGGTAGAGAGGAGAGAGGGGGGAGTGTTGCCAGCAATCAGGGCATCTCAAGACAAGGGAGCCGACATAAGGAATCAGAGCAAAGAGAGGGGCCAAGCACGCAAAGAAGTGAAAGAAGATCCGGCAAATAGGCCATGCAATTTTTGAGATAACTCCCTTTTAATAGTGATTTTCATCACTACATGAATATTATAAATATCGTTTTTGGTAGATTAGACTCCATTTTGTTCAAGCCGAGGAGTCCTCAAGCTTGAGGAGTACCAGAAGTATTTATGTACCAATTTTCATAATTTTTAGAGATCATTTGAGCCTCCAAAATAGCCTAGGAACCTAATTTTTAATTAGGCCGAACACTATGTCTGGACAAGGCCACTAGCTAGTCAAAAACTATAAAAGGAGCTAGAGAACTCATTTTAAGGGAGAAAAAATTGTAGTTTTGAACTAAGAAGATCTCTTCTAATTGTCTTTTGATCTTAATCAAAGCTTCCATTGTCTCACTCTTTGTTCTTACTTGTGTGCACGTGTGTGTATGTGTGTGCATGCTTGTGTGCTTCTCCATCACCACTTGTGCACGTCACTTGCTCGAGGTCTTCATACCATCCTCATGTCTACCCGGATTGACATTAAACGAGGTGCTACTCACCACTGAGCTACACCTACCATAGACCTACTAAGGCCATCATGCTAGATGGGTACTCCATGCACGTTCGTGGATAGGTACTGTAGGGAGGTCCGGTATTCCCCTTCTACTAGAGACATGAAACGTGCCAGAGGCACAAAACTATGCATATCTTCTAAGGCCATGAGTCTTTCCTCTTCTAAGTCACTGGAAGTATCTGAGTAAATAGAGTGTTCACTAGGTTGAGTTACACTTCCTGCAAATGACATGATACTTCTTCGACTACCTAATACTCATCCAGATCTTAGGCTTATTCAAAGCTTAATTCTTAGGTCCTCTATGACCCTATTGGCATTCCCTTTGCAAGTTTTACTACCTTAGCTCCCTCTATTTTTGTTTTTTAGTCTTTTTGATTTTTTCCACAATACACAATACTTAGAGGCCACGATGCACAATACCTATGGTCTGACGATACACTTTGAGAATTGACATGATACATGATACTTGGCTCTTGGGTGATACATGATACTGCGTTCCATGATATGATACTTCAATATTCACGATACAAGATACATAGTTCTTGTGTAGACGATATACGATACATGATACTCAACCCGATGGTACACGATACTCGTGAGGTATTGCAATACATAGGGATGTGAGACACGATACAGGATACATGATGCTTATGAGGTATCATGATACTTGAATCTTCAAGTGATACATGATACACCAAAGTGCGATACACGATACACAATACTTGACCTGGTGACACATGATACTTGGCGAGTATTGTAATAAAGTAATTCTATGATCCAAGGGTTTGCCGGTTCAGACGGATCGGAAATCGGACACCATTTGGTCATCCATGTGTATGACCAAAGATCTCGAGTTTTAGACTTTCTAGGAGGTCTTGTGCTCTTGTGAACAAGTGACCCACTTAGCTTAGTGGTTAAGTCTCAAGGATGTGAAGGAGGAGGTCTTGGGTTCAATCCCCATGAGGGACATGGGAAGAGTATTTTTCCCAAAGAGATATAGAACCTTCTAGAAGCATCTACTTGAGTTAACTCGAGTTAACTAGGACACTTGGCGCACATGTAGTTACATGGCTGACACTTGGATGGTTAGTATCCACCTGCCCAAGAAGGCAGTACCCTAGAGAGAGGTATATATAGAGGCATTTGGTTGGGAGGAGAGTCATCTCTCAAGCATGTGGTGGTCGTAATCCTTGTTCTCTTGCATTGGTATCAGAGCTCTAGGCAAGCTTCCATGGTGACCTTGGTGGTTCATCATCATCTTCCCTGATGTAGAGCTTCCATGGAGACTTCTTGATAGTTCTATCTTCTCCATAAGAATTCTTTTATTCTTCATAAAAGTTTATATCACGTGTGGTATCCGTCCCTCTATTTGTATTTCTCCCGTACGTTTTCATTGCTCGATCTCGCGAAAGAGAGAGTTATATATAGAGGCATTTGGTTGGGAGGAGAGTCATCTCTCAAGCATGTGGTGGTCGTAATCCTTGTTCTCTTTCATTGGTATCAGAGCTCTAGGCAAGCTTCCATGGTGACCTTGGTGGTTCATCATCATCTTCCCTGATGTAGAGCTTCCATGGAGACTTCTTGATAGTTCTATCTTCTCCATAAGAATTCTTTTATTCTTCATAAAAGTTTATATCGCGTGCGGTATCCGTCCCTCTATTTGTATTTTTCCCGTACGTTTTCATTGCTCGATCTCGCGAAAGAGAGACGTATATATAGAGGCATTTGGTTGGGAGGAGAGTCATCTCTCAAGCATGTGGTGGTCGTAATCCTTGTTCTCTTGCATTGGTATCAGAGCTCTAGGCAAGCTTCCATGGTGACCTTGGTGGTTCATCATCATCTTCCCTGATGTAGAGCTTCCATGGAAACTTCTTGATAGTTCTATCTTCTCCATAAGAATTCTTTTATTCTTCATAAAAGTTTATATCGCGTGCGGTATCCGTCCCTCTATTTGTATTTTTCCCGTACGTTTTCATTGCTCGATCTCGCGAAAGAGAGAGGTATATATAGAGGCATTTGGTTGGGAGGAGAGTCATCTCTCAAGCATGTGGTGGTCGTAATCCTTGTTCTCTTGCATTGGTATCAGAGCTCTAGGCAAGCTTCCATGGTGACCTTGGTGGTTCATCATCATCTTCCCTGATGTAGAGCTTCCATGGAAACTTCTTCATAGTTCTATCTTCTCCATAAGAATTCTTTTATTCTTCATAAAAGTTTATATCGCATGCGGTATCCGTCCCTCTATTTGTATTTTTCCCGTACGTTTTCATTGCTCGATCTCGCAAAAGAGAGAGGTATATATAGAGGCATTTGGTTGGGAGGAGAGTCATCTCTCAAGCATGTGGTGGTCGTAATCCTTGTTCTCTTGCATTGGTATCAGAGCTCTAGGCAAGCTTCCATGGTGACCTTGGTGGTTCATCATCATCTTCCCTGATGTAGAGCTTCCATGGAGACTTCTTGATAGTTCTATCTTCTCCATAAGAATTCTTTTATTCTTCATAAAAGTTTATATCGCGTGCGGTATCCGTCCCTCTATTTGTATTTTTCCCGTACGTTTTCATTGCTCGATCTCGCGAAAGAGAGAGGTATATATAGAGGCATTTGGTTGGGAGGAGAGTCATCTCTCAAGCATGTGGTGGTCGTAATCCTTGTTCTCTTGCATTGGTATCAGAGCTCTAGGCAAGCTTCCATGGTGACCTTGGTGGTTCATCATCATCTTCCCTGATGTAGAGCTTCCATGGAGACTTCTTGATAGTTCTATCTTCTCCATAAGAATTCTTTTATTCTTCATAAAAGTTTATATCGCGTGCGGTATCCGTCCCTCTATTTGTATTTTTCCTGTACGTTTTCATTGCTCGATCTCGCGAAAGAGAGAGGTATATATAGAGGCATTTGGTTGGGAGGAGAGTCATCTCTCAAGCATGTGGTGGTCGTAATCCTTGTTCTCTTGCATTGGTATCAGAGCTCTAGGCAAGCTTCCATGGTGACCTTGGTGGTTCATCATCATCTTCCCTGATGTAGAGCTTCCATAGAGACTTCTTGATAGTTCTATCTTCTCCATAAGAATTCTTTTATTCTTCATAAAAGTTTATATCGCGTGCGGTATCCGTCCCTCTATTTGTATTTTTCCCGTAAGGACTTTATCGTGTAGAAGTCGACAATAGCAAAAAGAAAAAAGTTTCGATCAAGATCTTCGTCTTGCCAACAGACACCATCATGAATCTCAGATGGTTCGCCTCCCTTGAAGGTAGATGTTAGAGAGTTATGTTGAGGCGGTGGGAGCCATAATCAGTAGTCCGAATGATTGAAGGTCGCGAATGCCTCCGCATCCTGCTGCAACATTTGTGGCAAGGATGTTCATTCAGCACTGTTATCTGGGAGCGAGGTAAAGGCTTTTTCAGCCTCAGGACGGGAGCCTCCAATATCGGTTGCGAACAAGGCCTCGTTTGCTTCCTGTCAATGCTCCTCTTGTTCCGCCACCTTTGGTTACTGTGAGATGTAGCCGCGAGCTAAGCGGGAGAGACGAAATGAAGAACAACTCTAGCTGAAGGAAATAAAGAGAATTGACAACCGTTCGGCTTGATAGAGAGACTGTCACAAGGCGTCTGGGAGGACCGATCTAAGGCATCGCCGCCATTCTCAGCCAGCCAAAGTGAAGCAACGTTGGATCGAAACAAGGATGATCGTGCTTTCGATTTTCATGGTTTTGAAGAAATATAAGCATGGCTATGAAAGTTGACTCTTCTTTGCATGGAAAAGATTTCTCCTGATGATCAAAGGAAGGAGAATGGTTCAAATGGAAGGACGTAGCTCTATAAGGAGCTAAGTATTTTCCAAGTTATGTTTTCATTTTTATATTTGTTTGCTCGAATGCTTTCATTTAGGATGCATTAATTAGGACTAAAAGCATCGTCCAATTATGATTATCTCAACATGAAAGCTAATTAGAGAACTAAACAGTATTGAAATGACACAAAAGTATACAAAGTACTTTTTCAGTTTTAGGCATGCAATTGAAATTTCTATTTCCATTCATGCACAAAAATGAAAAGATTATTTGTGCATAAAAGAATGTTTTATGCACATCAAGTTCGCACTTGCTTGGGAAAGGTAGTTAATTCTCCAGTTCATGCACTTGAATAATTACTTTTTGCCATAATAGCAAGCAGGTTGTTTTTGCATGGATGCTTGTTTCCATACCTAATAAGCTTGAGATTTGCTTAAGTTCATTACACTTGCATGTACTCACATGCATTTGCACCCAAGAATGGTCATTTGCATACATGAACATGCATTTGCATGCAATTAGATGCATGTGCATACGCATGATCTTTTGGTAAGTAGCTCAACACGTATACTTTCGTTTCTTTTATTTTTCTAACTTGACTTACATAGTTGCAAGGATCTTGACCATCATGCAACTAAGTATCTAGTCTATTTTTTCCCAAAAAAGTGATACATAGGTACCACTTAGTAGGAGTCTTTTTTAGGAAAAGAAAGCATGTTGAAAGTAAGTATTCATTTTTTCTTGTCATTAAGATGCCAAGAAAATAGAGCTACTTTCCAATGTGCATGCTCAATCTAAGTTTGGGAAGAAGCCTAGACATTCTTAGCAACTAACAAGGATTTAGTTGTTTTTGGATGTTCATGTTCATGCACCCAAGTAGGGAAGTTTCTGTTGAAACACAAACCAAGACAAATATTAATTGATCTTTAGGAATCAAGTAATTTCCTAGAGTCATGACAATTAATGAAATGATTCAAATTATTTTTATTTCTTGAAATAGATATATCTTAGGAAATCACGATATTTCCTAAAGACAATTTAGGAAACAAGTTCTTTCTTAAAAGATTAGCTTCAAGTGGTAAGGCCTTGAAGAGACCCAAGTAAAGTAATCTTTGGAAATTAAGCTATTTTCTAAAGATAAGCTAATGAAAGAGTCCAGTTAACTATTTCATTGGTTAAATGAGAATGTCTTTTGGACAAGCAAAGCCTTAAGTCTTGGTCTTATCCAAAAGTCTAGAATTCCATTTGAAGATCTTTCCAGTAAAGGAGAAGATTCCAAGATGAATCATTGGACTGGAAAGCAAAAGATTCCAAGATGAATCATTAGCTTAGTATTACTTGATTCCTTGGTAGGAATTCAAAAGTTCTTGAAAGAAAAATCTCCCCAGATGTGAGACTAGCATCTTTCAAGAGAAGTTTTATAGCAAGTAGTTCCCAACAAATCCCTAACCATCAATTTTGGTATTTAAGTCCAAATAAGTGATATAACCTAAAGGTATATCAAAGATTCTTAGCTTTGGAATCTAAAAAAGCATTAGAAAATGCTTCGACTTAAGTTGAGGGAAAGATCTCTAAAAATCCTGCAGGTAAGCAAAGAAGCTTAAGATAGTTTAAGAGATCTTAAAGATAAAGACTAAGTCTTTATTTTTGTCGCAAGTATCAACCATACTTGATCAAAATTGGCCATGATTGTCCAAGAATGTGCAATTAGAACTACTCTGTAGATTGCCCAAGTATTGGCAGTAAAAATTCCGTTAGGAATTATTTACTCAAGTTCCATTTATCGAATGGAAAATTGTAAAAAAAGTAAGTTGAACAGAGTGAAGGAATTCCAAAAATATAGTCTGCAACTGTGAAGATGGTACTTAAGTCTGTGGAAAGTAAAACATAAACGTTTGCCTATCCTTAAAAGGGATTTCGGTACAAATCCAAAAAGCATGAGCGCATGCTTAGACTTAAGTAGCAGAAAGATTTCTATAAAAGTCCTGGCCAGGATAGGTACCTAAAAGCATTAGTTAAGAAAGGAATCTAAAGACAAGAAGGTAAAAGCTCTTGTCACTACAAAATTGGTCAAGGATAAACCAATTGAACTTGAATTTGAGAAAATTCAAGTACTTGGAATTCTGATTGGTTTTCATTTGAAAATCCTAGCAAAAAGGATTGGAGATATTCTATTAAAGGTTTTCAAGTTCCAAGGTTAAGCATAAGATCGTGAAACGATCATGTTAAGGGATTAAAACTTAGAATATCAAGATAGAGATAATACCTGAAACTGCAAAATTCTTGTCAAGAATTAAAGCCTGAAGGCTCTCTATCAAAAGATATTGTAGACTTTAGGATAAAATTCACTCACATGTCAATGTGAGTATAAAATAGGGTGGTATGGGACACCAGATTTTATACTCAGATTGATGTTGGAAAGATGGTACGACACATTGGATCGTGAGATGATGATTATCTTTTAGTCCTTGTTTGGATCTTGAAGTTAGGTTTGATCTTCAAGGGAATTAAAACTTCAAAGAAGGAGTTTAAATTCAAGAAGGATCTCAAGATACTTCAAGATGACTTCAAGATCAAGGAAACTGAAGATATGAAGTAAGTAACTTCCAAGATCTTCTTAGAACACTTCAAGCTTAAGTGTTATTGATCAGAAATATTTGATAAATTTCTGAAAGAAGTTGGACTTTGATTTAGAGTTGATCTTTTCAACTAAAGATTTAATTGACTAAGTCAAGCATCAAGTTCCTAGTGTAACTTGGTAAGTTCACTCTTTTGACTCAAAGAAATGCACAAGAATTGCATTCATGATTAGGAGTCAAAAAGTGTAAATCTGACATGAACTTAGTCTCAAGTGAAGCATTATTTGAATACAAACCTCATCAACAGAACTTCAGTGGGTTGACACTGATGTTGGTTACCACACTAGTATCTTGTGGTTGGATGATGTTTTTGATTTTTTTTGAATCTTTCTGAGAATCCAGCTTATTTCTCTTAAAGATAAAGACAATGCTTCAATACCTTGTTGAAATAGATCCTTGAGAAGTTAAAATCCCGAGTCAACTAGACTTTGACTCATAGCAAGTTTATGTATGTTCGAAGTTTGAATTGGTTGTACAGAGTTTTAGTTATTTCTGATTCCTTTTGCAAAAGACATGGTATCTGATTCCTTTTGCAAAAGACCAGGGTTAGTCGGTTAGAATTAGATAACTAACTTGAACATCCTATATAGATATTATGTACAAGAACCTTTTCAATCTTCAAAAGATGATAAGTCTAAGTAGACTTATTCATTTGAGTTTGCTTCAAGTTATAGCATAAATCATTTCCTAGAGTCCAATATACTCTAGAATAGAGAAGTTAGGAATTGCTCAGTAGATTGACAATTCCCAATAACTTTTAAGTTAAATCTTTGAGAAAAGTGTCCTAAGTTGGATAATTTTCATTTTGAATTTGAATTGGTCGTTAGTATGGTTGATTCCACTGTTGGAGCAAACAATCTACAAATCCACGGCACATCAAAACACATTCGCATATGACTCTAGACTCAACAATAGTTCATCTCATCAATTTTCTCCATATGACTTTAATGCCATGAACTACACATATGACCCATCGCATATAAAAAATGAAGAAAAAAATATATATATAACTCTCTTCGAACTAGACGTTCTGCATAGTCATCCCTTAAATTTAGGATATCATATAGATGCGCGATCATAAGACAGATATTTCCCACAAATCAAGGAAATCAACCTACGTTTCTTTTTAGAATGAAGCTCACTCGCGGTCAGTTCTGCCGCTGAACATCACTGTATATAAAGTATTATATTTCAATGTAATTTTTGAGGCGATTCTGTTATACTGTACATGCTTATGTCGACCTCCTGCTGTCTATCCTATTTTCTTTGTTCTATTAGACTGTTATGTCCATACATTAATCTCCCACTTTGTATCCTCTCATCTCTGATGAAGGTCCTGAATTCGATCTCTGTGTATTACGTACAGCAACTCATCCTAGCCTATGGAGAGTATGCCTATACAGTTTATCGCTGAGATTCACGCATATCAGTGTTCGCTCTTAAATCTATGATTATCATGTGATATAGTCGGTTGTTAGAATGAGTAAAATTAGAAGCGCTAATTCATATCCAGCATGTCGCATATCATCATTCGGTATGATCATGATGTGATGTGTACAGTAGCCATAATGTGTATAAGTAGAAGCGCTATCTCACAGCAAGCTCTGTTTTATACCATCGTAGTGTTATGCCATGCTATGTATGATGATTTCTTTACGAGCAAATTCACTCGACAGTTATGTGTCTCTATACTCATGAGAAAATGTTGATTATACAAAGTCTATGTATGCTAACGTACACAACTACGCGATATACATGATGTGTGTATCTTCATTACTAAAAGATAGATCTATGATCATCACCTAATGATTGATTAGATTCAAAACCATCCGCAAGTCTGTGTACTTTAATGTTGAGCATGCATATATCATTTTTTATCTGAGTATGAACTCTGATCTATGACAACGTGATCATATGAGGCCACGAGAACCCGATCACTCTGATCATGTCTACAGAAAGATAATACTGTTCATGCCGATCATTACGCTATACGATTCATCTATGAAAGCCATGCATATACTTTACTCATTGTTCATTTTGTCCATGTACGACAGACTCAAAGCTGATCGCTAAAGTTTTGATGAAGTATCGACTGCAAATCACACATAGGCAGAATATACTATGTACGAGCTGCAGAGATAAATTCAATTGCTTATTCTCAGATGACAGAATGTGGATTCAATTAAAATATGCAAGTTGTACATTGCTATTCTCCTTAAGGGAGTAATACGTGTTTCGGCTCCATCTATTCTGCAGATCACTTCAAGTTCATCAAGTTACGAAGTGTATTTACATTAAAGATGTTTACATGCTATCATAAGTACAATTTACAAGATTGCTCTTGCGCATGTTTCACATCAAATTTTTGAAGGTCATCAAATGGGATGATGTCGTCTTTACCTATGTGCAATTCTTGAAGCAAATTCATAATGTAATTTCCTATACACGTTTCCGCATCAGAGTGGTTTCTTTCACTCACAGTGGTATCAGAGCCATATGAGAGCCATTGAGAGTCAATCCACAGCTTCTCATAGTATTGACAAATCCTCTTCAACACTTCCTACTTTGTAATTTTTCAATGAAGCAGGTATATCAACACTATTGAAGGAAGATATCCAGTTCGATCTATGAAGTGATGAGTTCGGAGATACGGTTTCAACAGCTTTGCATGGTTCGAGCTTTCACACAGAGACATCAGGACGATTCGATCTTCTTTCGCTGGTTATCGCTGGTGCATATTCGTTATCTCAGTACAGATCGTTAGTACCTCTGTTTCACTTTCTCCTGTTTCTCTTCAACATGCCGTTCGGTCCTGATTTTGCCGTATAGAACGAGAAGAAGCATTCTGATGTGCTACACATGTTCTACATGGATTCTACTCAAGGTGGACAAAACAATGCTACAAGTGGATGCATCACGATGTTCTCTATTAACTATATTCATGTGAAAGCTTATGCTTATTTTTACTTCAAGGAGTCAAGTCTCTTTGGTATACTCATGATTTGAATATTATTATGCCAATGTTCATGTACAACTTAATTGCAATTAGTTGTATCATTTGATTCTATGACTACCCAAGTAATCTTGTAAAGAGTTTATGGTTACATGACATGACTTAGCCTAGAGGGCTACCCTAGACCTCAAACAATTACTTCATTATACATTACAATTGTTATGTTTGAGACACAAGAAGCTTATATTCCTAAGTCGTCATATTAGCTACACAACTCACCCATCTTGTCAATCAAGGGGAGTGTGAAGCAATTGATTTTTTGTTCCATGATATTTGGGTCAAAGATAATACAGGTCACTTCATTGCAAAATCAACCATGCAAGAAGTCGAAGACGTTTTCAAACTATTCGTGCAAATCAAGTATGTATATGGGAGCATTAAGAAGTTTGAAGATTATCCTCTTCAAAGCAATTCACAAAGTAGCGTTCCAAGCATAACCGACAATCAAAGGAAGCTGGCGTTAACAAGCTATGAGGAAAAGCATAGGATGAAGAAGGGAAGCTCAAAGACTCGACAATAGAAGATCATCATCAAAGAAGACAAAGAAGGCTCGGAAATCAAGGCTCAGAAATCAAGGCTCAAAGCAAGACTTGTCATCAACACAAATGAATTTCAAAGTGAAGATATCATGAAGACCTACACAACTCACAAGGCCGAAGGATCAAAATTGGTGGTAAATTCAAAAAGCTCTATTGGCAAGCTCCTAATCATTATCCTCAAAGGTTTTGTTTCATCAATGAGAAGGTATTTTTATTGAAGCACCTATTTGGTATTAAATATCAACTTGGTATCTATCTTGATAGTATTTTATCTTTTATGATCCTTGTGCACTTAAAACCATGGTTAGGATCAATGCATCACATAGATCTATCTTGGAGATACTCATTCCTTAGTATCAACTTCTTCTAAAAGCCTTCTCACAGGAATTCATATTATGTCAATGATCATCCCCATTGTAAATCGATTGTCTACCACAAACCTTGTATCAAAAAGAATATCTTAAGAGATATCTTTTATAGCCCTAGTCCATCTCACATTAGCTTGTCAAAGCTTTGTCTCTCTTGTTTGAGACTTGTACACACAAATAGAAATTGTATTTGCAGTCGAGTGCCATTCAAGCACTCTTTCTATCATCAAAGAAGCTTAAAAAAGATTTCTCAAAGTGTTCGAGGCAAAGGCCATAGAAGACACTCTTCTAAGGCTTACCTATCCAATGAGAACTACATCAAAACCCACTCCTCTACATCAATTGAAAAAAAAGGGTAAAAGAAGTCCTTGACTAAAAGAAGGACGTGCATCCAATGGAAGAAGGACGTGCATCCAATGGAAGAAGGACGTGCATCCAAAGGAAGAAGGACGTGCATCCAATGGAAGAAGGACGTGCATCCAATGAATACTTCAACATGGAAGAAGGACGTGCATCCAATGAAGACTTCCACATAGAAGAAGGATGTGCATTCAATCAAAGAAGAAGAAGAAAGACATTCATCCAAAGAAGTGGACTTCCTCATAATAGGAAGATAAAGATAGTGCGTTCAATGCACTCATACAAAGGTAAAAGAAGAATATTTCACATGAAGTCTTATAAGCACATTATATGTGCCTTCATAAGTCACTATGACTTATATTTATCCAGAAAAGCAAAAGTTTTTCGATACACTCTCATGCATTAAGAGTCGTATTAAAAGACTTTACAAAGGTTGCATATTATCACACTTCTTTGTAAAACATGATCAAGATAGTCATGGTGGATCAAACTCCCTTTATCGTCAATGTAAAGAATCAACACAAATCGTCAAGTACAATGCAAGTGGTGTGAGCACTTGATAAATGGTTATGGTAGAATTGTTCTACATACAAAGAAAAGGTAAAAACAGAAATGGAGAATAATCTAGAAACTGGGATCTTGATTAGCTTCATTTCTCTATTAAACAAGTGAAGGAATAGGATCACTCTAGAGCTAGAGCTTTGCTCGCTCCAAAATGAGTGTGAAAAACCACAACCTCTGAACTTTGCTATAGGACAAAGTTAAGTTGTTATACATAGATGGCAAAATCCATAGATAAAGCCTTTGTTGCTTTGTAACTTGTTTCCTTTTTGCATACATGGTCCAAGTCATCATCATGAGCTTATCTATCAAGCTCATATATTTTGTATTTGAAGCAATTTTATGTATCAAAATTACCTATCAAATCAAAGGGGAGTTACTCTTGGAGACAACCACATGAAGCAAAGATCACTCTTGGAGACAACCACATGAAGCAAAGATCACTCTTGGAGATAATCACATGAAGCAAAGATTACTCGTTGAAGATCAACCACATCAAGGGTTGCCAACTTGAAGAAAAGATCAACTTCTAAAAGAAGTTCAAACTACATCAAACAAGGACAACACTCTTGAAGAAAAGTAAAGACTACATTTCTAGAGAAAAGTTCAACCACATGAAGAATAACATCGAAGGACGACTTCAAATCAAAAAGGGCATCTACAAGGGGAGATGGAAGACAACAACGAATCAAAGGAATCTACCAACAATCAAAAGGAGCTGTCGACATCAACTGATCACTATCAAGAAAAAATACATCATCGACATCATCAACAAAAAGTCTTGAAGATAATTAATACAAAGGAAAGGACAACACTTCAATCCAAGGCTACATCAACATCAAGAAGTTTGTATATCCAAGAAGAGCATAAAACAAAAATAGAGAAAAACGAAGTAGAACCAACAATAGAAGAATAAGTTTTCAAAGGCAAATGAAGATTCAGATCAAAGGGGAGATATCAGAAATAAAAGAAAAGACAAAGAAAGAAAGGGGACAGCATCAATGAGATACCGTGAATTTGAAGATTGAAGGGGAGCTGTTGGAGCAAACAATCTACAAATCCACGGCACATCAAAACACATTCGCATATGACTCTAGACTCAACAATAGTTCATCTCATCAATTTTCTCCATATGACTTTAATGCCATGAACTACACATATGACCCATCGCATATAAAAAATGAAGAAAAAAAAATATATATAACTCTCTTCGAACTAGACGTTCTGCATAGTCATCCCTTAAATTTAGGATATCATATAGATGCGCGATCATAAGACAGATATTTCCCACAAATCAAGGAAATCAACCTACGTTTCTTTTTAGAATGAAGCTCACTCGCGGTCAGTTCTGCCGCTGGTAAAATTAGAAGCGCTAATTCATATCCAGCCTGTCGCATATCATCATTCGGTATGATCATGATGTGATGTGTACAGTAGCCATAATGTGTATAAGTAGAAGCGCTATCTCACAGCAAGCTCTGTTTTATACCATCGTAGTGTTATGCCATGCTATGTATGATGATTTCTTTACGAGCAAATTCACTCGACAGTTATGTGTCTCTATACTCATGAGAAAATGTTGATTATACAAAGTCTATGTATGCTAACGTACACAACTACGCGATATACATGATGTGTGTATCTTCATTACTAAAAGATAGATCTATGATCATCACCTAATGATTGATTATATTCAAAACCATCCGCAAGTCTGTGTACTTTAATGCTGAGCATGCATATATCATTTTTTATCTGAGTATGAACTCTGATCTATGACAACGTGATCATATGAGGCCACGAGAACCCGATCACTCTGATCATGTCTACAGAAAGATAATACTGTTCATGCCGATCATTACGCTATACGATTCATCTGTGAAAGCCATGCATATACTTTACTCATTGTTCATTTTGTCCATGTACGACAGACTCAAAGCTGATCGCTAAAGTTTTGATGAAGTATCGACTGCAAATCACACACAGGCGGAATATACTATGTACGAGCTGCAGAGATAAATTCAATTGCTTATTCTCAGATGACAGAATGTGGATTCAATTAAAATATGCAAGTTGTACATTGCTATTCTCCTTAAGGGAGTAATACGTGTTTCGGCTCCATCTATTCTGCAGATCACTTCAAGTTCATCAAGTTACGAAGTGTATTTACATTAAAGATGTTTACATGCTATCATAAGTACAATTTACAAGATTGCTCTTGCGCATGTTTCACATCAAATTTTTGAAGGTCATCAAATGGGATGATGTCGTCTTTACCTATGTGCAATTCTTGAAGCAAATTCATAATGTAATTTCCTATACACGTTTCCGCATCAGAGTGGTTTCTTTCACTCACATCCACCAAAATGGTAAACTTTCTCCTACAGTTTACAAAGGGTTTTTAAACTCATTAGGACAAAGTAGTCCTCTAATCGGGTGAAAAAATCAAGTAACTATTGGATCAAAGTAAACCATTATAAAAACATCTAACTTAGATGTTTGGGACAACTTTCAAGTTCTCCAAAACAAATTCAGGTGAATCAAGAATTCTCAAAGTCTTGTAAGGTATAAGAATCCCACCTTCATTACTAACTCTATGCTCAAGTTATGCCTAGAAATGGACTAGTAATTTGAATCCATCCAGTTCACATGTTTTGTGCCTAGATCGCACATCTAGAAACTGTGAATTGGCTAGGGATGTGATTAGATCCACCCTCATTATTCTTCACTAGTTTGTACTTTGTCCCGTTCATTAAAGTGCAAATCGAGATAGTGTTTTGAATCATTTGGGCAGGGATGCCACCACAGAGATGAGACATGTTCTTCTAGTTCTAGAACATGACCATGTTCTTCCAGTTTCAGAACATGAGGCTCGTCGATTGCCTACAGTATGTATATGGCTCTATTTTCGAGGACGAAAATATTTTTCAAGGGGGGAAGAATGTAATAAAGTAAGTCTATGATCCAAGGGTCTGGCCGGTTCAGACGAATCAGAAATCAGACACCATTTGGTCATCCATGTGTATGACCAAAGATCTCGAGTTTTAGACTTACTAGGAGGTCTTGTGCTCTTGTGAACAAGTGACCCACTTAGCTTAGTGGTTAAGTCTCAAGGATGTGAAGGAGGAGGTCTCATCAGGGACATGGGAAGAGTATTTTGCCCAAAGAGATCTAGAATCTTCTAGAAGCATCTACTTGAGTTAACTCGAGTTAACTGGGACACTTGGCACACATGTAGTTACATGGCTGACACTTGGATGGTTAGTATCCACCTGCCCAAGAAAGGCAGTCCCCTGGAGAGAGGTATATATAGAGGCATTTGGTTGGAAGGAGAGTCATCTATCAAGCATGTGGTGGTCGTAATCCTTGTTCTCTTGCAAGTATCACAATACACGGGGGAGTGAGACATGATACTTGGCAAGTGTCACGATACAAGGGAATTGAGGTATCACGATACTTGAACTCAACCAATCGTGACACTTCAGTCTAGCAAGGTATAATTTTCAAATTTTTTAGTGCAAAGTGCTCTTCACACACTCCTCTCAACTGACTATGGGTGAAAAATCTCACTCACAACCCTTCATACTACCCCGCAATACTTCCTTTGTTCTGTGTCACATTTGTAAATGTTCAATTAATTTTCTGAGTAGTGAGCAATGGATTTCTCACCTCAAACATTAACCCTTCAAAGCATTGTCACCAACCGCTAAACAAACCCCAACCTCTGCATGATACACGATCGATGATATTTGTCGCTTCTCTCCATAATACTAGACACGAATGACTTTAGAATGAAAGGTGTTGTGTAATTGAGACTTTTGGAGTGACCAATGTGTGAACTTAAATGAACAATTTTTTTTTGGGATTTTCTTGTGTTAAATCCTCTACTCTAATCCTATCTGGTCCTCCTATTCCTAAATCTTAACACTCTCTCACTCCTTCCTCCTAACCCTACAAATTCATGACACACACCACTAGAGTGTGAAGTAACAAGTGCAAATGTTTTTTGAGACTTTCCACTTACTAAAATTGCTTCTCCTCACACAACACAATGACTCCTAAGCTATTAGCATCACGTAGGCACCTTGATTGGACTAGTTCCCCGACAATCGCACCAAAAACATGTGTATCTAAGTCGTAAAGCCTTAGGGAGTTTTGCAAATTGAGATTGTACCTCAACCACCCACAAGTACATATAGTGGTGGATTACCGCGTGCTTAATTATCAATCCATGAAATTAGACATATCAAGTGCATGAAAACATGTGCACATATGATGGCAAATGAAGTGATAGTGCTAAAAATGCATGAAGAATAGGTGTATCTACCTTTCAAGTCACTTATCTCACTGGAAAACCCTCCACCATTCGATGATCTCTGATATGCTTGAGAACTGTGTAACTAATATGACCAAATCTAGCATACCATAACTTCATACTCTCCTTAGGTGTAGTAGACCTAGCAACATTAACATGACTTATTTGGAAGCTTTGCATTGAAATATTCTACCAGCCTTGCTTTTTGCCTTACCAATCATAAGTCTTCTAAGTTCTATAGATGCTCAAATTCTCTTATGAAGAAGTCATACTTTCCCCACACATTGTTGTACTCTAGTTCTGCTTCCAAAATGAAAGATCCTTCCCCAAGAGGTCTCGCCACTTCACTAAACCAATCAGATTTCTTGTTGACTTGAGTTGTATAGCCCATTGGTGGATCTTGGATCGGGATGAACTGCAAGTCTCTCATATCCTCTGTTCATTCCTTAAGTTCATCTAATATGGATAGGTTCTCAATGTCTATGGTTTGGTGACTAGCCCTTCCTTGTGAACTCGTTCTAGTTGTGTTTGTCATGGTGGTAACAATGGTGGTGGCTCTTGAATATGCTAAAAGAAGAAGATCATATTAGCATTTCATTGGAATTGAGATGATACCATGTCCCCTTTACAATACCAACATGATATTTGTTTTGGTTAGTGAGTTAGTAATGGTGAGGTGTGGTGTGAATGTGAGTAGATGTTAAGACGTTATTATATTCCCCATATGCATACTCTTGATGTGAAATGTACTCCAAATGCATTAATCCTTCTATAAGGGGATTTTTACATTGTTGGGTCAGGGGGTTTGTTACAAAGTTTGACTTTCTTGATTTCCCTTGTTGGATTACATACTTTGTCATTGGTGACATTTAAGGATGTGAGGGGTATCTCTACTTGAATATGGGACTTTACTCTAGCACAATGTTGAGTACCAATGTGAGGACATCCACCTCATAAATGTCAATCCATGGAGACATGAGAACTTGTATGACAACCATGAGAAAATGAAGGCACAAGTGCGTGAGTGAGAAGCACACAAGCATGCACACATACACACACACACAAGGAAAGAACAAAGAGAGGAACAATGGAGTGCTTTCAATTACAAAAGCATTAGTCTCCACCAAGCTAACCTCAAAAATGAGCTCTCTAGATCTTTTTATAGTTTTTCACTAGCTTTGCCCTATCCAGATCTAGTGTCTGACGTAGTTAAAAATTAGGCTCTAGGGCTTATTTAAGGGCTCAAATGGAATCTAAAAATTACAAAAAGTGGTACAAAGATGCTTCTAATACTCCTCAAGCTTGAGGACTCCTTGTCTTGAATAAGTGGAGCATAATCTATCAAAAACGGTATTTACAAAGTGAGAGTAGTGATAATAATAATTGTTTTGGTGTAATGTTGGATTCATGTGAAAAAAATGAGTAGGCCTTATTGTCAGATTGTTCTTGACAGCTCTATCACCTCATTGCTTGCAGTCCAACACTCCCCTCTCTCTAGCACCTATCATCCTTGATAGACCTTTGTTATGGAGCATGGTCGATGTAATATTAGAGGACATCGATAGCCAAATAAGTACCTAAGTCGTAAAGCCTTATGGGCTTGTGCTAACTGAGACTATACCTCAATCACCCACAAGTACATATAGTGGTGGATAAACACATGCTTAATTATCAATCCATGAAATTAGACATATCAAGTGTATGAAGACGTGTGCACACATGATCGCAAATGAAGTGATAATGCTAACAATGCATGAGGAATAGGTGTATCTACTTTTCATCTCATTGGAAATGCACGTCATCATACTTGCAACAATAGTATGCACAAATTAAGGCTTTTCTCTCAAGTCCAAACTCTGAATATGGTCAATGGTGGGTTTGTTTTGAAGCTCTCGATGAGATGCATCGAGTGGTCACACCTTAGCATAATCTGACATACATGCTTCAAGTTATAAGCAAAGTAGTGAATGATGGGAAATGCTAGTATCTACTCTACAACTCACCAGGCTTCATAGCTCAAACCTGAAGGGAAGGGGTAGACAACAGTTCTAAACACATATTTCAAGCATCAAACACACATACAAACTCTTGGAGAAGAAGATACTCAATAGAGAAGAAGCAAATTCAAAATGTTTAGCTTGATTACTCACAATGGCAAAAAGTCTTTACAAAGAGTCATCAAGTGACTTATATACATGTGCCGTAAAAATGGTCCTTTCACACAAGAGACCGGTACTTTTATTGAAAATCATTGAATTCCTACTATTTTACAAGGCTGATGTTACGATATTTGGTATTAATGCATCTAGAGGACTCCTCTAGAGCATTTACAAGGCTCTTGATGTCATATGATGGAAATTTGAATGAGAAAAATTATGCCTAATTTTGAAAAAATTTTGGGCCTCCTTTCCTATGCCTTTTTCTTCTACAACACCAACTCATGTTCTGAGAGCCTTAACCCTTTTGCCAAACCTAATTGCAATGCATCCCAATTGATGGCATTGGGGATATTTGGCTATTGACTCATATAATACTTTGAATACATTGCCTACTCACATGCAAATAAGTGAAGGATTTGTGTTGGTTTCGGTGTGAACACTTCATAGTGATACTCCCAAAAACTTGTGGTAAACATATCTCTGAAAGTTTGTTTGTAGCATGCTGGGAGATATCGTATGAGGGCATGTCAAGTGTAAGTTACTCTAATACTTGAGTTCATGCTCATGTTGTACACAATATCATAGTTTCCATTGGTAAAGCTCGGGAGAGCAACTTGCGATGCTTGTGCATTTCCAAAAGTTTTGAAAAAAAATTGCATCATATCAAGAATCTTCAACATCATCTGTGCCATGATATCTCGCATTGGCTTTAACCAAGGGAGCTAATGGCATATAGTGGTCATCATATAAGCTATGGAAGGTGGTCCATGCAGTGGCACAATGTATGGATAATTGAGCCACTCCTTGCATTGTGCATTATTCTGTACTTTGATGGCAAAGGCTTTTCATGACCTACACCTTGGAACTGGAATGTAACATGGATTCTAAAGAAGATGTAGGGGTGCATTGTTCCACGTTCCCAACATTTTTTGGTAAGTTTTTAAGATGGTTTTTCACTAGGTTGGTTGAAAAATAGTACCTTTCTGTGGTGTCGGTCGTAAGTCCTCTAGCTAGAATTGTGTAGCGAATGTGGGGGTCTTCCTCAAGACTCTCTAAATTTTTTAATTATAATCAGTCAAAATTACAAAATAGGGTATGTAATAGAGTTCAAAGGTTGTGATGAGTCACTTAGGTGGCAAGTGTTGGAAGTAGTCGGATTGCAGCACCATTTCTTCTATGACCTACATGGCTTGATTTTGCACCATTGTGCAATCTTCATGAGTATGTCAAAAGTATTCCACCTATTTCAACCAAGGGAGTTGTGGAGCTTCAAAGATGTCTTGCCCTTCTACAGTTATATGTCCGCCAAGAACGGGCTGAGGTTTATAGTCCTCTTCAAAATTTTGTTCCTCGAGAATGGAAACAGTTTCTTCTTCCTCTTGGGCCTCAGGTGGGGATGGTGGACATTCATATTGTAGTAGCCTCGTTTGTAGTTCGACAACTTGTTTTTGAAGCTTGAATAATGCAAAATGAGTCAGTAACGAGTGGAGAGGATGATATTGTGGTATGCGAAATAGCTATAGTTTCTGATTCTTATAGTTTCTGACTCTTTTTGCTGCTAGAGTTTGTTTAGGTCCTCTGATAATTTTTCATGTGCCTCTAGCAGGTTGCCATAATCTTCTAAGATAAGTTTGATGTGCTCAAGGGGAATGGCTTGAAACTTTGATGGACTTATTGGTGCCCTTAGTGTGTTTTCGATGGCTGCTACTAAATTTTCTTGATTTTGTAGCTGCAAACATCTATTCTCCTCTTGAGCCACTGCTAGATGCCTGTGTAGTAGCACCATGTTGCATTGAATTCTAGAATTGCATTCCATTTGAGTTTGGATCAGCTCTTTGACCATTTCCATAGCTTTGATATCTACATCTTAAAGCTTTGTCTCCAGTATGCTATGTGTTTTTTGTAACGTATGAATCTGATCTTGAAGACTCTCATTGTCTCCTTCAAGCATTGGGTTTCGTTGTTGTAACTCCTTAGAGCAATCTTGGAGTATGTTGTTGTGTGCCTCTAGGTGATGGTACCTTGTCTGGAGTTGCATCATACATTGAAACATAGTATTGAATGCAAGTTCTATATATGAGGATGCAATTCATACATTGGTCAATGCAAGGTAAAGGGAATGTGGAGTATGAATGCTAGGTTGCATTATTTGTTATTCAATGATTCGATTATTCATAAATAATTACGAAATTTTTTGATGACCCCTTATTATTCGATCGAATTATTCGCTGCCATGTCAGCTTATTCGGACAAGTTCGAATAGTTTTTGCATCATAATTTGGAGATTTTTTTATCAAAGACCTTTCGATTGAAAATTTTTTTATCGAAAATATTTTAGATTTAAAACATTTTAGATCAAACACTTTTTAGATCAAAAATATTTTAGAATGAAAATATTTTTTATTGAAAATATTTTAGATAGAAAAGATTTTACATTGTATTTTTATCATCTAAAATTCTTTGAGATCTAACATCATCATGCTGATTATTCATTTTTTTACTTCTAAAATTGCAATATATCAAATATTATACTAACGCTTGATCATTCATCATATGATATCATCACAATACTCCACATCATAAGATTTGAATCAAAATCCACATAATATAAATACACATTTTAATTTCTAAATCAAAAATCATTCGACATTCGAATTAAAATCCATATAATATCATTGCACATATTAAATTTTGAAGTCCACGTCATCACTACTATATCAATCCATATCATAATATTTAAATTAATATTCAATCGATATCATTCACATGATAACATTTGAATTAAAATCCATATTATAGTACTAAACATCTTAACTTTTGAAATTCACATCATCATTGCTATATTAACCCATATCATAATCTTTGAATTAACATTAAATCAACATCATCCACATCATAAAATTCAAATTAAAATCCATATCATATAATTGTATATATTAATTATTGAAATCCACATCATCACTATACAATACAATCCATAGTATCACTGCACACAACACCATAACGCTTCAACTGAAAGAAACAACTATATAATATTACCATAATATTTAAATCTAAAACCATAATAAAAAAAGATGTTTGATTCACATATATATTCAATTACATCAATCCACTTCAAAATGGCCCTAATCCATCACTCTCAGATAAGTCAAAACCATTTCCACATATTTTTTTAAGAATTTTAAGTAAATTATATACATCTACTATTTTGATTCTTATATATTCTTATATATAGTAAGTTCTATATATACTTGAATTTATGAACCTCATTTTTATTGATGGGAGGATCATCTAAATGTACAAAGCCGAGAATCATCTAAAAGGTTTAGGGTTTAAGGTAAAGGGTTTAGAGTTTAGGCTTTAGGGTTTTGGCTTTAGGGTTCAACATTTAGGGGTTGCCGGTTAGCGTTCACGATTTTAAGGTTTAGAGCTTAGGGATTACCGTTTAAGGTTTTAAGATATAAGGTTTAGGGTTGAACATTGATGGATTAGGATTTAGGATTTAGGTTTTAGGGTTAAGGGTTTAGGTTTTTGGGACTTGGTTTTAGGTTTTGGGTTTAATGTTTTGGGTTTAGGTTATAGGGCTTAGGGTTTGAGGTTTAGGGTTTAGGTTTTGAGGCTTAGGGTTTAGGGTTTAGGGTTTAAGGTTTAGGCTTAGGGTTTAGGATTAAGGGTCGAAGGTCTAGGGTTAAGGATTTAGGGTTTAGGGTTTATGATTTGGATTATAGGGTTTAGGGTTCAAGGTGTAGGATGTAGGGTTTAGGGTTTAGGGTTTATGCTTTAGGGCTAATGGTTTAGGGTTTAGTTTATAGTTTTTGGAGTTTAGGGTTTAGGGTTTAGGGTTTTGGTTTAGGGTTTAGGGTTTTAGGGCTTAGACTTTAGGGTTTATGGTTTTGATTTGGGGTTTAGGGTTTACGATGAAGTGGTCAAGGTTAAGGATTTAGCATGTAGGGTATAAGGTTTAGGGTTTAGGGTCTAGGGTTTAGGGTTTATGATTTAGGTTTTAGGGTTTAGGGCTTAGGGTTTAGGATGTAGGGTTTAGCATTTAGGGTTTAGGGCTTAGGATCTAGGGTTTAGGGTTTAGGATCAAAGGTTTAGAGTTTAGGGTTTAGGGTTTGGGATTTAGGGCTTGGGGTTTAGGGTTTATGGTTTAGGGTTAATAATTTAGCATTTAGGGTTTAGGGTTTAGGGTTAAGAATTTAGCATTTCGGGTTTAGGGTTTAGGATTTGTGGTTTGGAATTTAGGGTTTGTGGTTTAGGGTTGAGGGCTTAGGGTTGAGGGCTTAGGGTTTAGGTTTTAGGGTTTAAGGTTTAGTGTTTAGGATTAAGGGTTTAGGGTTTAGGATTTAGGGCTTAGAGTGTAGGGTTTAGGATGCACCTTGCCATCATCATGGGATACATTTTGCACAACTATTAGCAATAGTGCACCTAGTCGTAAACTCCTCTATGATGACATATGTGGAGCACTCTTGAGTGAGGAGATTCGTAGAAAGTCTATGGTTGGAACTCAGAGTGGACCAAGGAAAGAATCAACAACGTGGCAGGAGCAAGAACAAGGAAAAGAATGGTCAATGGAATAAGAGTAGAAGTAAATCAAGGAAGAGGGATATCGAATGCCATTATTGTCATAAGAAAGGGCACATGAAGAAAGACTATTTTGCATTAAAGAATGCTAAAGGTAAAGAACAGAATGTTGATGGGCATGTTAAACAGTTACTTGCACCATCTACCTCGATTGTGAATATTGAAGAAAATAATGCTATTTTTGATGATGC
The DNA here is from genome assembly GCA_020310875.1 of Ceratopteris richardii. NCBI lineage: Eukaryota > Viridiplantae > Streptophyta > Polypodiopsida > Polypodiales > Pteridaceae > Ceratopteris > Ceratopteris richardii. Next base: position 54,668,086 of record CM035417.1, on the reverse strand, counting down.
TGATGTGTTGACACTTGATAGTACTGTGCCACCTGAGGCTCTTATGGCTGATTCTCTTTCCCACACGTGGCTGCTAGATTCTAGTGCTTCTTTCCATGTGACACCACATAGAGAATGGTTCTCTAATTATGCAGCAAAGTTTCTTGGTACCATGAGACTTGGTGATTCTTACCAGTGTGATGTTGTGGGGATTAAAGATGTGGTTGTGCAGTTCATTGATGGTTCAAAATTTATTATGCATAATGTATGCCATGTACCTCACTTGTCATGCAATTTGATGTCAGTTGGTCAACTTGGTGACCTTGGTTACAAGGTGGTCTTCTATGATCAGTCCTTTTGCATATCAAAGGGCAATATGGTTATTGCAAAAGGAAGAAAAGTTGGCTCACTTTATCCTTTATTTGTATCGCAGAAAGAACATTTGTTAGCTGTTACTAAATAGCCTATGGCTTGTATTTGGCATGGTCGTTTGGGCCATATATCTCATAGTGGAATGGAAAATCTTTCTCGTTTTGGCTACTTACCTGTGTTATCTTTCTCTGATTTTCCATTTGGTGAGCATTGTTAATATGGAAAGCAAACCAAAAATGAGCATAGAACGCACATTGAATCTTCAATTCAGCCTTTAGATCTCGTTCATACACATGTGTGTGGTCCTATCCCCACTAGGTTTTTAGGTGGTTCTCTTTACGTTGTCACTTTCATAGATGATGCTATTAGAAAAGTCTAGGTATATCCTATCAAATCGAAGGATAAGGTATTCCCTACTTTCAAAAAATGGCTTGCTTCAGTTGAGATTGAAAAAGGAACTAAGCTTAAGGCTTTATGTTCTGATAATGGGGGTGAGTATACCTCACATGAGTTCAGATTTTTCTGTCAATCTAGAGGGATTCGTAGAGATTTTACAGCTCCTTATACCCCAGTATAGAATGGTGTAGCTGAGAGAATGAATAGAACTATTCAAGATCGAGTACTCTCTATGTTGTATCATGCAAACCTCTCACAAGGCTTTTGGGCAGAAGCAGTATTGACTGCAGTTCATGTGATTAACCTTTCACCTAGTACTGCCAAAGGTCTGAAAGTGGCACAAGAGTTATGGACAGGGAAGCCACCATATTATGATCATCTTCGAGTTTTTGGGTGTGAAGCATATGTTCATATACCCAAGAATCTTAGACAAAAGTTGGACCATAAGTCAAAGAAATACATTTTTCTTGGATATGGTCGACAAGGACAACTTGGATATCGCTTATGGGATCTTGAAACACGATCAGTGATCAGAATTAGTGATGTCATTTTCAATGAGTCTAAGATGCATAAACAACCCACTAAGGAGGTTGAAGTGAGAAAAGTGGTCTTTGAGGATACTAGTCCTCTAGTTAGCATGCATAAAAATGTTGCACATATGGATGTTCAAGAGAATGTCCATTCAGATGGGTCTGCACATGTTCCTATTCAACAACCATTGAGATGTTCTGCACGTGTCTCACATCCACCTGATAGATATGTTCCAGGTTTAGATTTTGTTATGCTAACAGATGTCGGTGAGCCTTCTTGCTACAAAGAGGCTATGCAGACAGAGGATCATGTCAAGTGGGAGTGTGCCATGAAGAGTGAGTTGGATTCTATTCACAAGAATGGTACTTGGGATTTAGTACCTTTGCCAAAGGGTAGGAAAGCTTTACCATGTAAATGGGTATATAAGCTGAAATTCACATCAAATAGTGCTTCTCCAAAGTATAAAGCATGACTTGGTGCAAAGGGTTTTAAGCAACAACATGGTGTTGATTTCGAGGAAATCTCCTCTCTAGTGGTCAAGATGACTACCCTGCGCATGTTGCTTGGATTCGTTGCAATGGGGGACGTAGAGCTAGTCCAAATGGATGTGAAAACTACTTTCTTGCACGAAGATCTTACAGATGAGATCTATATGGAACAACCATAGGGTTATGTAGTTCCTGGCAAGGAAAGTATAGTTTGTAAGCTTAATAAGAGCTTTTATGGACTTAAATAGTCCCCTAGACAATGGTACCAAAAGTTTGATGCTTTTATGAAGTCTCACGGCTATTCTCGAAGTAATGAGGATCATTGTCTCTACACAAAGAGATGCTCAGATGGCAGCTTGATATGCTTGATACTTTATGTCGATGATATGTTGATTGGTGGGAAATCCTTTTATAATTTGTCAATTCTCAAAAAGAAGTTGAGTCAAACATTTGATATGAAGGATTTGGGGGATGCCAAACATATTCTTGGCATGTGGATTACTCGTGATAGGAGTAAAAGATGCATATACTTGTCTCAAAGTGAGTACATATCCAAAGTACTGCACATGTTCAATATGCAGGGTGGAAAGGCATTGAGTACACCTTTACCACATATGTGAAATGAGCAAGGATGATTGCCCCAAATCAAATGAGGAAAAGGAATTCATGACCAAAATTCCCTATCAGTATGATGTTGGTAGTCTCATATATGCTATGGTAGCTATGACACCAGACATTGCATTTGCAGTGGGAGTTGTGAGCTTATATATGTCTAATCCTGGCAAGAAACATTGGCAAGCAGTCAAGATGATTTTAAGATATCTGAGTGGCACTAAGGACAAGTGTCTATGCTTAGGTAGAGGGAAAGCATCCATTATTGGTTACACAGATTATGACTATGTTGGTTGCATAGACAATCATAAGTCTACATCAGGGTACATTTTTCATTTTGTTGGAGGTGTTATCTCTTGGAGACCTCGTCTTACAGAATGCACAGATGTTTCCACCATAGAAGCAGAGTATGTTGCAGCAAGTGAGGCCTATAAGGAAGCATTGTGGCTTTCTCGTCTTGCTTGTGATATGGGTTTACCTCAGCATGTACCTCGTTTGCTCAGTGATAGTTAGAGTGCCATTGCTTTGGCTAAGAATCCGGTCTATCATGCAAAGGCCAAGCACATTAAGGTGAGGTATCACTTCATTTGAGATTGCTTAGCCACTGAGCGCATTATTCTTGAGAAGGTTCACACTCGAGATAATGCTGCAAATGCTTTGACTAAAGCTCTACTCTAGGATATCTTTCGACACTATTGTCACTTGATCGGGGTTACTTGATTCCTGATCTTACACAGTCACTTGTATACTGTGTATTGATCGGGGTTACTTGATTCCTGATCTTACACAGTCACTTGTATACTGTGTAACATGCTCATCAGGTGGGAGGTATAGTTTGTATACTTACACTCAGGTATTCTTTATCACTCTTTATTTTTCTCCCATAGTTACTTTGGCCACATTGGCCTTTAGTGGGAGATTGTTATCGTTAGTGTCCATGTGAAAGGCCAAATGGTCACCGGATACTTCCTTATATATGTTCTTTAATAAAACATATAGTGGTTGTTGATGTATTTAGGTAGTGATGTGTGTGAACACTCTAGGACTGTCGGAGCACTTTTTTCCCTCTTTAGGAGGTTTTTTTCCCCCGGCTTGTATATACGCTAATTGCCCTAATGGGCTACTTATCTTTGTACATTCTCTAGTAATACATTCAGTATTGTGTGTTGTGCTCCAAGCTTCTTCTTCTTCCTTGTGTTGTTTGCATGCTTCCGCAGATGTCTAACTCCAACAGTTAGTATCAGAGCAGGTCGTCACTTCATCTAGGGCATCGTCGACACTCCTCTTATTGGAGTCTCAAAATCGCACGAATTTTGGTGAGCATACTCATCGTATTTTTGAGATCAAAATAGCTTCGCTATGTGGTGTTGAAATCACGATCTGAGCTCGTTTCGGCCTCCGAATGCACTATCGTAGCGCTTGTGCAGGCAATTTTCTCTTTTTGTGCCAAAGGTATATACTAGTTTCTATTAGCCAATATAAGTGTCTCAAAGTCTGCTACAGGTCTAGCAGAATTCCTCTGGGCAGTTCTGTTCAACTTTTTGAGATACAGTCAATTTTTTGCATCAAGGTATTTTAGTCACTAGCCATGGCTGAAAGCAGTGATGTATTCTGTATGTTGGTTGTTGAGGATAAGTTGGATGGTACCAACTACCCGTTATGGTCTTATATGATGCAACATGTGTTGGTTGCAAAAGAACTATGGAACATTGTGCGGGGTGTCAAAAAACGTCCTATGACACCTACAACTGTTACAACTGCAGGTACTGAAGCTGTCGAAGATGATAATATTCTGCATATTCCTATTCGTGCTGTGGTTTCTGCTGCACCTACTGCAAAGCAAATTTGTTGGGATGGCAGAGATGCCTAGGCACATGCATGGATAGCTTTGTCTATCAAACGTGCCATTATTCCTCACATTCGCTCTTGCAGAATAGCTAAGGATGGCTAGTCAAAAGGGCAAAGGAAAATGGAGCTCTTCAACTAGTAAGCAGAAATCTGCTAATTTTGCATATTCGAAGAAGGAAAATAAAGATGAGAAGAAATTAGAAAAGCAAAAATTGTTTTGTAAGTACTGTAAACGGAATGATCATGTCATAAAGAACTGTCCAAAACTGGCTACTAAAGAGGCAAAGAAGAAAGAGGCTGGAATCTTTGTTGCAGAGGCCTCTATACCAAAAACAAAGTCTGCTAATCTTGTGTAGGAAGAAGAATGGGTGTTTACTACTGTCTGCAATTTTGACCCATCTTCTCATGAGCAGTGCATGTCTGCAGTCAACTTAGATGTTGTTGGTGCAAGGCAATCAACAATTGAAGTTTTGATGAAGAATTGAAGTCAAGGACTGAAGAAAAGATCAAGTTATGAAGCATGAAGTGCATATTCAGAAGATGAAGATGTGTACACATATGTACATTAATTTAGAGATAGCTCATATATATCTTTTGAATGGTCATAAGCTTGTACATATATGTCTATATATATAAGTAAAAATTTGGGGCAGATAAGAGAGAGCATGTGAATAGAGAAATTAGAAGTTGTATGAGTCATTAGACACTTTATAAGTGAGTAGAATAGCTCTTTCATCCAGATGTAAAGTTTCTCAGTAATGAAGAAATGTTGCACCCGATCTTTCTGAGATTCTCCTTTTGTGCTAGATCATTTCAAGAATCCTTTTGTAGGTGTCTATTTCTATAGTTAATGAGTCTATGGTTAAAGTTTGAGAGCCTAATTGTAAACAGGCTAAGAGAATTATGAGTAGGAACATTCATATGTGAGAAAGTGTCAAGTGTCTTCTGAAACAGGTGCAATCCCGATGGTCAAAGAAATGGTTAGTTCTCAGTGCACAGTGTAAAGTTTTGCATAAATGAGGAGTCAACATCTAAGCTGGAAGGTAAGCCATCTATGGCTAAAAGCATTTGCATAAACGGCTTCTAGATTGAGAGAAGCAAGCATTAAAAGTTACAGGTGTCTGATTCGACTACTCAGAAGAACTGTTTTAGACATAGGTGACTTGTTAAGATCATTTTTCAAGATCTACTGAGTCTTTTGGAATGGTTTAAGTTGGACAAGGTGCGCAAACTATAGGCAACACCTTGTACAAAGTTTTATAAAAAACTTTACATGTTTGATAAGTCAATGGATGAGTTATGTGCAGCAGACTTTCTGTGTAGTCATCTTCTTTAGAGTTTGTTGAAAATTTTAGAAGTTGAGTATTGATCATCCAAAATTGGTGAAGGATTTGAGTTACTCTTGTTATAGAGGTGCTCCAACTTCAAGAGTAGCTTGTTCTTTTGGAGATTAACACTCTCCATCAGTGGTATCAGAGCAGGAAGCATCAAAACTGAAGATAGGAGGACCCGGATTGCTGCAGCTGTAAAGAATTCAACACTTGAAGGTTCAAAAGGTGAAAGCTTGAAAGCAAAGCTTGAGAAGGAGATCAGAAGTTATCAAGAAGGTCAAAAGGAACTTCATTCAAAGTAAAGGTACATCTATTACTCATAAAGTTTGAAGAATTCAATACACAGGTGAAGAAAGGATGGGAGATTCTCTTCAAATAGAGAAGTTGGATAGAGAGAACTATCCAGCATGGTCAATGAGGATGGAAGCTCATCTTATGAGAAAAGATGATAGGATATATCACAGGTGAAGAAGAAAAGCCTCAATTCAGAGATCCTAGTGTTCCAACTAGGGATTAATTGTCAGATTTGAAGACTTGGATGAATAGAGATGCTCAAGCTAGGAGCATTATCTATATGGGAGTTAATGACTACTTGCTACCTCACATTAGAGGTCTTGAAAGTGCAAGTGATATATGGAATGCTTTGGAGGAGCATTTCCAAAACACTGGAAAGTCAAGGAAGGCATCCTTGTGGGCAGAGTTTACCACATTCAAGAAGAAGGCCTCTCAATCCATCTCAGATTATGTAACAAGGATGAAGGACACTACAGATGGACTAGGAGCAGTTGATGAAGATATTGAGGAACATAAATTGGTAAGGAAAATCCTTACAAGTTTGAGAGGTGATGACAAATGGAAGCCATTCATTTTGTCTACTAAATTATCACTAGATCATTTTACTCCTGATTTAAATCAGTTGCTAGGACACATGCTAACCTTTGAGCAGGATGTCAAAGGTGAAAGTGATAAAAGTGCAGGACAAGCAATGTATTCAAAGGATAAGAAGAAGAATATCAAAGGGAAGCAACAAGCAAATGAAGATGAAGGTACAACTAGCCAAGCTAACTTCCTAAGAGGAAGAGGAGGTGGCAAAGGTAGAGGAAGAGGCAGGAGTAATAAAGATGGAGTCAAAGCTTGCTGGATTTGTGGTAAGACAAATCACTTAGCTAATGATTGTTGGCATAATACTCAGAGTAATGGTGGATATAATCAAAACTTTAATTCAAGAGGAAGAGGTGGCAGAAGTCAAATAGGTAATTTCAGAGGTAGAGGTAGTAGAGGTTACTTTGGAAGAAATGCAGGTAGAGGATTCCAAAGCCAACAATACAACAATACCTACTAAAATTATGCTTCAGATCAGAAGGAGGATTCAACATTGATAATGAATGCAACTTGTGAAAATCAAAGTGAAGACCAAAGATCTTCTACATTGACTCAGGATGTAGCAATCATCTGAGTGGCAACATAGCCTTGATGATTGATTTGGAGAATAAGGTAACTAATCATGTAGTTCAAACAGGTGACAATACAAAGCACAATGTGAAGTCAATTGGATCAGTGAAGGCCAAGGATGGAAGTACTCTCTTGAGTAAGGTTTTCTATGTTCCTACAATTCCTAAGAATGTGATAAGTGTAGGACAAATTGTTGAAAAAGGTTATGAAGTTAGGTTCAATAATGAAGGAGTGTTTGTGGAAGACCCTAGCAATGGGTATAAACAAATTGTTTCAGGGAAGAAAGAAGGAAGATTGTTCACATTGAAGGTTCAAGGTAATGTTGATCATGCCTTGTTCACTTATGGAGGATACAAGATCTCTGAGTTAGATCTTTGGCACAAAAGGCTTGGACATTTTAATGAAAGAGGTATCAAAGATATGGTTAACAATGGTTCAGTGCTTGGATTGCCTAATGTTGCAGGTCAACATATGACATATAGATGTGAGGTATGTCAATTAGGTAAGGCTCATAAGCAATCTTATTCCAAGCATGGTTTTATGTATTCAAAGAAGCTTGAATTGGTACACACAGATGTGTGGGGACCATCAAAGGATTTTAGTATCAATGGTTCAAGGTACTATGTGATTTATGTTGCTGATCCTACCACGTGGATCACTATTTATGTGATCAAAGATAAGTCAGAGATATTCAATACATTCAAACATTATCATGTGTATGCAGAGAGAATTACAGGTCAAAAATTGAAGAGACTAAGGTCAGATGGAGGGGGAGAGTATTTCTCTAATGAGTTCAGTGATTACTTGTGGAATGCAGGTATAAAAAGGGAAATTACTTGCAGGTACTCTCCTCAACAAAATGGTGTAGTAGAAAGGAGGAATAGAACTCTTGTTGAGTTTGCAAGATCCATGATGAAGGAGAAAAATTGCCCAAATTATTTGTGGGCTGAAGCTGTAAATATAGCCACATATTTGGTCAATAGATTACCATGTAAAGCTTTGCAGGGTATGACACCATATGAGGCATGGTGGGGTAAGAGACCTACTCTAGATCATTGCAAAGTATTTGGATGTTTGGCATATGCATATGTGCCATCTCAATTGAGGCACAAATTGGAACCTAAAGCTGAAAAGTATGTGTTCATTGGATATGATGATAAGCAGACGGGATATAGGTTGTGGAGTCCATCCACAAAACAATTCCTTGTGTCAAAGGATGTTATATTTGATGAGCAAGGTACTTGGTATGCAGGTACAATCAATATCTATGCAGGTGATGAAGAAGTTGTGAATCAAAAGAAAGGTAAATCAAAGGTTCAGATATTTGATGAAGAGGAGAACAATGAAGTACAGGTTGACGTTGAAGAAGTGCCAAGATTTGATCCAAAATGTGATGAACCAGAAACCTTAAGGAGTGGAGAACTCAGAAGGTCATCAAGACACAAATGGCAACCTACAAGGTATAGCTATGACACTTCTTTTTTGGCTATCAATGATTATGCTTATATGGTAAAGACAGATGAAGAGCCTTCTACATATGAAGAGGCAAAAGGTAAGGAAAATTGGGAGAAAACTATGCAGGAAGAGTATGATGCATTGATGGAGAATGAGACTTGGGATTTGGTTCCTAAACCAAATGGTCAGAAGATCATTGGATGCAAATGGGTCTACAAGACAAAGAGGTATGCAGATGGAAGTGTGTCTAGGTATAAAGCTAGACTTGTTGTGAAAGGTTTTGCTCAAACATATGGTATAGATTATGATGAGACCTATACTCCTGTGGCAAAGATGACAACTATCAGGACACTCATAGCCATTGTTGCATGTAAAGGTTGGAAATTATGTCAATTAGATGTGAAGAATGCTTTTCTAAATGGTTACATTTCAGATGATGTTTTCGTGGAGCAACCACAAGGGTTCAGAAATGAAAGGTATCCAGATCATGTATGCAAGCTCAAGAGAGCTTTGTATGGTTTGAAGCAGGCCCCAAGGGCATGGAATTATAGACTTGTGAAGTTCTTGAAAGAACTTGGTTTTCAAGTATCTAAAGCAGATAGTAGCGTGCTTGTTAAAGCAAGTGATGATGGGTTCATTTACATGTGCATATATGTTGATGATATAATTCTTACAGGTACAGATGAGAAAGGTATTCAAAGCCTAAAGAAGCAAATGGAGAAAGAGTTCAAAATTAGTGACTTGGCAGACTTGTCATATTTCTTAGGAATGGAGATATCATACACTCAACATGGAGTGTATGTAACTCAAGAAAGGTATTTGAAAAACTAAGTTTAAAATGAATGATTGCAGGGTAGCACCTACTCTAATGAAGGTGAATTACAAATTGAGAAGATATGGAGGAGAAGAGTTCAAGGACATAAAGTTATATCAAAGTTTGGTTGGTAGTCTGATCTATGCTACATTAACTAGGCCTGATTTATCATATGCAGTTGGAGTATTGTCTCAATTCATGCATTGTCCTAGGAAAGAACATTGGGTTGTAGGACAAAGAGTGTTGAGGTACATTAAGGGCACACTCAAAGAAGGTTTGTATTATGGTTTTACATCAGATACAAACATCAAGATTTATAGTGATACAGATTGGGCAGGTAATCCTGATGATAGGAGATCAACATATGGATACTTGTGTTATGTGGGAGATAAGTTAATTTCTTGGTGTTCAAAGAAGCAACACACAGTTGCTTTATCATCCACAGAAGTGCTAAGTACAAAGGTATGGTGGAAGCTGCAAAGGAAGTGATATGGCTTAAGACTCTTATGAAGAGTTTTGACATCATTCAGAGTATACCCACTATTCATGGAGATAACATGAGTTCATTGTATTTAGCTCCTAATCCTGTGTTTCATGCTAGGACTAAACACATTGAGATTCAGTGTCATTTTCTAAGAGAGAAGGTGATGGATAAAGAGATTGAAGTCATACATACTTCAACAAAAGATCAGATAGTTGATATGCTAACCAAAAGCTTGGATGGACCAAAGCTACAGAGATTCAAAGACATGGCAGGTATAAAGAAGTTAGAGAACCTCAATTGATGATTGAGGGGGAGCTGTTGGTGCAAGACAATCAAAAATTGAAGTTTTGATGAAGAATTGAAGTCAAGGACTGAAGAAAAGATCAAGTTATGAAGCATGAAGGAAGTGCATATTCAAAAGATGAAGATGTGTACACATATGTACATTAATTTAGAGATAGCTCATATATATATTTTGAATGGTCATAAGCTTGTACATATATGGCTATATATATAAGTAAAAAGTCAGGGACAATAAGAGAGAGCATGTGAATAGAGAAATTAGAAGTTGTATGAGTCATTAGACACTTTAGAAATGAGTAGAATAGCTCTATCATCCAGATGTAAATTTTTTCAATAATGAAGAAATGTTGCGCTCGATCTTTCTGAGTATTCTGCTTGTGTGCTTGATCATTTCAAGAATCCTTTTGTAGGTGTCTATTTCCATAGTTGATGAGTCTATGATTAAGGTTTGAGAGCCTAATTGTAAACAGGCTAAGAGAATTATGAGTAGGAACATTCATGTGTGAGAAAGTGTCAAGTGTCTTCTGAAACGGGCACAATCCCGATGGTCAAAGAAATGGTTAGTTCTCAGTGCACAGTGTAAAGTTTTGCACAAATGAGGAGTCAAAATCTAAGTTGGAAGTTAAGCCATCTATGGCTAAAAGCATTTGCATAAACGGGTTCTAGATTGAGAGAAGCAAGCATTAAAAGTTACAGGTGTCTGATTCAACTACTCAGAAGAACTGTTTTAGACATAGGTGACTTGTTAAGATCATTTCTCAAGCTCTACTGAGTCTTTTGGAATGGTTTAAGTTGAAGGAGGTGTGCAAACTATAGGCAACAGCTTGTACAAAGTTTTATCAAAATCTTTACATGTTTGATAAGTCAATGGATGAGTTATGTGCAGCAGACTTTCTGTGTAGTCATCTTCTGTAGAGTTTGTTGAAAATTTTAGAAGTTGAGTATTGATCCTCCAAATTGGTGAAGGATTTGAGTTACCCTTATTATAGAGGTGCTCTAACTTCAAGAGTAGCTTGTTCTTTTGGAGATTAACACTCTCCATCAGATGTTTGGTATTTTGACAGTGGGGCAACCAAACATATTACCTTGCAGCACAGTTTCTTCCCTTCACTCGAGACTGCCCCTACAGGGAATACTATTACATGTGCCAACAACTCCTCTTATCCTGTTATGGGAGTTGGTAAGATCATTTTGACTACTACTGATGGTAGTTCTTTCACTTTGTCATATGCTTTATTTGTGTCAGGGATCAAGAAGAACCTGTTATCACTTTCTACATTAGCCAAGATTGGCTTGGTTGTGAAATTTGTTGATGATAGGTGTACAGTTCATGATCTGTCAAATGGCGATGTGATTATTGCTTTTGGCATTTTATGTCATGGGCTGTATAAGCTCATAGACTATGAAAGATCTATAAATGATTTGGCATGTGCAGTAAATGATTCTCAAGCTATGTCAGATGCAAAGCTTTGGCATGCACGCTTTGGTCATCTGAATTTTGCTAGTTTGCTACGTCTGCAGAAATCTGAAATGGTGTCCTCTTTTCCCAAACTTGAGGCACCTGGAAAACATGTTTGTGAAGGGTTGTATTTTGGGCAAAATGCAGCATTCGTCCTTTCCAAAAGATGGTTCAGTTCAGGCTACTCAAAAATTTCAGCTTGTACATAGTGATGTTTGTGGTCCTATGCAGACACCTTCTTTTGGGAATTATCTTTACTTCGTGACGTTCATTGATGATTTTTCCAGGCATGCATGGGTATATCCATTGAAGGCAAAGTCCAAAGTGTTCGTGTGCTTCAAACAATTTTTGGTTTTGGCTGAAAATTTGTCAGCATGTAAAATGGGCACCCTTCGTTCTGATCGAGGGGGGGAATATATGTCTTCTGATTTTAATACATTTCTTGTTGAACATGGGATAAAACACTAGTGTACAGTGCCAGTGTAGAGCGAGGTGTATGTTAAAGAATCAGGCTTTACCACATAGTTTCTGGCTTGAGGTTGTCATGTGTGCAGCATATATACTGAATAAGTGTCCCACTAAAGCGCTCCAGTCTATCAGTCCATATGAAGCTTAGCATTACTACAAGACATCTGTTGCTCATCTCCGTGTTCTTGGTTGTTTGGCATATGCATTAGTGCCTGAACAACATTGCAGAAAATTGGATGATAAAGCATTAAAATGTATTTTTGTTGTGTACAGTTCTGAAAGTAAAGGCTATCGTCTGTATCATCCATAGACTAAACGCATTCTGGTTAGTCGTGATGTTGTTTTTGTGGAAGATGATATTCATCCATTGCTTTCATGTAATAAGGAGACATTTGTTAGCTCCAAAGACATATATGATACTTTGCTGCCTCTTTTTACAGGTGGACAGTCTAGTCCTGGTCCTAATGAGGCAACTTCTCAGCCTTTATAGGTTTCATGTGATGATGCACATAATTCCATTTCTAATGCAGATGTACATGATGCACTTATTGATGACCTGATATTGAGCAGGCAAGAACTATGCCAAAATGGCTGGAGCAGACTGTAGCTCAAGCGTAAGCACCACCTCCTTTACTTGTCAATCCGCGAAGACGTGAGGACCAGTATGAAGACCACGAGCAAGTGAAGGCACAAGTGCGTGAGTGAAAGCACACAAACATGCACACACATACACACACACGCGCACAAAGTAAGATCAAAGAGAGGAACAATGGAAAGCTTAGATTGCAAAAGAGTTCTCTTACAAAAGTTCTATTCTCTAACAAGCTAACCCCAAAAATGAGCTCTCTAGCTCTTTTTATAGTTTTTTGACTAGTTTTGGCCCTGTCCAGACCTAGTGTCCGGCCTAGTTAAAAATTAGGTTCCAGGGCTTATTTGAGGGCTCAAACGAAGTCTAAAAATTATGAAAATTGGTACGATGGTACTTCTAATACTCCTCAAGCTCGAGGACTCCTCGGCTTGAACAAAATGGAGTTACTAAAAATAGATAATGGTATTTACAATGGTTTCTAGTGATGAAAATCACTATTTTTGTAGGGGATTCTTCTGAAAATTTGACATACACTTCTTGGAGCTCCCTACTTGCTCTCTCTTCTTCTATGTCCACTTCTTTGATGTGCTTCCATGCTTTGTCCTTCACCTTGAGCTTCAACACTCCCCCCCCTCTCGAGTCTGTCGTCCCTGACAGACCCTTGTTGTAGTGATTGTTCCAAGTAGTGCCTTGAGAGGGAGTGTCCCTTCTGTATGAACACAAGTCGTCCGACGTTCTTCATCTATCACTGTGAGTCTTTGCAGGTTGTAGTCTCTTGGTATGTGCTTCTGCCTTGTATTCCAGCATGACTGTGTCGTTGTGAGTCTCCGTTGATGTTTTCTAGATCTTCCAAAGTTGATCTTCATAGTAGTCAAGCCAAGTACTCATAACCCATATTGAGTGATGGGTAAGTGTGTTCGTGCATGGGTTGAAAAAAGTATGTGCCTTGTGCATGGCCTTGTAATGTAGCCCTACGCATGCTTACTTGGAAAATGCATTGGAAGAAGTATGGTGCAAAAATTGCGGGTCTTGAGCTAAGTGCTCAAGGGTATGCTGACGAAGAGGTTTCCTAAACTATCATGGTTATGGTGTTTCCAGAGTAAAGATACTTACCATGGCGAAGGTTGATGGATGTTTGCCTCTTCGTGTTGTACACTCGGCCTTTGGGATGGAACCTTGTTGATGAATGTCCATGTTGATTGTCCACTGATGAGATCTTTTGAGTGGTGGATCCCCTCTCCTCTTTTCAAAGCAACATTTGTCACTAACAATGTGCATTTCTGATCTTGGGCTCGTGCACGTTCACTTCCCTATATTGACACTCAGAGGAATATTGGACACGTGCCGGTTTCTAAGAGATTACCATGCTGATTGACATAGACCATTCACCAGTGCTACTGTTCCATACTGGTTCAGGAAATACTGAGAATTGAATTGCTTTATATTCCTTGGCAAGCAACATCGGGTAACTACACCAAGCTGTGTTTCACATATGCTCTTTAGCTCACCATATGCAGGAGTCTTCTCCTCCAGAACTACCTTTTGCAGATATCTCCTTGGATGCTCTGGTACATGAAGTAGTTAAGCATCACGCAAGTTGCGGACCTTCAAGCTCTTCATTCCTACCATGGTAAGAGAAAATCATAGTTGTAGATGCCATGTTCATGCCAAATGCTTGTCCTCTACCAGATAAGGCAGCAATAATCTCACTGCTGGCCGAGACACACTGGGCACAAACTCTCTCCCACTTCTCTCTTTTTTTTTTTTTTTTTTTTTTTTTTTTTGAGGAACAGGATATCACAAAACAAGAACACAAAAGTTAGTATCAATAGAAATGTTCGACATATGTCACTGTGCTCTTGTGCATGGGATTCTCAAGTGTGTCTATGCACGGCCGTGTAATGTGGCCCTATATTAATGCATACTTTGGAAATGCATGACCTAAATGGTGCAAAAGACAGGGTTGTGCAAGGAGCACATGGTTGTTGCTCGTTCGAGGCTTTCGATGTTATTTGTGGAGGTTGATGCCGGCCTTAGTGGAGGTATCCATTGAGTCTCGAACTGATGTAATCCTCCTTATTGGAGTCCATTTTAGAACATCATTTGGCACTGTAGAGGTCACTTCAGGCGTCTTTCTCTTTGGATGCTTTCTGAACTGTGGTATCCAGTGTGGTTGATGCTTTGGTTCGGTGGAGGCTACTTGCACTTTTGGCTTCCAAACCCATATCCTTTTTGCATGTCTTCCTACTAATGTTGAAGAGCTGATTTGATCTTCCTTTGGTCTCTGTACGTGGTTCTTACCCTTTTCTCTTTTTGGCCTCTTTGTTGAAACCTTTTGCATGTGGGAGAACAAAGGTTGTTGTGGGTGTAGGATCTTCTTAGGTACCCACATCTGTAATTGCCCTTGTTGAGCTGCAGCTAACTTCTTAGGCACCCAAACTTGTTGGATATCTTGTGATGGAGCTTGTCTGAGCTGCTTCCTTCGTCTTCTGGCTTGGTTAGTGTGCATGGATGGGATTTGTGGGGGTAAGGCTGGTGGTTGCTCTCCTTTGCGTACCCAGATCTGCTTCATGCCCGGAACCGCTTTTTTATCGAATGGTGTCTTTCTATTTGATGTAGCAGTTGTCGTGAACGGTTGTGTTTGCTTGTGTGGTGGGCTCACTACTGTGGCTACTTGAGTCTTTGGAGAAGAAGAAAGATCCACCCGCCTTCGAACCTGGTCTTCCACGATTGACTCCTTCTGCATCATAGAGCTTTTGACACATACAACATCTTCTTTCATATGATTAGTCTTGGAAGAACTAAGAGAGTGTGTGGTGCCATGATCTAGGAGCATGCAGTTCTCTAATTCTAATGTAATGCATTGTTCATGTACCCAAACTTGAAGAATTTGACTTCTTAGGTTTAAGTTAACTGCATGGTCATAGATCCAATCTTGACCCAAGACAAGTGGTTCTGTAAGGTTCTCATCTTGACATACTAGCGCTTTGACTTTCATTGGAACATCTTGAAGGTAGATGGGAAGTTCCACCTCGCCCAAACAAGGGGTTTCCACACCTCCCAATCCTATGAGATAAGCTTCTATGGGATTGATGTTCAACCCCAAGTCTTGGCAGTAGGAAAGTTTAACTGCACTACTTGCTGCACCTGAGTCAATCAATGCTTTCACCGTCCTTGCACCCTTCCCTTGTCCTATCTCTATGGTCACAAAGGGTCTTCGGTCAATGACCTGAGAAGTCGCAATGCCTGACTTTTGACACATATCCATGTGATATTTTGGGGCTTTTGAGTTGACATCTAGGCCTAATCGCCTTAACTTATTTTGCCTAATACGCTCTCTGGCCTCTTCCTGTGCTTCTTCTCTCACTCTTAACTCTTCTTCTTTTCGCTTCTTCGCAGTGTTGAGTCTCATTAGCATATCCTCAGTAAGAGGTTCTTGATATAGCTTGACTCTACAGCCACTAATATAGTTTGGCAAGATATCTCCTTCTAGAGTGGCCAACTGAACTGCACCACTAGTGGAAATTCTATTAATGATCATGGGTCCATAACCTCTTTTTTCCAACTTATGGGCATGTTGTTTTAGTGTGTATACCAACACTAGATCTCCCTCTTTCAATCCCTTATCCTTGATGTGTGCATCAAAGTATGCCTTTTGCCTCTTCTTTGCAGCGTAGATGCCTGCTGCCGCTCGTAGCCTCGTTTCACCCAAGCGTTCGAGATCAAAGATCCTAGAGGACAATTCATGCCCATTCCACTCATACTCTTGTGCTACTTTTAAGGCAGGGATTAAGAAATCTAATGGTAGCACAGCGTTCTGTCCGAAGACCATCTGAAATGGGGTGGCGTTGAGTACCGTTTTGTAGGCAACTCGATAAGCCCAAACAGCATGTGAAGTTGTTTGTCCCAATCAGAGCGTTTATTATTTACCAATTTTGTCAATACGTTACAGAGGATCTTATTGGTACTCTCGGCTTGTCCGTTGGCTTGTGGATGATAGGGGGCGGATTTCTTATGTATCACCAAGAATTCTTGGAGAAGATTTTCAATGACTTCATTCAAGAAGTGTGTGCCTCTATCGCTCACCAACTCTATTGGTAGTCCATATCTCGTGAACACATTCTCGAATAAGAACTTAGCCGTAGTCTGAGCATCATTCTTTGTTGTGGCTTTGACTTCTACCCACTTTGTAAGGTAATCTGTGGCTACAATGATGTACTCTGCATGGGAGTTTCTAGCTGGGGGGTTAATAGGACCTATGAAGTCTATGCCCCACTTCGAAAATGCATGTCCTCCCATCATTGGCCTCAAGGGCATCTCGTCTTTTCTCACTGGATATTGTGCACGTTGGCATGTGTCACATTTCTTCACATAGGTATGTGCATCCATATGAAGAGTGGGCCACCAAAGTCCTGAGAATAGAATGGTATTAATCACTCGGTCAGGGCCAAAATGTCCACCTGCAACACCACTGTGTGCAGTCTCTAAGATCCTTAAATAGTCTGATTCATGAACGCACAGTCTTAAGTAACCATCTTTACCTCTTCGGTATAGGTTTTCTCCTACTAAGGCATAGCCTTGAGCCTCTTGCTCCATGCTTCTTCTTCTTGCTAGACTAGCCTCTTTGGGTAATCTTCCCGATCTCATAAACTCTACCAATGGAGCACACCAATCTGGAATTAATGACACTTGATAAAGGGTCGCATGCTCCACTGGGGGTCTCTCTCTGCACCTTGGACAATTCTTAATCCACTCATGTATTTCTTTGTCCATGCTAGGCCAATACACTCCTAAACGCTTTAGATTCTGCAATGTTCGTTGTTTAGAATAGTGATTTCCTAGCATTCCTTCATGGGCTTGTTGCAACCAACTACTATGTTCATCATCCTCCACACAACAAGCTAATACACCCTCAGTATCTTGTTTGTACATGCTTCCTGCTAATATGTGATATTTTTGTGATTTTACAATTTCTTCTTGTGATGTTTTCACATTCTTATTTGCAGGGCCAAAGGTTAGGACTGGTACCAACTTATTTGCCCATTTAGGAACAACTTCTAAATTGAACAGATAAGCATCGGGTAATTCGTCAGACACTCCTTGCGGTGACTCTCCTGAAGTGATGCGAGAAAGGTGATCTGCCCGAAGGTGGGTTCTACCTTTCCTGACAACAACTTCAAAGTCATATTCCATTAGTAAGAGGAACCATCTTACTAAGCGTCCAGTATTGCAAGGTTTATTGACCAAATATAACAAAGCTTGATGATCAGTGAAAAACTTGAACTTGTTGGCCAATAAATAGTGTCTAAACTTCTTCACAGCATATACCATGCCTAAGCCCTCTCGCTCAGTTGTGGTATAGTTCCGTTCAGCTGCAGTGAGCTGTCTACTAGCATATGCTATGGGCAAATCTAAGTTTCCTTCACTTGTGGGTTGTGCTAGCACACATCCTATGGCATGATTGGATGCATCCACATGGACATGGAAAGGTTTATTCCAATCAGGAGTGGTGAGTATTGGTGCCGTGCACAATCGTTTTTTCAGTTCGTTGAAAGAATTCTCGCATTCGTCGTTCCACTCAAAATTAGACAACAAGGCATAAAGGGGTCTAGCTATGATCGCGTACATGTGGATAAACCTACGGTAGTATCCACAATGGCCCATAAAGGCTTGTACCTCTTTAATATTCCTTGGCCTTGGTAGCTCCGCTATGGCTCGTACCTTATCTTCATCTGTTGAGATTCCATTCTTAGAAACAATATGACCTAAGATTTTACCTTGACGCACCATAAACACACACTTTTCTGGGTTCAGACACACTCGATATTCTCTACACTTGTTGAAGATTTGTCTGAGCTCAGGGATGTGAAACCTTCTTTCTTGGGAATGAGCACATAAATCATCCACATACACTTCTAAGCTCTTTCGCAAGAACTCTCTGAAGACATGACACATGAGCCTTTGGAATGTTGCAGGTGCATTGGTGAGCCCAAATGGCATCACACGAAATGCAAAGATTCCCCACTCTGTAGCAAAAGCTGTTTTGTGTTGATCTTCTGGGGCAATGGCTACTTGATTGTAACCTGAAAATCCATCAAGGAAGCTATAAACTTCCTTGCCTGCAACACGCTCCAAAAGGTGTTCTGTGATTGGAAGTGGATAACTATCTCTAATCGTAGCGGCATTAACTTTTTTAAGGTTAATACACACTCGCAACTTCCCGTTCTTCTTGGGTACCACAACAATGGGGGACACCCATTCGGTATGCTCAATCTCATAGATGAATCCAGCTTCAATCAACCTATCAATTTCTTCTTTTATTTTGGCTGCATAGGTATCATTATATGTGTAGGGCTTCTGTTTGGTGGGCTTAGCACCAGCAGTCATGGGGATAGTATGAGAGCAAATTCTTGGATCTACCCCTTTCAAGTCTCTATAGTGCCATGCAAACACATCCCTATATTCCCTTAATAGAGCTATGAGCTCCATTTCTTCTCTTGCACTTAGGTCATCTCCTATATATGTGCATCTCTCTTCGTTCTCTTCAATGGTCACTACAATCTTCTTGGTCTTTTCTTTATTATCATATGATTCTCCTATGATGGCCTCTCTCTTAGGCATTCGTACCACAATTTTGCGGTCGTCAACTTCATATTTCTTGAAGTTTTCTGGTACTTCAAACAATGATTCCTCCTCTTCTTGTTTCACTGCTTTTCTTTTCTTTTTCTTTTGACTACTCTCACTTCCATCCTTTGAGTTTACTGCTTTAATACTTGTGAGAGGTTCTTCTTCTTTCTGGGTGAACACTCCTATATCTTCTAGATAGTGCTGCTCTGAGTTAAAGCAACTATCCATCACAATAGACTCCAAATCATCGTCATTCTCTTCTTCTTCTATGACATCACTAGGGTCACATTCTTCTAGCAAGGGTTGACACATGAACACTGAGATATCATAACCCTCCTCATCACAATGAGGTGTCCACTGTTCCTCATTGACAGCAATGTCCATGGTGGCTAAGATTTCTGGCCAGCCATGAGGCTCAAACTCTTCATCTGGAAAGATCATCGGTGTGTAGGCTGGGTCTCTAACTGGTCTATCTCCTAGCGAAGTTCCTTCTTCTCTTGCCTTTAAACGTTTTTCCTCTTCCTTTGCGACCTTGCACATCCACAAATGAGTATCTTCATGCAGCCATGATGGATCAGGTGAACTTTCAGAATGCACAGAGATGGAATCTTCTTTCGCTTTGTGGATAGAATTCCACTGTAGGGGTGGTACATCTCTGAAGGTGTAATCCTTCAAATTGACCTTGGTGGTGACCCCTAAGTGCTGTAAGTACAAGGAGTTAGTTCCCCAATCCTGTACTATTTGCAATTGTCGTAGGAAGGGTCTTCCTAGGATCATCTCATAGACATTATTTTTCTCAAAGTCACATATAGCAAATGTGTGCTCAAACTCTACACCACAAGTGGTTAGAGTGATCCCTTCTAGCAATCCTAGAGGTCTCTCAAAATGACCATCAGCCATTTGAAGCTTCATTCTAGTTGGTCTTAATGTGGGCTTGCCCCATTGCTTCCACAAGGAGGTGGTCGCAATAGCAACACCAGCACCTGAATCTATGATTGCTTTGGTTGTGTAACCTTGGTAGGTGATTGGAAGATAAGTATTACCTTCTTCACCCTCACACATGTCCCCTATTTTTTCTAGAGGTATCTCTGGTACCCTTTGCTTAGAGCCTGCTTTTGGCATATTGGACTCAAGTTCTGGGACCTCATCCTTCACATGATTCCATAACTCAGGTTTTGCTTTGAGCAACTCTTCTACAGTGAGATGACACTGAACCTTAGTGTTCTTCACGACATCCGTGTTCCTTGGAACCACTGAGTCTTCATTTCTTACTAGTATTGTGGGAGCTCTAATCTGGAGTGATTCAGATTCCCATGGGCCTGGAAATTGAGGCAGTTCTTCTAAGGTATTAGATTCAAAATCTAATCTTTCGTCTTCTTGTTCTGCTTCATCTTCGTAAATAGATGGAATGTCTTGGGGAAATTGATCATGAAGATCATCAATCTCAGGAATAGGAGGGGAATTACCCTTCTCCTTGGCCCATTTCTCCTCTTGTATTTCCCGCAAGAACTCTTGAGAGTACTGTTGAATAGAAGGAGGTATTCCAGCATCCGTGGAATTAGGAACATAAGCTCCCCTTGGTGGAGAGCTTCCTCTTTCAATAACTGGTTGAGCCTGTGGAGGTAGAGAAACTTGTGGTTTGTTTACCAACTGCTCTAATCGTTCTAGTAAGCCCTGGAAATGCAAATCCGATTTGATAGAGTTTGTCTGATTGAACTTTTGACTAGTCTCAAGTATGGCTTGAGCTTGTTCTACCATTTTCATGCACATTTTCATCCGTTCAATCTCTAAATCTGCTCTAGGGTAACTCTTGTCTAGGTTTGCCGCTGTAGGCCCTTCTTGAAGTCGAGCCTGGTAGGCCTTGAACATCATGTCCAAGCCTTCTGGGGTTGGATCTGCAAGAACAGACCCTGGTTGCGGTCTATTTACAATGGGTGGTGGGGTGGGATGAGGTGGAGTGGATGGAGTTTCAGCATGCGAGGGGCTTTGAGATGCAATGTCTTCTATTTTTGTTTTCGCTTCTTTTAAGCTTTCTTCTAGTTCCGATAACTTTTTATTCCACTTGCGATTGGCCTTCTCTCTGGTATCCTTCCATGTTCTTGTTTTCCTCTTACTAGGCTCTCCTGTTTCGCTCGACTCTGATTGTTCTGTTGGTTTATCCTGTTGTAAGGCTTGTGCTCTAGTGACAGCTTGTATGGGAGCCACCTTGCTACTACTTGAACTTGAATCTGCCACTAAGCCCACCACATTAATGGGTGTAATCTTGGGTGCACTGGAGGGCTTCTTGGACAATCTCTGGGGAGATGGTCTTTGCCACAATCAGGACAAAAAGCCTGTATTGTGATAGCCTGTCCTTGACCCGGAGATGGTGGGTGGGGACAGTCACGAATGAAATGGTCACCATGACATCTGAAACAAGATCCTCTAGGGGCTTGTGGTCTCATTTGTCTCAACTGGGGCCTAGGGTTAGGATGTGTGTACATGACATTGGAGTATTCTGGCTCCCAATTTTGCTCCATAGGCGGTGCCTCATATTGATACGAGTAAATCTCACTATGTTCAGGTGACTCTGTGTAATAAGCATGTGGACTACCTTCATGGGAGTAGTCTGAACTATGAGCGTGAGAGTCATTATCTGGTATCAATGGGGTTAATGGCACCAAAGCTCTATTTGGATTTTCCTCTCCCACAGCATATTTGACTGGAATCACGTTGGCTGGAGCTGGTGGTTGGTTTCCCAAGACAGGTTGTGGCCTATATGGTACCTGATATTGCTGTTGTGGTCTATAATATGGCTGTTGGTATTGGTTCTGATACCTACCTTGTGGGTAAGGTTGCTGATAATTCTGTCTAACAGCCTGCCTATTGTACGGACAATCTTGAGCCGTGTGGTTTGTGTATTTTCTCTCAATAGTGCAATATGGAGCATTCCTTTCTCTAATGTTTTGGTTTTGCATTGGGCATACATTAGCCATGTGGTCGCCCCCACAAGTATAACACCGATTCAATGGAGTGACTCTCTGTGTTTGTTTATTTTGGACTCCCAGCTTCTTGGCAACTTGCTCAGCTATCTCTTCTATTTCTGTGGAGATCTTTGAAGTATGACTAGTAGAACTATCCGAATCTTTGTAGAGTTTGGACAATCCTAACTCCTCACCCAAGTTATCTTCTATGTCTATGCACGTCCGCACACACTCTTCTATGGATCTAGGATCTTTCAAGTACACATATGATCTTAACTTGGTGCTCAGTAAGCCATCTAAGAACAAAGCCACTTGTTTGGCCGAAGTGGGTAACTCTAGAGCAGGGCATCTTTCTAGATACTGTCTGAATCTTCTACCTGCTAGTCGCACTGTTTCTTGGGGAGTCTGCTTGAAGCTGTGGATCAAGGATGATGTGTTATGCCTGATACCACTCTTGGAAAATTCTACAATGAATTCGTCTAGTAGTTGACCTATATCGTGATAGCTGCTTCTACTCAATGGTTGAAACCAAGCTAAGGCAGTGCCCTTAAGGGTCAAACCAAATGCCTCGTACTGGGTGAACCAGTCCTCAATTTGTTCGGCTCTCAGCACTTGTTTGTACTCGGCCACATGATCATAAGGATCCCCTGTCCCATCGAAATAGTTCTTCATTGCCTTGATCACTTGAATGGGTCTAAGGGTTCTTGGGTACTCTCGGGGTCTAGGCAATGGAAAATCCTGTTCATCTCTTTGTTGCCTATGTGCTTGATGTCTCTCTCTTTCAGGTCTTTCATTTTCAAATCCTGCTCTATTCCTGCCCACGGTGTGTGCAAAACTTACCTCAGGTCTCTCTCTAGTTCTTCCTCTCTGGGCTTCATGAGCGTGGGATGATCCTACTCCTTGGAGGCCATGGGAAACATTGGATCTTGGTGGGGGGAAAATCAATTCATTCTTCCAAGTATATGCATGTCTATCATGTTCTGTTACCAAGAAAATTTTCTCTGATGTGTTATCCAGGTAGACAACCTTTCCTGGTATCTCTGGATCCTTGAACTCGTAGATGATGACTATGCCCAATTGGCTAGGTTGTTCTGGCTTGAATCTCCAAAAGGCTTCCTCTGTTTCTCTATTCAAAAATAGTTCTATGCTTTTGTTGTCTTGAGGGATCCAGTCTGGAGTGATCACTCGGGTCAAAACTGACTTACCTCTAGGAGTCTGGGGTCCTTGTCCTACGTTTCCTTGTTCTAGGTCTCCTATTTCATTCTCAGGAATGACATTTCCAAACTCATCAGTCCTATCTGGTAGGTTGGTGACCACATACATGGTTCCTTCTTTATCAATGTATGAACCCTCTTCGAACTTGACCACTGGGTGTTCAAGTCCAAAGGATTGATCTGGATTTTTGAGTTGGACCACTGATCGTCTCAGACCATCCTCATAGATGCGAGCACCTAATTGGTTGGTCCGAATATATTCCAACTGTGTCTTATAGGGACCTTCCGGTGTTTGTAGATGGGCAGTCCCTGAGCCACCTGCAGGTTTTCCCATGCTAAAAGACATTTCTGAATCACTTGTGTCTGAACTTAGTAAAAGATCACCACTTAGTTGTTGTGTCCAAGACTTGGATGTATGGTTGACACTAGCCTCAGAAGATCTAATGCTTTGTTTATCCTTGCCTAAGTGTCTACCAGATCTCAGGTTCATAAGCTTTAGTCAAGAGTCCAAATTTTCCCTTTGGTATGGTTCAAAATTCTTTAGAGCCCCCTTGGTTCCCTAGTCCCACCTGAGGGTCAACTTCAAATTATCCTATCTCAAAATCAACGTGTAGGATTTGAAACGAGCTTTCCAACAAGCTATAGAGCTCAAAAAATGGACTTTGGATGAAAAAGTTATGCCAATTCAGGCTCCTGGGGGTCAAAACAGGCAAACAGGGCCTTTGGAGAAAATCGCGATTTTGTGAACTTTCAGAGAATCGCGATTTTGTGAACTCAGAAAATCGCGATGTTGAGCACAAAATCGTGTTTTTGAAAATCGCGATTTTGAGCAGAAAATCGTGATTTGAAAATCGCGATGTTGATCACAAAATCGTGTTTTTGAAAATCGCGATTTTGAGCAGAAAATCGTGATTTGAAAATCGCGATGTTGATCACAAAATCGTGTTTTTGAAAATCGCGATTTTGAGCAGAAAATCGTGATTTGAAAATCGCGATGTTGATCACAAAATCGTGTTTTTGAAAATCGCGATTTTGAGCAGAAAATCGTGATTTGAAAATCGCGATGTTGATCACAAAATCGTGTTTCTGAAAATCGCGATTTTGATCACAAAATCGTGTTTCTGAAAATCGCGATGTTGATCACAAAATCGTGTTTTAGAGAATCGCGATTTTGACTCAGAGAATCGTGATTCACAAAATCGTGTTTTTGACTGAAAATCGTGTTTTCTCAGAATCGTATTTTTCACATGAAAATCGCGATGTTGAGCACAAAATCGTGTTTTTGAAAATCGCGATTTTGAGCAAAAATTCGTGTTTTCACAGAATCGCCTTTTTCACAAAATCGTGTTTTTGGCATGAAAATCGCGATTTTGTCATAGAGAATCGTGTTTTTCTCAAAATCGTATTTTTTGCTGAAAATCGTGATTTGTGAGAATCGCGATTTTGAGCAGAAAGTCGTGTTTTTCACAAAATCGTATTTTTGCTGAAAATCGTGATTTGTGAGAATCGCGATTTTGAGCAGAAAGTCGTGTTTTTCACAAAATCGTATTTTTGCTGAAAATCGTGATTGGTGAGAATCGTGATTTTGAGCAGAAAGTCGTGTTTTTCACAAAATCGTGTTTTTGCTGAAAATCGTGATTGGTGAGAATCGCGATTTTGAGCAGAGAATCGTGTTTTTTTGAAAATCGCGATTTTGAGCAGAGAATCGTGTTTTTTTGAGAAAAAACACAGAATCGCGATTCTTTTCAACCAACTTTTAGGCGGGAAAACTGAAAACCGTGATTTTTTCAAAAAATTTTGAATTTTCACAGAATCGCGATTTTCATCACAGAATCGCGTTTTTTTGGCGGGAAATTCAAATTTCTGAGCGCCGGCTATGGCGAGCTCCGTATGATCAAAAAATCATGAAAAAAACACAGCGCTTGCTCTCCCTTGCTTCTCCTAACTCCTTCCCACACAATAATGCATGAAAAATGGTATGAAGATGGTGAAAATGCACTAAAAAACAAGAATTTTCTATGAAGAAGAAGATGGAAGAAGGTGGAGATGATGATGATGATGAAGATGAAGAGGAAAAAACAGAAAATGAACTGAAATGACAGATTTTTTACCTTCCAACGTCGCAAATCTACGATCTTACCATCACAACGCTCGTCCTCGAAGCTCTCTCCCCGGCAACGGCGCCAAAATTTGGTGTAGCTCAAGCGTAAGCACCACCTCCTTTACTTGTCAATCCGCGAAGACGTGAGGACCGGTATGAAGACCACGAGCAAGTGAAGGCACAAGTGCGTGAGTGAAAGCACACAAACATGCACACACATACACACACACGCGCACAAAGTAAGATCAAAGAGAGGAACAATGGAAAGCTTAGATTGCAAAAGAGTTCTCTTACAAAAGTTCTATTCTCTAACAAGCTAACCCCAAAAATGAGCTCTCTAGCTCTTTTTATAGTTTTTTGACTAGTTTTGGCCCTGTCCAGACCTAGTGTCCGGCCTAGTTAAAAATTAGGTTCCAGGGCTTATTTGAGGGCTCAAACGAAGTCTAAAAATTATGAAAATTGGTACGATGGTACTTCTAATACTCCTCAAGCTCGAGGACTCCTCGGCTTGAACAAAATGGAGTTACTAAAAATAGATAATGGTATTTACAATGGTTTCTAGTGATGAAAATCACTATTTTTGTAGGGGATTCTTCTGAAAATTTGACATACACTTCTTGGAGCTCCCTACTTGCTCTCTCTTCTTCTATGTCCACTTCTTTGATGTGCTTCCATGCTTTGTCCTTCACCTTGAGCTTCAACACAGACCTTGCGTGACAACAAATTAGATGCACCTCTATCATATCGTACTCGATCAGGCTCTCATAGTGCCTCTTTTGCATCAGATTGCTATGCTATGGCTGCATCTAGTCTCTCTGATGAGAATGAGCCTGTTTTGTTTGATGAAGCACAAAATTCAAAAAATTAGATGGCTGTTATGCAATCTGAATATGATGCAATAATGAAGAATGGTACTTTGTCTTTATGTGACTTCCCTCCTAGCAAGAAGGCCATTGCCACTAAGTGGGTATACAAGTTGAAGCGCAAACCTGATGGTACAATTGACAGGTATAAGGCTAGGCTCATTACAAAGGGTTATGCGCAGGAAAGAGGCATTGATTTTAATGAGACCTTTGCACCTACATATCGTATGACTACTGTTCGGAGCATTTGTGCACTTGCAGCCCATCATGGTTGGAATGTACATCAGTTGGACATTAAAACTGCATTTCTGAATGGTGACTTGCATGAAGAAGTGTATGTTTATTAGCCCCCTGGCTTTGTGCAGAAAGGGCATGAAAACTAGGTGTGCAGGTTAAAGAACCCATTATATGGTTTAAAGCAAGCACCACGTGCTTGGTATGAGAAGATACATGCCGATCTGATTGCACATGGTTTTGAGAACAATCCAGCACCTTATATGTTAAGTGTGCTAATGATGTGCTTATGATCATTGTTGTCTATGTTGATGACATGCTGCTCACTAGTCCTATTGAGAAGCATATTGCTAATTTTAAGGCTGATTTGCATGCCTCATTTGCGATGTCTGATTTGGGGCATTTGCATCACTATTTGGGCATTCAGTTTATGCAAGTTGATGGTGGAACGGCTTTGTGTCAAACAAAATATATTGACACATTATTGCAGCATTTTGGCCTTAGAGACGGTAAGCCTATTGCCACTCCTATGGAGACAAGTTTACGATTGAGTCTTCATGATGTTGGAGATGCATTTGATGTTGTCCTCTATCAGTAGGCTGTTGGATGCCTGATTTACTTATGCATTACTAGGCCAGATATTCAGTTTGTTGTCTCACAAATGAGCAAGTTTATGCATTGCCCAGGTGTCAGGCATTGGCAGGCGGTTAAGTGCATCTTTCACTACTTGAGTGGTACTCGGCTACTTGGGTTGTTTTATCCCAAGGGGGTATCACTTTCGCTAGATTTGCATGCTTTTTCTAGCTCAGATTGGGCTAGTTGCTATGACACTTGTGTGTCCATTAGTTGCTTTTGCTTCATGCTTGGTAGCTCATGTATATCTTGGTCGAGCAAGAAGCAGCCTACTGTGGCCACCTCCAGTTGTGAGTGTTGGAGCAAGTCTATGACAAGCCTAAGTATTGGCTTGAGTCTCACAAAGTCATTAAAGAAGCTTCAAAATGAAGACTATGTAAAGTTCACTTGTGAACTACCTCTTGTAACTTTTGAAGAGTTTACTTAATGTAAAAGTAAGAGAATCTTAAGTGGTTGAGCCCACATGATCAAGAATGGAAAGAGGAGCCACGAATTCGTGATTTGTGGTAGGTAGAGAATCAAATCAATCATTGATTGATTGGAGAGTGATTGAGGGAAGTTAGCCTCCCAAACTCAACTATAAATAGATGGCAGTTTTAGTCGTGGTTAGAGAGACCTATGTGAAGACCTCCAAGAGCTGAGCTTTATGCCATATCAAGGTGTGATTACAAGGCACACATATGTATCAGTAAGTCATTGTATTGTACAAGCAATATACTTTCATTTTCATGATTATTTGAGTTCATCTTTCCATGTTCTTGTGATGTGTACTACTCACTGCCATTACTTCAGTTTTTCTCAGTCAGCTTGCAGAGATTGTTTCTCTGCACTTGGTTCATCATTTTCAGTGATTTAACTTGGTAAAATTAGCTCTATAAGTCTACTATATGCTCACAAATTTTCATGTCATTTGGATGTTGGAATCTTCAGTTATGTTCATTTGAAGTCAACAGGGTATGTTCATCTTCACTTCTCTGTCAGGTACCCGACTTTCTCAGTCATCTTGTCAGAGTCATTTCTCAGTGTTTACTCATCCAAATTCAGTGATGTCAAGCTTGTTGGATTCAGCTTACTGTCTAGTATAAGCATACAAATTTTCATGATCATTGGAGTCTTACATCTTGAGTTATGTTAATTTTTCTACTCACTGGTCTATTTCTGTAGCAGCCCGTGAAAATCGGGATGATGTCATCACTTGTTAAAAGTCATTCTCAGTGTGTGGTTTGTTATTTTTGATGAGATTACTCTCTAAAGTTAGCTCTTTAAGCTACCTAGCCTTCCCCAAGAGGAATTAATCTAATTGCTGCTGTGCTCAGAGAATTATGTAAAACACTGGACAGGTGTATCAACCAAGAATAGCAAGTTTTCACCTCTGAGCTAACTCCAACTTATCTGTTTTGATCTATCTTTTTGAGAGTGATCTTCCAAGGTACATAGGGTGTCTAATACATCCATTGGCAAGCTAAAAGGGCCCACCATCTACTCCTGGAGTTCATTTGGCTGGTGTAGAGCAAAGATTTTGCAACACCTCTTCATCTTCAACACATACCTATCCATCTCTTCACAGTGGTATCAGAGCAAGGTTGGACAACATGGCAGATGGATTTCCTTCATCAATTGACAAATTGGATAGAGGTAATTACTCAGCTTGGTCATTAAGAATGGAAGCTTATCTCCAAGGTAGAAGTTTATATGGTTATGTGGCTGGAGATGAAGTTATGCCAAGTTTCAGGAACAAAAGTCAACCAACACAAGAAGAGCAAGAAAGATTGAGCACATGGTGCTCCAAGGATGCACTTGCAAGGTCTTATCTCCTCAACTCTATCTCATATTTTTTGTTGCCTCACATTAGAAGTTGTAAGACATCTCAGGAAGTGTGGGATGCACTTGAAGCTTTCTTTGCTTCAAGTACTAAAGCTAGGAAGCATCAACTATGGCTCGATTTCACAACTCTCAAGAAGGCTCCCAAACAAAATGTGACTGATTTTGTCACAAAGCTCAAGGACATAGCAGATCAGTTGGGAAGCATTGGAGAGGTAATAGATGAAGAGCAAATTGTAAGGCAGGTCATCAATGGCTTGAAGGCAGATGACAAGTGGGAAGCATTCACCACAGCTATGGATTTGTACATGGACATGCATGTACCTGATTTCAACACACTCATTGGACAATTACTTACTCAAGAGGCAAAGCTTATCAAAAATGGAGAAAGCTCTAAAGGTAATCAATCTTCAGCTTTATACACGGATAAAAGCAAGTCTAAAGATAACAAAGGAAAGGCAAAGAAAGTGGATGATGAAGCAGGTACATATCAAGCTAACTATGCAGGTAGAGGAAGACATGGCAGAGGTAGAGGAAGAGGAGGTAGACAAGGCAGGGGGAGATCCCAAGACTCCAACTCATGTTCTATTTGTGGATTAACTAATCATACAACTGAAAATTGCTTTAGGAATTCCAAGAATCAAAGAGGCAGAGGATACAATAGAGGAAGTTATGGCTACTCAAGAGGAAGGTTCAACAACTACCATGGCAACTACAACAACTACAATCATTCAAACTATCAAGGAGGCTACAAAGGAAGGAGAGACTACAATAACTACACAGAAGACTCAAACAAAGAGGATTCATTATTGATCATGAACATGGCTATGCCACAAGGTAAATCTGATGAGCATATTTTCTACATAGATTCAGGTTGTTCAAATCATGTGGCAGGAAATGTGGCACTCCTATCAGATTTAGAAGATCCAAGGAATAAGCATGAGGTACAAACAGGAGATGATACAAAACATCCTGTGGAGAAAATAGGCAATGTCAAAGCACCTGATGGAAACATCAACCTACTCAGTAAGGTACTCTATGTCCCTACCATTACAAAGAATTTGATAAGTGTTGGGCAGATAGTAGAGAAAGGGTTGCAAGTCAGGTTCACAAAGGCAGGAGCATTTGTTGAAGATCCAAGTCAAGGATTCAGAAGAATTGCAAAAGGTGAAAAGACAGGTAGATTGTTCACATTTGAATTACAGGACACTAGAAACATTGCTCTATTTAATTATGGCAGTCAGACACTCACAGAATTGGAAGTATGGCACAAAAGGTTAGCACATATTGGTGAAAGGTCATTAAAGCAAATTTGCAGGGACCAAAGTGTACTTGGACTCCCTAATTTGTCAAAACAACATATGATTTATAAGTGTAGTGCATGTCAGTTTGGAAAGTCTCACAGGTTACCATTCATGAAGAAAGGTTATATGCATGGAGATCTCTTGGAGTTGGTTCATACAGATGTATGGGGACCAAGCAAGGAAGCTTCAATATCAGGATCAAGGTATTATGTTTCCTTTATTGATGATTGCAGCAGATGGACTATCCTATTCTTTATGAAACACAAAGATGAAGTTTTTTCATGTTTCAAAAGATATTTGGCTCTTGTGGAGAATCAAACAGGTAAATCACTAAAAAGGCTAAGGTCAGATGGAGGGGGAGAATACTTCTCCCATGAGTTTGATTCTTTTCTTCAAGAAAGAGGAATCAAAAGAGAGGTAACTACAAGGTACACTCCTGAGCAAAATGGAGTGGCAGAAAGGAGGAATAGGACAATTGTTGAAGCTGCAAGGTCTATGTTAAATGAAAAGCATTTACCTAATTACTTATGGGCTGAGGCTGTATCTACAGCCACTTACTTGATTAACAGGTTGCCTTCAAAATCCCTTGATGGGATGACTCCATATGAGGCTTGGAATGGAAGAAGACCAAGTTTAGATCATTGTAAAATTTTTGGATGTATTGCTTTTGCTCATGTTCCTTCACAGGTTAGAGGCAAGATGGATCCAAAAGCAGAAAGGTGTGTATTTATTGGATATGACAACAATCAAAAGGGCTACAGGTTATACAACCCTACCAACAAAGGATTCTTGGTAAGCAGAGATGTAGTTTTTGATGAGAACAATTCATGGTATGAAGATTCATGCAGGAAGATCAATTTACCATATGATCTTGAAGAAGATTTTCCAAAGCTTGGTAGAGAACAATCAAAGATTGAAGAACAAGACACCTCAGAGGATGATGAAGAATGTCAGATGGAAAAGATCAAAGCATGGAAGTCTAAAGGTAAAGCAAAATTGCAGGAACTTGGACATGAGGCAGAATCATCACATCATGGCCTAAGAAGATCTATGAGGGAAAAGAAAAAACCAGAAAGGTATGGGTTTGACACCTCATTAGTAACTAAACATTCTATCTACATAGCACAGGACATAAACCAAGAGGAGCCATCATCATTTGAAGAGGCCAAAGCAAAAACAGAATGGAAGCATGCAATGAAGGAAGAGATTGAAGCACTTGAGGAAAACAACACTTGGGATTTGGTGCCCAAGACTTCATCCATGAAGGTAATAGGCTCAAGATGGGTCTATAAACTCAAGAAGAATTCTGATGGTTCCATTAACAGGTATAAGGCAAGGCTTGTAGCAAAAGGCTTTGCACAAACTCAGGGAATTGATTATGAGGAGACATTCTCTCCTGTGGCAAAGATGCCTACTATTAGGGTTTTGCTTAGTATTGCCTCTTCCAAGAATTGGAAGATACTTCAACTAGATGTGAAGAATGCATTCTTGAATGGTTGGATAACAGAAGAGGTATATATGGCACAACCACCTGGTTTTGAGAGTCAAGTTTATCCTGATTATGTGTGTAAACTTAACAAAGCATTGTATGGTCTCAAGCAAGCTCCAAGAGCTTGGAATTTCAGGCTTGTTTCATTCTTGCAGGACAAAGGCTTTCAACCAAGCAAAGCAGATCCTTCACTCTTTATTAAAAAGAGTAATTCCGAGGTCATCTACCTATGTGTATATGTAGATGATATTAGACAGGAAATGATGCAGATGGTATAAAGAAGATCAAAGATCAGATGAGAGAAGAGTTCAAGATAAGTGATTTCGGTTCACTTACCTACTTCCTAGGTTTGGAAGTTGTCTACAAAAATCATGGTTTGTTTCTCACTCAAAGAAAGTACATTAAGGACATGTTGGCAAAATTCAAGATGCAAGATTGTAAGATTGCAGGTACTCCAATGGAGGTCAATCACAAATTGAGCTCACATGAAGGTGAACTCATAGAGGACATCACATCATATCAAAGTCTAGTGGGTAGTCTCAACTATGCCACATTGACAAGAGTAGATATATGTTACAGTGTGAGTGTGCTAAGTCAATTTATGCACACACCAAGGAAACCACATATGGATGCTGCCAAAAGGATTCTCAAGTATCTCAAAGGAACCATAAATGAAGGACTTTATTATCCTTATGTATCTGATTTAGGTTTGAAGCTATTTTCTGATGCAGATTGGGCTGGCTCCAAGGAAGATAGAAGGAGCACTTCAGGTTATCTTACCTTTGCAGGTTCAAAGCTTATTTCATGGTCATCCAAGAAGCAACCCACAGTTGCTCTCTCTTCTACTCAAGCTGAATATAGAGGTCTTGCCATAGCTACACAAGAAGCTATGTGGATGAAGACATTGTTCAAAGATCTTGGATTGGAGTTTGGAACTCCAACTATTTTTGGTGACAATATGAGTTCTATTCACTTGGATGCTAATCCTATTTTTCATGCAAGGACTAAACATATTGAAGTTCATTATCATTATGTACGAGAGAAGATCCTAAGCAAGGAGATTCAAATATCATATGTGTCCACTCATCAACAATGTGCAGATATTCTAACTAAAGCATTGGATGGTACAAAGCTTTGCAAATTCAAGGCTATGATTGGTTTGCAGGTAATCTTGGAAGATTGAAGACCTCAAGCATACTTGGCTTGAGGGGGAGCTGTTGGAGCAAGTCTATGACAAGCCTAAGTATTGGCTTGAGTCTCACAAAGTCATTAAAGAAGCTTCAAAATGAAGACTATGTAAAGTTCACTTGTGAACTACCTCTTGTAACTTTTGAAGAGTTTACTTAATGTAAAAGTAAGAGAATCTTAAGTGGTTGAGCCCACATGATCAAGAATGGAAAGAGGAGCCACGAATTCATGATTTGTGGTAGGTAGAGAATCAAATCAATCATTGATTGATTGGAGAGTGATTGAGGGAAGTTAGCCTCCCAAACTCAACTATAAATAGATGGCAGTTTTAGTCGTGGTTAGAGAGACCTATGTGAAGACCTCCAAGAGCTGAGCTTTATGCCATATCAAGGTGTGATTACAAGGCACACATATGTATCAGTAAGTCATTGTATTGTACAAGCAATATACTTTCATTTTCATGATTATTTGAGTTCATCTTTCCATGTTCTTGTGATGTGTACTACTCACTGCCATTACTTCAGTTTTTCTCAGTCAGCTTGCAGAGATTGTTTCTCTGCACTTGGTTCATCATTTTCAGTGATTTAACTTGGTAAAATTAGCTCTATAAGTCTACTATATGCTCACAAATTTTCATGTCATTTGGATGTTGGAATCTTCAGTTATGTTCATTTGAAGTCAACAGGGTATGTTCATCTTCACTTCTCTGTCAGGTACCCGACTTTTTCAGTCATCTTGTCAGAGTCATTTCTCAGTGTTTACTCATCCAAATTCAGTGATTTTAAGCTTTTTGGATTCAGCTTACTGTCTAGTATAAGCATACAAATTTTCATGATCATTGGATTCTTACATCTTGAGTTATGTTAATTTTTCTACTCACTGGTCTATTTCTGTAGCAGCCCGTGAAAATCGGGATGATGTCATCACTTGTTAAAAGTCATTCTCAGTGTGTGGTTTGTTATTTTTGATGAGATTACTCTCTAAAGTTAGCTCTTTAAGCTACCTAGCCTTCCCCAAGAGGAATTAATCTAATTGCTGCTGTGCTCAGAGAATTATGTAAAACACTGGACAGGCGTATCAACCAAGAATAGCAAGTTTTCACCTCTGAGCTAACTCCAACTTATCTGTTTTGATCTATCTTTTTGAGAGTGATCTTCCAAGGTACATAGGGTGTCTAATACATCCATTGGCAAGCTAAAAGGGCCCACCATCTACTCCTGGAGTTCATTTGGCTGGTGTAGAGCAAAGATTTTGCAACACCTCTTCATCTTCAACACATACCTATCCATCTCTTCACAGTGAGGCTGAGTATAGGGCAGCTTTCACAGCTACTATTGAGTGTGTGTGGTTTAGACGCCTTATGGTTGATTTTGGTGTTGGTCAGTCTTCTGCCACCACCATCTTCACTGACAGTCAGAGCACATTGGCAGTTGGGAGGAACCATGTGTTCCATGCTCGCACTAAGCACATTGAGGTGCATTATCATTATGTCAGGGAGAGGTTCTCTACTGGGGATATCAGCTTGGCATATGTGCCCATGTAGGAGAACATTGCAGACCTTTTCACGAAGGCTCTGCCTAGGGAGAAGTTTGAAGCTTTCCGCAAAGCTTTGGGCTTACTTCCTTTTGTGGAGTGATTTCCACATAGCTTGGCACTTCCTTATACATGAGTGCCAGCTACTTGTTCACCGCATCACTCCTAGGGGGATTTTTTTATATATGTTGATATACTTAGGTAGTGATGTGTGTGAACACTCTAGGACCGCCGGGGCACTTTTTTCCCTCTTTAGGAGGTTTTTTCCCCCCGGCTTGTATATACGCCTATTGCCCTAATGGGCTA
The DNA here is from genome assembly GCA_020310875.1 of Ceratopteris richardii. NCBI lineage: Eukaryota > Viridiplantae > Streptophyta > Polypodiopsida > Polypodiales > Pteridaceae > Ceratopteris > Ceratopteris richardii. The sequence goes on along the minus strand of CM035417.1, from coordinate 54,633,229 downwards.
TTGATCTTTGTACATTCTCTAGTAATACATTCAGTCTTGTGTGTTGTGCTCCAAGCTTCTTCTTCTTCCTTGTGCTGTTCGCGTGCTTCCGCAGACGTCTAACTCCAACAATTGGTATCAGAGCAGGTCTTCGTTTCTTCTAGGGCGCCGTCGACACTCCTTCGTTTGCAGTCTCAGATTCGGCGAAATCGCGATATGAGCTCGTTTCGGCCTCTGAACGCACTATCGCAGTGCTTGTGCAGGCTATTTCGTCATTTTGTGCCAAAGGTATATACCAGTTTCTGTTCGCCAGTTTAAGCGTCTCGAAGTCTACGACAGGTCTAGCAGAACTCATCTGGGCAGTTCCGTTCAACTTTTTGAGATACAGTCAATTTTTTGCATCAATGTATTTTAGTCACCGGCCATGGCTGAAAGCAGTGATGTATTTCGTATGTTGGCTGTTCAGGATAAGTTGGATGGTACCAACTACCCATTATGGGCTTATATGATGCGACATGTACTGGTTGCAAAAGGATTGTGGAACATTGTGCAGGGTGTTGAAAGACATCCTATACACCTGTAATGACAGGTACTGCAAATACAGGTGTTGGAGCTGATGAAGATGGTGTCGAAGATGATATTCCGCAAATTCCTATTCGTGCTGATGTTTCTATTGCACCTACTGCAGAGCAGATTTGTTGGGATGGCAGAGATGCCCAGGCACATGCATTGATAGCTTTGTCTGTCAAACGTGCCATTATTCCTCACATTCGCTCTTGTAGAATAACAAAGGATGCTTGGGATACACTTACCACTTTGTACCAGGCTAGGAATGAGGCTCGTGTTGCTTACCTCCGAAAATAGTTGGAGAGTGAGCACATGAATGAAGGTGATTCTATGGACAGTTTACTTACAAAGATCAAAGACCTGAAGGAACAATTGATTTCTGCTGATGAGGTTATACCAGATAGCTCACTTGTGCAGACCGTTCTGAATGGTCTTCCTGATTCATATCAGAGTTTTGCCTCTACTCTTCGGTTGATGATGAAAGGCAATCCGAATGCCTTGTCATTTGAAGAATTAGTCTTTGTTCTGTTGCAGGAAGATCAGTCCAGGCAGAACAGGTCCATTATGCGTGTTGCAGATCAAGCTTTCTTGGCTAGTCAGAAGGGCAAAGGAAAATGGAGCTCTTCTACTAGTAAGCAGAAATCTGCAAATGCTGCACAATCAAAGAACTATCCAAAACTGGATGCTAAAGAGGCAAAGAAGAAAGAGGCTGGAATGGTTGTTGCACGGGCCTCTACACCAAAAATAGAGTCTGCAAATCTTGTGCAGGAAGAAGAATGGGCGTTTACTACTGTCTGCAGTTTTGACCCATCTTCTCATGATCAGTGCATGTCTGCAGTAGACTCAGATGTTTGGTACTTTACCAGTGGGGCGACCAAACATATTACCTCGCAGCGCAGTTTCTTCTCTTCACTCGAGCCTGCCCCTACAGGGAATACTGTCACATGCGCCAATAACTCCTCTTATCGTGTTATGGGAGTTGGTAAGATCATTCTGACTACTACTAATGGTAGTTCTTTCACTTTGTCAGATGCTTTATTTGTGCCAGGGATCAAAAAGAACCTGTTATCAGTTTTTGCATTAGCCAAGATTGTCTTGGTTGTGAAATTCGTTGATGACAGGTGTACTGTCCATGATCTCTCAAATGGCGATGTGATTATTGCTTCTGGCATTTTATGTCGTGGGCTGTATAAGCTCATAGACTATGAAAGATCTGTGAATGATTCAGCATGTGCAGTTCATGATTCTCAGGCTATGTCAGATGCAAAGCTTTGGCATGCACACTTTGGTCATCTGAATTTTGCTAGTTTGTTACGCCTGCAGAAATCTGAAATGGTGTCCTCTTTGCCCAAACTTGAGGCACCTGGAAAACATGTTTGTGAAGGCTATATTTTGGGAAAAATGCAGCATTCTTCCTTTCCAAAAGATGGTTCAGTTCGGGCTACGCAGAAATTGCAGCTTGTACATAGTGATGTTTGTGGTCCTATGCAGACACCCTCTTTTGGAAATTACCTTTACTTCGTGACTTTCATTGATGTTTTCCAGGCATGCATGGGTATATCCACTCAAAGCAAAGTCCGAAGTGTTCATGTGCTTCAAACAGTTTTTGGTTTTGGCTGAAAATCTGTCAGCATGTAAAATGGGCACCCTCCGTTCTGATCAAGGGGGGGAATATATGTCTTCAGTTTTTAATGCATTTCTGGCTGAACGTGGGATAAAACACCAGTGTACAGTGCCGTATACACCTCAACAGAATGGGGTTGTTGAACGAAACAACAGGTCACTCATGGAGATGGCGAGGTGCATGGTCAAAAGTCACCCTTTACCACATAGTTTCTGGCTTGAGGCTGTCATGTGTGCAGCATATGTACTGAACAGGTGTCCCACTAAAGCGTTGTAGTCTATCACTCCATATGAGGCTTGGCATGACTGCAAGCCATCTGTTGCTCATCTGCGTGTTTTTGGTTGTTTGGCATATGCATAAGTGCCTGAACAACATCGCAGAAAACTAGATGATAAGGCAGTAAAATGTATTTTTGTTGGGTACAGTTCTGAAAGTAAAGGCTATCGTCTGTATCATCCATAGACTAAACGCATTCTAGTTAGTCGTGATGTTGTCTTTGTGGAAGATGATATTCAGCCATTACTTTCATGTACTAAGGAGACATCTGTTAGCTCCAAAGACATGTATGATACTTTGATGCGTCTTTTTACAGGTGGACAGGCTAGTGCTGGTCCTAATGAGGCAACTTCTCAGCCTTTGCAGGTTTCATATGATGATGCAGATCATTCCATTTCTGATGCAGATTTACATGATGCACTTGTTGATGAGAGAGCTGATATTGAGCAGGCAAAAACTATGCCAAAATGGCTGGTGCAGACTTTGCGTGACACCAAATTAGATGCACCTTTGTCATATCGTACTCGTTCAGGCTCTCATAGTGCCTCCTTTGCATCAGATTGCTATGCTATGGCTGCATCTAGTCTTTGTGATGAGAATGAGCCTGTTTCTTTTGATGAAGCACAAAATTCAGAAAATTGGATGGCTGCTATGCAATCTGAATATGATGCTATAATGAAGAATGGTACATGGTCTTTATGTGACTTGCCTCCTGGCAAGAAGGCCATTGGCACTAAGTGGATATACAAGCTGAAGCGTAAACCTGATGGTACAGTTGATAGGTATAAGGCTAGGCTTGTTGCAAAGGGTTATGCACAGGAAAGAGGCATTGATTTTGATAAGACCTTTGCACCTACATGTCGTATGACTACTGTTCGGAGCATTTGTGCACTTGCAGCCCATCATGGTTGGAATGTACATCAGTTGGACATTAAAACAACATTTTTGAATGGTGACTTGCATGAAGAAGTGTATGTTTTTCAGCCCCGTGGCTTTGTGCAGAAAGGGCATGAAAACCAGGTTTGCAGGTTAAAGAAGGCATTATATGGTTTAAAGCAAGCACCACGTGCTTGGTATGAGAAGATACATGCCTATCTGATTGCACATGGTTTTGAGAACAGTCCAACTGAAAGCACCTTATATGTTAAACGTGCTAATGATGTGCTTCTGATCATTGTTGTCTATGTTGATGACATGCTGCTCACTGGTCCTATTGAGACACATATTGCTGATTTTAAGGCTGATTTGCATGCCTCATTTGAGATGTCTGATTTGGGGTATTTGCATCACTATTTGGGCATTCAGTTTATGCACGTTGATGGTGGAATGGCTTTGTGTCAAACGAAATATATTGACACATTATTGCAGCGTTTTGGCCTTGAAGACTGTAAGCCTATTGCCACTCCTATGGAGACAGGTTTACGATTGAGTCTTCATGATGCTAGAGATGCATTTGATGCTGTTCTCTATCAGCCGGTTGTTGGATGCTTGATTTATTTATGCATTACTCGGCCAGATATTCAGTTTGTTATCTCACAGATGAGCAGGTCTATGTGTTGCCCAAGAGTCACGCATTGGAAAGCGGTTAAGCGCATCTTTCGCTACTTGAGTGGTACTCGGCTACTTGGGTTGTTTTATCCCAAGGGGGGATCACTACCGCCAGATTTGCATGCTTTTTCTGACTCAGATTGGGCTGGTTGCTATGACACTCGTATGTCCTCCAGTGGTTTTTGCTTCATGCTTGGTAGCTCATGTATATCTTGGTTGAGCAAGAAGCAGCCTACTGTGGCCACTTCCAGTTGTGAGGCTGAGTATAGGGCAACTTTCACAGCAACTGTTGAGTGTGTGTGGCTCAGACGCCTTATGGCTGATTTGGGTGTTGGCCAGTCTTCTGCCACCACCATCTTCACTGACAGTCAGAGCGCATTGGTAGTTGCGAGGAACCCTGTGTTCCATGCTCGCACTAAGCACATTGAGGTGCATTATCACTATGTCAGGGAGAGGTTCTCTGCTGGGGAGATCAACTTGGCATATGTGCCCACGCAGGAGAACATTGCAGACCTTTTCACGAAGGCTCTGCCTAGGGAGAAGTTTGAAGCTTTCCGCAAAGCTTTGGGCTTACTTCCTTTTGTGGAGTGATTTCCACATAGCTTGGCACTTCCTTATACATGAGTGCCAGCTGTTCACCGCATCACTCCCAGAGGGGATTTGTTGATATATTTAGGTAGTGATGTGTGTGAACACTCTAGGACCGCCGGGGCACTTTTTTCCCTCTTTAGGAGGTTTTTTTCCCCCGGGTTGTATATATGCCTATTGCCCTAATGGGCTACTGATCTTTGTACATTCTCTAGTAATACATTCAGTCTTGTGTGTTGTGCTCCAAGCTTCTTCTTCTTCCTTGTGCTGTTCGCGTGCTTCCGCAGACGTCTAACTCCAACAATATATTTAGGTACTGATGTGTGTGAACACTCTAGGATCATCGGGGCACTTTTTTCCTTCTTTAGGAGGTTTTCTTCCCCCGGCTTGTATATATGCCTATTGCCCTAATGGGCTACTTATCTTTGTACGTTCTCTAGTAATACATTCAGTATTGTCTGTTGTGCTCCAAGCTTCTTCTTCTTCCTTGTGTTGTTCGCATGCTTCTGCAGACGTCTAACTCCAACAGTGGCCTAGTCAATCGCAGACTGTAAGTTCGATCGCATTTTGTAATCCCTAAGAAGTCTGTCTTCATGCTCCCTTTGTACTCTGTTTTTTTGTGTATTCCCCTGCTTTTGCATGGAGTACTGTGTGCGTTCTTAGGAGCTCAGTTTCCTACTCTGAGGATATCGTCGTGGAGCTCTCGAGAAGGAGAGTGCATTGTGGTGCATCGCCATCAAAATACTTCACAGAGTGTGTCTTGTAGCTTCAACTTTACCATGCCTCTGAGAGGACTTTCAAAGTTTTATTGAAGTGAGAATCTACACCAGCCTCTTCCAAAACTTGGGCCATAAGTACTCTACTGATCTCTTATGAACGCAACTATTGTGCTTGCACTCTCTCCATGGTTTGGTATAATTTGCGCAACTGTGCAATATAGGTCGGCGCTCCAGTAGCTTCTTCTTCTTTTTCACCCTCTGGTTGTTCTAGTTGATGAGAAAGAGTCCTATGTTGGTCATCTTCCCACTATACATGTCGACTTTCTCTAGATCTTCCCATTCTTTGTATGGAGGTGCTAGGACCTTCTGTGTCAGGAAAGAACTCAACATCCAAGAGTTGACTGGTCGGTAGGAAGGATTCAAAATCAAATTTTCTCATTCCTTGAGTGTCTCTAGTGGGGCCAAATTCAAATTCTGATGGTACAGATGGAGCAGAGGGAACAACTTGTGATGTGCCTCTAGACTCAGATCGAGGGACTCAAATAGAACAGGGAGGCATTGTGCCTTCTCCTCTTGGTGAGGCCTGCGGGGTGATGACAACTTCTCTTGGTTGGACATATGGGATCATGCCTCTCATTCTTTTAGATTGGTGGGTCGAAAGCTTGCGTCCCTTAAAAAGTTGTAGTTGTGACCAGGTCAGTGTGCACTCGATGGGAACATCATATGATAAACATCTATAAACAATGCATGTAATGTCATAGCATCCATTCACCACTAGCTTCCTAGACCACCTCCTATTAGCTTCATACAATTTTTCTATAATCCACATGGGAAGCTTGATAGTTTGCAACCTTATCTGAGCCAGATAGAGGCTAAACCATATTCTTTTGTGGGGCTGCATGAAGCAGACTGGAAAGCAAAATGTTGCATGCATAGTCAAAGAGTTAGGTGTAAGCACGACCATATCCTTTAGCTTCAAATGCTTCTAATCCTTCATGTTGTCAGGTACCAAAGCATCTTTCTCGAAGGGTATGCGCATGCCATGCATGTTGAGTGAATCTCTCACTAATTCCAAGGTGATTTCAAGCTTTTTCTATTTGTTGTTGCACGATATAGATGGAATGATAAAGCTTCTAGGTTGCTCCCTTATGCCACTCACCTATAATGTGGATACCAAATAGTGGCAGCATATGAAATCAGGTTTGGCTAAGGCGGCCTTGAAGTAGTCAACCGACCCTGCATGTTGCCAGATTGTTTGTAGTTCAGATGTGTTCTAGAGAGTACCAAACTCTGTTGAAAAGAATTGAAATCATCCCCACATGTTACAGCACTTGCACTTGGACTCCCATATATATGCAGCTTCTCCTAATGACCACAGCATGCCATTGAACCAATGAGAGTTTTCACTAACTCTTTTTGTCAATCATTTTTTCATAAAAGGAAGTTTGGCCTTAGTCTACTCTCCCAAACTTTAATTTTAAAAAAATTAACAAGATACAAGTGAATGTTGTTGGGTGTGTGTAGAAGTGCGAGAGACACACGAGAAGCACACACAAGGAGCACAAATGCAGCAAGACACATGGAGAAGACGATGGCTGGAATAGCTCTCTCTATTGATCGATGAACTGAACTGAAGTAAGAGCTGAATAATATCCCTAAGTACAAAGTACCACCACATATGAGAGTATCAAGTATGTGGTAACATGGGGAAAAAACCTCTAGCCAGCACTAGAGTAAAAAGTGCCCATGTATAGGGAAAAGGTTCACATCAAAGCTACTCGAGGAACACATAAGTGTAACAAACCCCCCTAGAGCGAATGATGTGAACACATACAGGGAGTCACAGATCAGCCCCCACAAGGTAACAAGCCTAAAGCTTTGCTAAAAGCTTCAAACTTTTCCCGTGGAAGAGCTTTGGTGAATATGTCTGCCACATTATCACGAAACACTGGGTTTCGTGCAACAACCAAAGCACTCTGACTATCAGTGAGAATATGCGTAGCAGCATCAATCTCCAGGCGTCTCAGCCATATACACTCCACTGTAGCTGTGAAAACTACCCTGTACTTAGCTTCACAACTCGATGTCGCCACTGTAGGTTGCTTCTTACTCAACCAAGATATGCATGAGTCTCCAAGGAAAAAGCAATTACCACTAGTGGACATGCGAGTATCATAACAACCAGCCCAATCACTATCTGTAAAAGCATGCAAGCATGGCCGAACATCTCTGCCATAAAAGAGACCTAAGCTCAAAGTGCCTCGAAGATATCTAAACACACGTTTCACCGCTTGCCAATGCTTAGTGCCAGGGCTATGCATGAATCGACTCAACTGGGAAACTGCATACTGTATATCTAGCCTTGTGTTGCATGCATATATAAGACATCCCACAACTTGCTGATAAAGAGAAGTGTCAAATGCATCACTGGAATCCTCAACTGAGAATCTAAATCCTGTCTCAACTGGTGTGGAAACTGGCTTGCAATCCTCAAAGTCAAAACTCTGAAGTAGTTTTTTAACATACTTTGCTTGATGCATAACAATTCCCCCCTCAACGGATACAAACTGGATGCCAAGATAGTAGCTCAAAACACCAAGGTAAGTGACATCAAAAGTATGCTGCAAATCAGCCATAAAAATGTCAAGTTTTGCATCACATGACCCAGTCAAGAGTATGTCATCGACATAAAGAACAAGCACTATAAGATCAGCCCCATTTTTGCGTACATAGAGTGTGCTTTCAATCGGACTACATGTGAAGCCAAGAGCAATCAAGTGCTTATGTATTTTGTCATACCATGCACGTTGAGCTTGCTTGAGACCATACAAGGCTATATGCAAGCGACAAACCATATGCTCTTTCCCTTTCATAGCACATCCAAGAGGTTGCTTCACATAGACCTCTTCTTGCAAATCTCCATTCAAGAAGGCTGTTTTTATGTCCAATTGATGCACTTTCCAACCTCGATGGGTAGCCAATACAACCACGGTACGAATGGTAGTCATGCGTAAAGTAGGTGCAAAAGTTTCCTCATAGTCAATGCCATATTGTTGCGCATATCCTTTGGCAACCAATCTAGCTTTGTAGCAATCAATGCTACCATCAGATTTTCTCTTAATCTTGTAAACCCACTTTGTATCAATGACATTCTTTCCTTTTGGCAATTCACATAACTCCCAAGTATCATTCCTATGTATGGAATCCATTTCTGATTGCATAGCACTCATCCATTGTGGATCGTCACATGCATCTTCAAAAGAAAGTGGCTCTTCATTACATGTTGTAGCAATAAGAGAATAATCCACAAAATTGCTTGATGCATGGTGAGAGCTTGATCTTGTTCTACCAAGTAAAGGTGCACTCAATTTGCTGTCCTGCAAAGTTTGTTTCAGACACTTTGGCATAGATTGTGCACTCTTGATAGACATGCGTTCATTATGTAAAACATCTTCAATATGTACATCATGCATGGGCTGAATTTCATGCTCAGTTTCAGCCATATTTTGACGCAAATGTTCAGCCATATGTGGCTGGAAATTTCCAACAGTTTTGACAATTTTTTGCTGAATTTTTTCAGCCATATTTGGCTGGAAATTCTCTGCATTTTCAGCCCTATTTGGCTGGAATGTTTCAGCCCTTTGAACCTCAGTTGGCTGGTCTACATGGCCATAGTCAAGCGCACCATTTTGGAACAAAGGCATGAGTGTATCGAACACATCTTGTGAGCTAACTATTGGCAGTTTTTTGCATTCAAGTAGAGGGAAAACTGAATTTTCAGCAAATACCACATCTCGACTCACAATAATTGTGTTCGTCAATGGATGGTACAACCGATATCCCTTACTTTCAGCACTGTAACCAACAAATATATATTTCTTTGCCTTATCATCAAGTTTGTGACGTTGTTGTGATGGCACAAGAGCATATGCCAAACAACCAAACACACACATATGACTAACCATAGGCTTATGACCATGGAAGATGCTTTTCTTTAACCATACATCGTGCCATTTCAAGTAGAGTTCTATTTTTACGCTCGGCAACACCATTTCTTTGAGGTGTATATGGCACCGTACATTGGTGTGAAATACCTCTTTCACGAAGAAAAGCATTAAACTCATGTGACATGTATTCACCACCACGATCCGTGTGGAGAGTCAAAAGCTTTTGTGAAGAAAAATTTTCAGCCATAGCTAAAAATGCTTTGAAGCAAGAAAATACCTCATTCTTTGCTTTCATAGGATACACCCATGTATGGAGAGTAGCATCATCAATGAAGGTAACAAAATATACATGTTTCCCAAAAGATGGAGTCTTGACCGGACCACATACATCACTATGAACAAGTTGCAATTTTCTTGTAGTGTGTGTGTGACTATCTTTTGGAAAAGAAGCATGATGCATTTTTCCAAGAATGCAACCTTCACATGCATGCTTTTCAATGGACTCAAGTGTAGGCAAGCCAATAACTATGTCCTTCTTTTGCAAGCAGAGCAAACTATTGAAGTTTAAATGACCAAAACAAGCATGCCAAAGCTCCATTTCAGCCATGGAAGAAGTATGAGCAACTAAGGCATTCGAGGCAACCCTCTTGTATGTATCCATGCAATACAAACCATTACATAATGTACCGGACATCACAATAACATCGCCATTGCTGAAATCATGAACCACACACTTATCATCAACAAAGTGTACATGAAGTCCAGCTTTGGCAATCAACGGAACTGAAATTAAGTTCTTCTTGATACCGGGCACATACAATGCATTTTTCAAGAGAATCACACCTCCATTTGCAGCCGTAAGCTCAATTTCTCCTACTGCAATGATAGGATAAGAGTCATTGTTTGCACACACCACATGTCCTCCTTTAGGTGCATCTTTCAAAGAGGCAAAAAATCTTTTGCATGATGTTATGTGCTTTGAAGCACCACTATCAAAGAACCAATCCGAATCAGCCTCACTCACAACCATACATTTAGAATGTAAAGAAGCATCATAATGACATGTAACAACACATGCCCAAAAATCTTGAGCCATGTTAGCTTCATCATTCTTTGCATTAGCTGAATTTTCAGCAATAGACATGCCCGATTCCTTCTTCTTTTCATTGTGTTTAGCAAGCTTTCTACACTCATCAATAGTATGACCAGCCTTCTGGCAATATTTGCATCTCTTCTTCTTTTGCAAATCACCATCATTAGAGGAATGAGTGGAAGAGGAAGCTTGAGGCTTTGGTTTTGATGAACCCAAAGCTGAACCATACTTGCTTTTCCCCTTTTGTGAGATAGCAAGTGCTTGCATTCCCTCAATCAAACCACTCCTATTCACTCTAGATTGCTCTTCTTGCAAAAGAAGAGACACAACCTCATCAAATGCATACATATTAGGATTTCCTTTTGCAACCAAACGGAGTGTAGTAGCAAAGCTTTGAAAAGATTCTGGTAATCCTTTCAACAATGTAGAAATGAGTGATGCATCCGGAATGATCTCATCTATGTTTGCCAATTGCTCTTTCAAGTCCTTGATGCGTGTCACATACACATCCACTGACTCATTTTCAGCCATACTACATCCTCAAGTTCCTTCCTCAAGAATGCAACATGTGCTTCATTACGCACGGCATACAAAGAAGTAAGAGTGTCACATGCATGTCTCAATGTAGAACATGACCGAATGTGTGGAACTATATGACGCTTCACTAAAAGCGCAATCAAAGCATGAGCTTGAGCATCTTTTCCATCCCATCTAAGCTGCTCCTGTGTAGGTGCAGAAGGAGAAACCACTGTACTCGAAGAAGAAGCTCCATCTGTGACAGTAGATTGTGAAGTAGAAGCACTTGCCCGTCTTCTATCTACATCTTCCACTATGTTCCAAAGTTGTTTTGCAACAAGAACATGCTTCATCATGTAAGACCACATCGGATAGTTGGTCCCATCAAGCTTATCTTCATCTTGAAGCATGCCAAACAAGTCATTGCTACCCGCCAGTTCACTAAAGAACAAGAATGTGACAAAATCTTCACTTCGACGAAAACTGAAATGAGTGCTGAAATTTCAGCTCACAAATTGTCACTCTGATGGCGATTATGACTGCACGAATGGCTTTGAAATGGGGGTAAAACCATAGCACACCTGCTGGAAATGTTTTTGGGCTGCTGAAATTCACAGTTCTATGCTCCGAAGTCGATTTGCACTATTAAAGTGCACGCGCGCCGCGACGCAAAAAACCGAAACTTGAGAAAAAGCTGAACCTGCTCTGATACCACTGTTGGGTGTGTGTAGAAGTGCAAGAGACACACGAGAAGCACACACAAGGAGCACAAACGCAGCAAGACACACGGAGAAGACGATGGCTGGAATAGCTCTCTCTATTGATCGATGAACTGAAGTGAAGTAAGAGCTGAATAATATCCCTAAGTACAAAGTACCACCACATATGAGAGTATCAAGTATGTGGTAACATGGGGAAAAAAACTCTAGCCAGCACTAGAGTAAAAAGTGTCCATGTATAGGGAAAAGGTTCACATCAAAACTACTCGAGGAACACATAAGTGTAACAAATGTGACTACTACCCTTGGGACCCCCCAAATCCCACAAAGCAAGGGTAGAGCTTGCAGGTCTAGAGAGTGTTAAAAATGAGGTTAATAACCCTATCATCACCCTCATGCGGGGCCCACTTGGGTTTAAGCTTTATGTTATTGATTCAAAACACTTTATGATGCCTAAAGGGTGGGGACCTCTTATAGTTGGACATTCTTTTGCCAAGAAAAAACAGAGACTTGTTGATGGATCACTCTTAGGAGGATGTCCAAAATTGTAGGCAAACTGCTCCCTCCAAATCCTCCAGAGGGTTTCCCATCTTATTGCATTCCATAATGCCGTTGAGAAGCCAATCTTTTAACCGAACACTGTGCTTCCAAGTGATTTGTTCCTACAGTCTCAAAATATTCCCAAGGGTCTTCCACAGCAGGAGAGACTTGGGACGTATGAAGAAGGTGTGATGCAGATCCTCAAAGCTCTGGTGGCATTGCTTGCACCATGGCAGAGCCCCAAAAATTTTGCTAACCTTTAGATTAGTCCAGATACCACGGTGGAGAATTCGCCACATGAGGATCAACTTTTTGATCTCAATGAGGGGATGCCAGATCGACATGAACTTCAAATCCCAACGTAGCCTTCTCTAGGTCACACACCACTTCTTGTTAAGCATGATATGATAATCTGTCTTCACCTTGATTCTAGAAATTTTGGACAAGTAGTTTCCATTGTGCCAAATAAGACCCTCATGGCATGGCAGATCCTACCCAATGACGAGTCGAGTTTTAGATCGTTCCCAGGCAAAGCACCTGCTTCGACAGAGAGTCCATTCTTCGTAGTTCACTCTTATTTCAGGTTCCATCTCCTCAAAGTTGATCCACTAGCCAACTTTTTGTTTCGAGAGCTTTTTCCAATGTTTGAAACTTTTGTTCTAGATCCTCTTAGCATATTGGAGGTTCCAAGAAGCCACACTCCTAATGCCCATGATCAGAAACCAGATTGAGTCATTTTGTATGATATCGGCTACCCATTTTCAATCTTCTCTGATTTTGAAAAATTGTTTGAACTTGTTCCAACTCTTCCACAGGGAGCGCATAAGGTTCGAGCCTTTATGGGAAACCAGAATCGGGAAAAATAAAATCGTAAGGAGGCCCAAGTTTTTCCAACCAAGGAGACCCACCAGTGTAATCATGTTCTTGTTCTTGAAAATAATCTTGGCCCAAGAGGTCTCACAGTTGCACCAAGCCATGATGATCCATTTTGTCGTCAACTTGTCAGCCAGGCCTTCAATATCCATAATGTCCAAACCCCCCGCAATCCTTTTGGATGATGCAGGTAGCCCATTTAATTTTTGAAACCCCCCCTTCTCTTGTCGTCCCCCATCCAAAGAAAGTTTCTGCAAATTCTTTCCAATTTGCTAAGCTCTTGGTCCTTCGGCCTCTAGCACGAGAGAAAGTAAATGGTTGAGGAGATGAGGAAGGTATTAATTACCATGGTATGCCTCGTGAGGTTGATTTGCATGCCCTTCCAATATGCCAACTTGTTGTTTAGTTTGGAAAGGACCCGATTCCATCACTGCTCTATCGAGACACCAAAGCCCATTGGAATATTGAGTGGGTGGAAGACTAGACCCCTGGGATAATTTGGCAACCATGGTCAACCAACTGTTGGGTTGGTGTGTTGGAGATATACATCTGCGGAAGCACGCGAACAGCACAAGGAAGGAGAAGAAGCTTGGAGCACAACAAATAATACTGAGTGTATTACTAGAGAATGTATAAAGATAAGTAGCCCATTAGGGAAATAGGCATATATACAAGCCGGGGGAAAAAAACATCCTAAAGAGGGAAAAAAGTGCCCCGGCGATCCTAGAGTGTTCACACACATCACTACCTAAATATATCAACAAATCCCCCTTGGGAGTGATGCGGTCAATAAGTAGCTGGCACTCATGTATAAGGAAGTGCCAAGTTATGTGGAAATCACTCCACAAAAGGAAGTAAGCCCAAAGCTTTGCAGAAAGCTTCAAACTTCTCCCTAGGCAGAGCCTTCATGAAAAGGTCTGCATGTTCTCCTGCGTGGGCACATATGCCAAGCTTATCTCCCCAGCAGAGAACCTCTCCCTGACATAATGATAATGCACCTCAATGTGCTTACTGCGAGCATGGAACACAGGGTTCCTCGCAACTGCCAATGCGCTCTGACTGTTAGTGAAGATGGTGGTGGCAAAAGACTGACCAACACCCAAATCAGCCATAAGGCATCTGAGCCACACACACTCAACAGTAGTTGTGAAAGCTGCCCAAATAGTGATGCAAATGCCCCAAATTAGACATCTCAAATGAGGCATGCAAATCAGCCTTAAAATCAGCAATATGCTTCTCAATAGGACCAGTGAGCAGCATGTCGTCAACATAGACAACAATGATCAGAAGTACATCATTAGCACGCTTAACATATAAGGTGCTTTCAGTTGGACTGTTCTCAAAACCATGTGCAATCAGATAGGCATGTATCTTCTCATACCAAGCACGTGGTGCTTGCTTTAAACCATATAATGCCTTCTTTAACCTGCACACCTAGTTTTCATGCCCTTTCTGCACAAAGCCACGGGGCTGAAAAACATACACTTCTTCATGCAAGTCACCATTCAGAAATGTTGTTTTAATGTCCAACTGATGTACATTCCAACCATGATGGGCTACAAGGAACAAATGCTCCAAACAGTAGTCATACAGCATGTAGGTGCAAAGGTCTCATCAAAATCAATGCCTCTTTCCTATGCATAACCCTTTGCAACAAGCCTACCCTTATACCTGTCAACTGTACCATCAGGTTTACGCTTCAACTTGTATACCCACTTAGTGCCAATGGCCTTCTTGCCCGAAGGCAAGTCACATAAAGACCAAATACCATTCTTCATTATTGCATCATATTCAGATTGCATAGCAACCATCCAATTTTTTGAATTTTATGCTTCATCAAACGAAACAGGCTCATTCTCATCTCAGAGACTAGATGCAGCCATAGCATAGCAATCTGATGCAAAAGAGGCACTATGAGAGCCTGATCGAGTACGATATGTCAGAGGTGCATCTAATTTACTATCACGCAAAGTCTACACCAGCCATTTTGGCATAGTTCTTGCCTGCTCAATATCAGCTCTCTCATCAATAAGTGCATCATGTACATCTGCATCAGAAATGGAATTATCTGCATCATCACATGAAACCTGCAAAGGCTGAGAAGTTGCCTCATTGGGACCAGCACTAGACTGTCCACCTGTAAAAAGAGGCAGCAAAGTATCATACATGTCTTTGGAGCTAACAGATGTCTCCTTAGTAAATGAAAGCAATGGTTGAATAGCATCTTCCACAAAAAAACATCACGGCTAACCAGAATATGTTTAGTCTATGGATGATACAGATGATAGCCTTTACTTTCAGAACTGTACCCAACAAAAATACATTTTACTGCTTTATCATCCAATTTTCTACGATGTTGTTCAGGCACTAAAGCATATCCCAAACAACCAAAAACACGCAGATGAGCAACAGATGGCTTGCGGTCATGCCAAGCCTCATATGGAGTGATAGACTGCAGTGCTTTAGTGGGACACCGGTTCAGTACATATGTTGCACACATGACAGCCTCAAGCTAGAAACTATGTGGTAAAGCCTGACTCTTGACCATACACCTCTCCATCTCCATGAGTGACCTATTCTTTTGTTCAGCAACTCCATTCTGTTGAGGTGTATATGAAACGAGCTCAGATCGTGTTTTTGGCACCACACAGCGAAGCTATTTTGATCTCGAAAACACGCTGAGTACCAAGAGTGTTCACACACATCACTACCTAAATATATCAACATGGTGGTCCGATGATGGCCCTGAAAATGATTTTCAAGTGGCTTATTTTGGAACTCGATGTCTCGTAGAATGTGTCAAGGCACCCCCAAAAGGTTTCAATGCTTGTCAGCTTATTATGCACAAATGCATTTGTGTCATCTGCAAATAACCTCATGATCATCTGGCCATGGTTGAGAGGTAGAGAGAGACCCTTAATATGGCCCATTTCCATGTGATGTTGGACCAAACCATTGAGCCCCTCCATGGAAATAGCAAAAAGCAGTGGGGTCAATGAGCAGTACCCTTGCCTAATGGAGCATTTTAATCTGATAGCCTTTGATAACTGACTGTTGGTATTTATTTGCATTGATGCATTCCCCAAAAATATAGCGATCATCTTAGTGAATTTTTTACTGCAACCAAATTCTTCAAGAGATTGGATAAAAAAGTCCCATTCTAGCCTATCATAGGCTTTGTCGAAGTCAATTTTAAGGAATACCACATCTTGCTCGGACTCCTCAGCAAAATCGAGAACTTCTCAAATATCAATAATAGATTCTAGTATTGATCTACCCTTGATGAATCTTTTTTGGTCCTCACTAAGCCATCTCTTCAAGTGGTAAGAAATTATCTTGGAGATAACTTTTGCAAGAATCTTGTACCCCACTTGAAGCATCATGATCGGGTGCTAGTTTTAAATCCTATTCTTACTACCTTTTTTATGGATAAGTTTGATGACCTCATTGTTTAAGCATTCAAGAAGTGTACCAAAATACAATGCCTCTTGCCAAAACAAGCACAACGGAGTGGCCACCACCTGTCTGAAAGACTTGAAAATCTCATTTGTGAGGCCCTCACGACCTAGGCTTTTACCATTGGGGAGTGTATCGATAACTTTGAGAATCTCATTATCTGAAATGGGCACATCAAGGAGAGACTTTAGATTATGCACTATTCTCGAGGGAGAGACTCTCGAGATGGTCGCCATGCAATCCCGCTTCTGGGGAGAGAGGAGCATCGAGACCCCCAAGAGATGAGTAAAGTGGTCATCAATAGTAGCACTATTTTCTTCTTCCATTTTTGTATTCGACCCCCATTACTACCTATCAAGAAAGGAATTGAGTCTCTACTTTGCTTCCTCTTGAGGATGTCACACATCTCTTTTGTTGGTTTTTTAGCCTTACCTACCGACCATTCTTTAAAGTATACTTGCAGGTTTTTCCTTTGAATTTCTTCCTCATATCTCAACATGCCTCTGATTTTCCGTAGTCCCATTTGGTATTGGTAGTTCCTTTGTTCACTTCCTCCTCAAGATGTCAGAGCCTTCGATAGAGCTTCTCTCTCTGCCTCCACCAAACATTGTGAAGCATCTTGTGAGTCCTGGCCAAAATTTGACGAGTCTTCTCAATCACAGCCCTCCAACTTTTGGCCAGTGAGGTGTCATTGGCAAACATCGAGTTCCAAACCAAAGTAATTTCTTGATGGAAAGAGGGAAGGGAGAAAGACACCAGGCAAGCATGAAACCAAGGTGCTTTCTTGAGTTTGGAAATCGGTTTGAATGTGAGAATAAGAGGGTAGTGGTCAAATATGACGAGGTCAATGTGTTGGGAGATGGTAGATTCGTTGGAGTTAGACACCTGCTGAAGCATGCAAACAACACAAGGAAGAAGAAGAAGCTTGGAGCACAATACACAATGCTGAATGTATTACCACTAGAATGTACAGAGATAAGTAGCCCGTTAGGGCAATAGGCGTATATACAAGCCGTGGGAAAAAAAAAACCTCCTAAAGAGGGAAAAAAATGCTCCGGTGGTCCTAGAGTGTTCACACACATCACTACCTAAATATATCAACAAATCCCCCCTAGGAGTGATGCCGTGAACAAGGAGCTGGCACTCATGTATAAGGAAGTGGCAAGATTTGTGGAATCAATCCACAAAAGGAAGTAAGCCCAAGGCTTTGCGAAAAGCTTCAAACTTCTCCCTAGGCAGAGCCTTCGTAAAAAGGTCTACAGTGTTATCCTACATGGGTGCATATGCCAAGCTAATCTCCCCAACAGAGAACCTCTCCCTGACATAATGATAATGCACCTCAATGTGTGTAGAGCGAGCATGGAATACAAAGTTCCTCGCAATTGCCAATGCGCTCTTGCTATCAGTGAAGATGGTGGTGGTAGAAGACTGACCAACACCCAAATCAGCCATAAGGCATCTAAGCCACACACACTCAACAGTCGCTATGAAAGTTGCCCTATACTCAGCCTCACAACTAGAAGTGGCCATAATAGGCTGCTTCTTGCTAACCCAAGATATACATGAGCTACCAAGCATGAAGCAAAAGCCACTAGTGGACACACGAGTGTCATAGCCACCAGCCCAGTCACTGTCAAAAAAAACATGCAAATCTGGCAATAGTTATCCCCCCTTGGGATAAATCAATCCAAGCAACTGGGTACCACTCAAGTAGCAAAAGATGCACTTAATCGCCTGCCAATGCTTGACACCTGGGCAATGCATAAACTTGCTCATCTATGAGACAGCAAACTGAATATCTTGCCCAGTAATACTTAAGTAAATCAAGCATCCAACATCCTGCAGATAGAGAACAACATCAAATGCATCTCCAGCATCATGAAAACTCAATCATAAACCTGTCTCCATAGGAGTGGCAATAGGCTTACATTTTCAAGAGAAAAATGTTGTAATAATGTGTCAATATATTGCATTTAACACAAAGCCATTCCACCATCAACTTGCATAAATTGAATTCCCAAATAGTGATGCAAATGCCCCAAATCAGACATCTCAAATGAGGCATGTAAATCAGCCTTAAAATCAGCAATATGCATGTCATTAGGACCAGTGGAGAGCATGGCATCAACATACACCACAATGATCAGAAGCACATCATTAGCACGCTTAACATATAAGGTGCCTTCAATTTGACTGTTCTCAAAACCATGTGCAATGAGATAGGCATGTATCTTTTCATACCAATCACGTGGTGCTTGCTTTAAACCACATAATGCCTTCTTTAGCCTGACATCTGGTTTTCATGCCCTTTCTGCACAAAGCCACGGGCTAAAAAACATACACTTTTTCATGCAAGTCACTATTCAAAAATATTATTTTAATGTCCAATTGATGTACATTCCAACCATGATGAGTTGCAAGTGCACGGATGCTACGACTAGTAGTCATTTGGCAAGTAGGAGCAAAGGTTTCATAAAAATCAATGCCTCTTTCCTACGCATAACCATTTGCAACAAGCCTAGCTTTATACCTATCGATTGGTCCATCAGGTTTATGCTTCAAATTGTATACCCACTTAATACCAATGGCCTTCTTTCCAGGAGACAAGTCACATAAAGACCAGGTATCATTTTTCATGATAGCATCAATTCAGATTGCATTGCAGCCATCCAATGTTGAGAATTTTGTACTTCATCAAACGAAACAAGTTCAGTCTCATCATAGAGACTAGAGGTAGCGATAGCATAGCAATCGGATGCAAAAGAGGCACTATGAAAGCCTGACCACGTACGATATGACAAAGATGCATCTAATTTGTTGTCACTCAAGGTCTACACCATCCATTTTGGCATAGTTTTTGCATGCTCAATATCAGCTCTCTCATCAAGAAGTGCATCATGTAAATCTGCATCAAAGATGGAATGATCTAAAACATCACATGAAACTTGCAAAGCCTAAGAATTTGCCTCATTAGGACCGGCACTAGACAGTCCACCTATAAAAAGAGGCAGCAAAGTATTATACATGTCTTTGGAGCTAACAGATGTCTCCTTAGTACATGAAAGCAATGGGTGAATAGCATCTTCCACAAAAATAACATCATGGCTAACCAGAATGTGTTTAATCTATGGATGATATAGATGATAGCCTTTATTTTCAGAACTATACCAAAATACATTTTACTGCTTTATCATCCAATTTTTTGCAATGTTGTTCAGGCACTAATGCATATGCCAAACAACCAAAAACACACAGACGAGCAACAGATATCATGCGACCATGCCAAGCCTCATATGGAGTGATAGACTACAGCGCTTTAGTGGGACACCTGTTTAGTACATATGCTGCACACATAATAGCCTCAAGCCAGAAACTATGAGCTAAAGCCTGACTCTTGACCATACACCTCGCCATCTGCATGAGTGACTTGTTCTTTCATTCAGCAACTCCATTTTATTGAGGTGTGTAGCTCAGTGATGAGTAGCACCTCCTTTAATGTCAATCCGGGAAGACGTGAGGATGGTATGAAGACCTCGAGCAAGTGGCGGCACAAGTGCGTGAGTGAGAAGCACACAAGCATGCACACACATACACACACACGCGCACACACGGCAAGACAATGAGAGAGAATCAATGGAGTGCTTTAGATTACTTTCACAAGCTCTTACAAGTTCGTTTCAATTACAATCTAACCTCAAAAATGAGCTCTCTAGCTCCTTTTATAGTTTTTGACTAGCTTTGGCCCTGTCCAGACCTAGTGTCCGGCCTAGTTGAAAATTAGGTTCCAGGGCTTATTTGAGGGCTCAAACGAAGTCTAAAAATTATGAAATTTGGTACGATGGTACTTCTAATACTCCTCAAGCTCGAGGACTCCTCGGCTTGCACAAAATGGAGTCTATTCTACCAAAAACGGGATTTACAATGTTTGTGTAGTGATTAAAATCACTTGAGTTGTACATAACCCATGGGGAAAAATGATCTGGCCTTGTTGCCGTATTGTGCATGATTCCTCTGTTGCTTTGTGTGCCAACACTCCCCCCTTCCTAGCGTCTGTCGCCCCTGACAGACCTTTGTTCGCGCGGGTGGTCGATGTAATATTGGATGACATTGGTGGCCAGTTCATGTTCTCCTATCCTTAAGCCTCTTGCTAGATCGGCTTCCAATGCCTCCCAATTTATTGCACCGGGGGTCTCTGGTTGCGGGGTGGTGTAGTACTCTGAATACATTGCTTGTTCACAAGCAAACAGTTGAAGCAGATGTGTCGGCTTTGGTGCGAAAATCTCCGAGTGATACTCCCAGAATCCTGATCTGAACATTTCTTCGAAGGTCTGTTTGTAGCAGGCGGGGAGGTATTTGATGCGCGCATGCCAAGCGTAAGCCACACGGATACTGGGGGTGGTGCTCATGTCATACACCAAGTCGTAATTTCCATTGCTAAACCCCGGAAGACGTACCTGTGGTGCGGCTGCATTTCTAAAGGTTTTCAGCACTACTTGCATCATATCTAAGATTTTAAGCATCATTTGCGCTGCCACATCTTGCATGGGCTTCAAGCGCGGCATCCAGTGGCGAATGGTCCCCATCATATATGCTACCGATGGTGGTCCTTGTGGTGGCGCGATGTACGGGTAGTTCAGCCATTCCTTGCATTGCGCATTGTTCTGTACCTTGATATTAAATGCCTTCCACGACCTGCGGCGGGGGACTGGACCGTAGCATGGGTTGTACAGGAGGTGCAACGGCGCGTTGTTCCATGTGCGTAGCATTTCTGGATAGGTCTCTAAAAGTTTCTGACGCCATGTTGGTTGACGAATCTTGCCTTTTCGCACCTCTGGAGGAAGGTCTTCGGGTTGAAATTGGGTCGCAAAAGTAGGAATCTGACCCGTGACTCTTTGTATTTCTGCATTATAATCAGCCAAGATAATATAATATGGCCTGTACTGGAGTTCCGATGAGAGAATCAGGCGTCTCGATGACAAGTTCTTGAAGTAATCTGATTGTAAAACAGTCTCCTCTATGACCCTCATAGCCTGATTTTGCACTACGGTGCGCTCTTCATGCGAGGTCCCTATTTCCTCCACTTGTCGTAACCATGGCGGCCGTGGTGCCTCGAACGTGTCCTGCGCTTCTTCTGTTTGTTGGCCTCCTGGGAATGGTTGCGGATCATATTCTTCATCAAACGTTTGTTCCACAGGAATTTGCACAACTTCTTCGTCCGTGGGAGCCTCCGGAGGGGAAGATGGCCTCTCATATTGTAGTAGGCGTGTTTGCAATTCAGTTACCTGTTCCTGGAGATCTTTTATGGCCTCTGCGTTGAGAAGTGAAGCCGTAGAGGGGGTGGTTGGAGGGGCAGCTGTTGGTCCTTGTTGGTGTTCCTGCTTCAGTTGTCCTAGCTCCTCCGATAGCTTATCATGTGCTTCGAGCAGCATGGCATAATCTTCCAATATAATCTTGATGTTATCGGGGGTCACTGCTTGAAACTTGGATGGGCTGATGGGTGCCCCCGGTGTGCTCTCAATAGCTGCCTCCAGGTTCTCTTGATTTTGTATTTGCAGACGTCTGTTCTCTTCCTGAGCAGCCGCAAGATGGCGTTTAAGTAGCGCCATATTTCGCTGAAGTTTTGAGTTGCGTTCCAGCTGTGTCCGTAGGTGACCTTCTACCACCTGCACCGCTTCCTGATCTACGTTCTGTAGCTGTACCTCCAATATATTATGGGCGTCTTGGAGGGTTTGGAACTGTGTGTGGAGGCGAGCGTTCTCCTCTTCTAGTACCGCAAGGCGGAGCTGTAGTGTCGCTGAGTGCTCTTGCAGGCGTGCGTTTTGTTGCTGGAGCTGAATGTAATCTGTTCTTAAATTTGATATACAAGCCAACATGGTGTCCAATGCATTACCTATAGATGAGTGGGGGGTGGTTACCGTGGAAGATGCATGGGAAGGGAATTGGGGAAGGGAGACAGTGAATGATGTGTCTACGAAAGTTGTGTGTGTGGGTGAAATTGGTGGAGGGGGAATGGGAGGAGGTGAAACCGTGGGTGGAGGTGCCGTGGGTGGTGAAATGTCCATCCCTTCAGGAGTGGGTGTTAGTGTGGGGCCTGCCATATACACTGGTATGGTAGGTGGTGTGTGTGTGGAAGTGGTGAATAGATGTGAAGTGGGGTGGGGAGCTGAAAAGACAGGGAATGGTTGAGGGCCTGGTTGAAAAGCCCTAGCAAAGATGTCCTGGAGGGATTGTAGAAATGGAGAGAGGGATATCGGGGGTTGAGGTCGTAAGTTTGAGGAGGGCTGAAAGGGTTGCGTGGTAGCAGGGAAGCCCATGAATGTGGATCTAGGGTCAGGATGACCCGTGGCTGAGGGCGTTGGGGATGGTTGCCCTAGGGCAGGGTCTAGGAGGGGTTCGGCGGATTGTGTAGTGTTGGGGTTGTCTTCGAAGATAGGATTATCAGTGGTAGAGAATAGGGTGGCACTGGAGATCGGAGTACGGAAGATGAAGGTGGGGTCGGTGGGTTGAGTAGTCGATGTGGTTTCTACTGTTTCTCTTCTAGGAGGTGATGGTGGGGGAGTAGGTGGTAGTGGTTCGGTGGACTCCTCATGGGTGGCTGGGTGCTGTTGGCTAGCTGTCCGGGAGGTTGTTCTGATAATTTCAGGTGTAGTAGTCGGCTCTTCTGCAACTGTAACGGGAATTTGTATATTTTTACCTGGGCGAGGTCGTGTCTGGAACCTTCGTGGGTCATATTGAACTGAAGGCCTCTGAATGGCAGTACGCACAGCTTCTACAACTCCATATGTTTCTGCCATCAATAAGAGACCTTCCCTGTACTCTGAGTCAACTCCCGCTTCTTCCAACAACTGAGTCATAAGTACTCTGCTGCTCTGTTCAGTGAGTAATTGCTGCGATCGTACTCTTTCCATAATCTGATACAGCCTTCGGAGTTCTGCTGTATATGCTGGGGCTTCAGTGGTCTCTTCTTCATACGCTTCTTCTTCTTCCGGGTGTCCGTGTTGTTGACTTTCCTGAGTGTCACTCCAATGGACATGTCTACCGTCTGTAGACTTTCTTCTTCTTCGTGAGGATGTGCCCTGCTCCTCTGCCTCTGAATAAAACTCCACATCAGAGAATTGTGTGCTTTGTAGGAATGCTTCGAAATCCTGGGGGTCCAGTCCTTCAGCCTCTCCAGTGGCAGCAAATTCGAACTCAGGTGTGACAGGAGGAGCCGATGGGGTAGGTTGTGTCGTAGTGTCGGATTCCGACCTGGGTATCCTAATGGTAAAGGGAGGTACCGTGCCCTCTCTTAATGGTGATGCCTCAGGAGTAGTCAGGACTTCCCTTGTCTGGACACAAGGGATCGCGCCCCTCATGCGCTTGGACTGATGTGTGGATGTCTTGAGCCTTTTAAACATTTGTAATTGTGCCCAAGTTAAGGCACGTTCAATGGGGACATCATATGCCAAGCATCGATAAATGATGCGTGTGAGTGCATAGCATCCGTTCACCACTAATTTCCTAGATGCCCGTTTGTTTGCTTCATACAACTGATCTATAATCCACACTGGTAGTTTAATAGGTAACGCACCTGCTTCCGCCAAGTAGAGAGCAAACCAGATCTTCTTGTGTGGTTGCGTGAATCGGTCTTGACCGGGGAAGGCGAAATGTTGCATGCACATTCGGAGAGGGATGGACACATTTGGGGTGAGTGCTGCCATGTCTTTCAGCTTCACTAGTTTCCTGTCCTTCATGTTGGTGGGAACGAGAGCATCCTTTTCTGAGGGTACATGCGTGCCATGCATATTTAAAGCATCACTCACCAGCTCCACAGTAAGTTCAAACCTCTTCAACTCGTTGTTGCCCAGCAATGAGGGGAGAACAAATGATCCGGGTTGGTCCTTATCTTCATTAGCTTGTAATGTGGAGACCAAATAGTAACATCGGAGGAGATCGGGTTTAGGTAGTGGGGCTTCAAAATATTCCGCCAATCCTGCTCGTTGCCATATGGTTTGTAGATCTTCGGTGTTCTGTAAAGTCTCGAACTCCTTGGAGAAAAATTGGAATCGCACCCATGATCTGTCATATTCGCATTTAGACTCCCAGATATACTTGGCCTCACCTAATGGACCGGGCATGCCATTGAACCAATGAGAATTGGCATGAACTCTTTCCGTGATGCCTGTAGGTGGATCTGGCACCGGGAGTTGCTGAAGGTGTTGCATCTCCACTGGTCGTTCCGTCGGGGGCACGTCCACAGGTAGGCTATCCACATCAATTCCTGCAGTAAGTATCCCTACTTGTGAGCCCGAACCTGTCGCTTCTGCCATTTTACTGCTTGCCTTCTGATTCTGTGAGAATATAGAAGCATGTGTTAACATCGTAATGGACAGAATAAATCCGTTGCTGTCCCCGTTACAACATTAACATGAGGCAGATGATGAGTTAGTGGTTAGTAAGTGCACGAAGACAGTGAGTGTCGTTAACGTTTGTGTATTCCTAGGAGACTAATGCCGTTAGTAAGTGGGGTGAATTTACAAATCGGGGTCGGGGGGTTTATTACAGGTCTTAGGCTGCCAAATGCAGTGGATGGCTTTGCTTTCGGTTTCGTAGAGACTCTAGAGAGCTGTGTCGGTGTCGCGGTTTGGGAATGGGGCCTTTTAGGGACCCACTTATAAGTGATTACATGCATGCTCATGTGTCTTGGTGTGTTCCTAAGTGTTGAACACGAGGGAATTCTGGTTGTACTCGTAGAAGGGTTATGCTGCATAGGTTGTGGCCTTGGCGTAACTACTTGTGCCCTCAAGCAAGCCTTAGGCACCCAAATTTGTCTAGATTGTGGGCTTGCCTTCATCGACTTCTTGGGCAACCAAATAGATTTTACTTTAGCAGAAGAATTTCTGAAAGACTTCTTATTAGCGTTGTGTTGTTGGTTACTAATAAGAGGCCTTGTCCGTGTAGTTGACGGTGGTGCAGCCGGTCGTTCGCCTTTCCGCACCCACACCTGGTTGATTTTCTGGGACATTCTGCTGCGCAGGTACTTTTGATCTCGGACATAGGTAGTACTCTGCTTCTTCTGCCTGTGATCCGCCTTTGGTTGCTGCCTCCTTCTGGCCTTTGGAAAAGAAGGGAGTTCCGTTGCATCCCTGACTCCTTTTTTGCAAATATCATTCCTCTGCAACACAGGGTTTTGAACAAGAACAGCATGGTCATCTTCATGTGTACCCCTGGAAGGACCAGGAGTCTGTGCCTTTCCTAGTTCCTTGAGTGCTCCATTGTCTAATTCTACTGTGACTCGACTATGATTGAGCCAAACCTGGAGAAGTCCACTTCTTAGGTTTAGATTGACTGCTTGGTCATAGATCCAATCCTGACCCAAGACGAGAGGTTCAGTGAGATCCTCATCTTGACACACTAGTACTTTAACGGTCATTGCCTCATCGTGAATGTAGAGGGGAAGTTCCACCTCGCCCATGCAAGGGGTTTCCACGCCTCCCAATCCTATGAGATATGCTTCCACAGGATGGACAGTTAACTGTAACTCTTGACAGTAAGACAACTTGACAGCGCTAGTGGCAGCACCTGAGTCAATCAAGGCTCTTACGGTCCTTGCACTCTTTCCTTGTCCTATATCTATGGTTATGAAAGGACGTCTATCAATTATCCTATGCGAGCTTGTTCCTGCAACTTCACACATGGCCATAGGAAATCCTTGATCTGCATAGTCATTTGCTCTAGGCTGATCTCTACCTTGCCTTCGTAATTTCATCCTTCTGATGCGTTCTAAAGCTTCTGCTTGAGCTTCTTCTCTAATTCTCTTTTCTTCCTCTTTGCGTTTCTTAGCAGTGTTGAGTCGACTGAGCATTTCCTCCGTGAGGGGTTCCTGATACAACTTGACTCTGCAACCGCTAATATAATTTGGGAGAACATCACCCTCTAACGTGGCTAGTTATACTGCTCCGCTCGTGGAGATCCTATTGATGATCATAGGTCCGTAGCCTCTCTTTTCTAGCTTCCTCGCGTGTTGTTTTAGTGTATAAACTAAGACTAGATCTCCTGCTTTCAAGCCTTTATCCTTCACATGGGCATCGAAATATGCCTTCTGTCTCTTCTTGGCTGCATATATTCCTGCAGCGGCTCTCAGTCTTGTTTCCCCTAATCGTTCAAGGTCAAAGATCCTAGAGGAGAGCTCATGACCTGTCCATTCGTGCTCTTGTGCTACTTTCAATGTAGGGATCAAGAAGTCCAAGGGTAACACAGCGTTTTGACCGAATACCATCTGAAAGGGGGTGGCTTGGAGTACCGTTTTGTAGGCAACTCGGTATGCCCAAACAGCATGGTGTAGCTGTTTGTCCCAGTCAGAGCGTTTAGTGTTCACTAATTTCGTCAGTACATTGCATAAAATCTTATTAGTGCTCTCAGCTTGTCCATTAGCTTGAGGGTGATAAGGGGTAGACTTCTTGTGTATTACCAAGAATTCTTGGAGTAGATTTTCAATCACTTCGTTCAAGAAATGAGTGCCTCTATCACTTACAAGCTCTATAGGTAGCCCGTATCTTGTGAATACGTTCTCAAACAAGAATTTGGCGGTTGTTTGAGCATCGTTCTTGGTTGTAGCTTTTACCTCTACCCACTTGGTGAGATAATCTGTTGCCACAATGATGTATTCCGCATGAGAACCCTTAGCTGGGGGGTTAATAGGACCTACGAAGTCTATTCCCCACTTAGAGAATGCACGTCCACCCATCATAGGTTTCAGTGGCATCTCATCTTTGCGTATAGGATACTGAGTCCTCTGACAGACATCACACCGTTTCACATAGGTATGTGCATCCATGTGAAGCGTAGGCCACCAGAAGCCCGCAAATAGTATTGCCTTGATTACCCGATCTGGTCCAAAGTGTCCTCCTGCTACACCTTGGTGAGCAGTTTCTAAGATCTTAAGATACTCACTTTCATGGACGCACAGTCTCAGGTAACCATCCTTACCGCGCTTATATAGATTATCACCTATGAGTGAGTAATCCTGGGCTTCTTGTTCTAAACTCCTTTTCCTAGCTAGAGTCATGTCTGGAGGGAATGTGTTTGTCCTCAAGAATGATACTAGAGGTTCACTCCAATCTGGCACAATGGATACTTGATAGAGAGTGGCATGTTCCACAGGTGGTTTAGTGCAACAGATTGGGCATTCCTTGCACAACTTTTGGACATCAGCTTCCATAGTTGGCCAATGTACTCCGAGTCTCTTTAAGGTCTGTAAAGTTCGTTGCTTTGAATGGTGTTGCTCTAATGCACCTACATGTGCTAATTGCAACCATTTAGCGTACTCGTCCTCTTCTACGCAACAAGCCAAGATCCCTTGATCTGTGTGCTTGTACATGCTTCCTGCCATGATGTGGTACTTTTGGGCTTTTACAACCTCTTTATTCCGTGTGTTTACCACTGGATGGTTAGGCCCGAATGTCAATACCGGTACCAATGGCTTAGCCCACTGCGGTATAACTTCCAAATTAAACAAGTAAGCATCAGGAAGGTCATCTGACACTCCTTGTGGGGCTTCTCCTGATGTGAGCCTAGAGAGGTGATCCGCTCTCAAGTGAGTCCTACCCTTTCTTACCACAACCTCAAAATCATATTCCATTAACAAGAGAAACCATCTTACTAATCTTCCTGTATTGCATGGCTTGTTTACAAGATACAACAATGCCTGATGATCAGTAAAAAATTTAAACTTATTTGCAAGCAAATAGTGTCTAAATTTCTTGACTGCATATACCATGCCTAATCCTTCGCGCTCTGTAGTGGTGTAATTTCGTTCAGCCGCATTCAATTGTCTACTGGCATAGGCAATTGGGAGATCCATATTACCTTCACCAGTAGGTTGTGCAAGCACACATCCAATAGCATAATTGGATGCATCCACATGAACATGGAATGGCTTATTCCAATCTGGTGTGGTCAAGATTGGTGCTGAACATAATCTACGTTTAAGCTCTTGGAAGGAATTCTCACATTCATCCGTCCACTCAAAGTTTGTCAGAAGTCCGTACATAGGCTTTGCAATGACAGCATACATGTGTATAAATCGCCGATAATAACCACAATGCCCCATGAAAGCTTGTACTTCCTTGACATTCTTTGGCCTAGGTAGCTCTGCTATGGCTCTCACTTTTTCTTCGTCGGTAGATATGCCATTCTTTGACACTATGTGTCCTAGAATCTTGCCTTGCCTGACCATAAAAACGCACTTTTCTGGGTTCAGGCAGACTTGGTATTCTCTACATTTGTCAAAGATTTGTCTGAGTTCAGGAATATGAGTTTGTCTAACATTGGAATGAGCACAAAGATCATCAACATAGACTTCTAAACTCTTCCTCAGGAACTCCTTAAACACATGGCACATCAGCCTCTGGAAGGTAGCTGGTGCATTGGTAAGCCCAAATGGCATTACTCTAAAAGCAAAAATGCCCCATTCTGTGGCAAAGGCTGTCTTATGCTGATCCTCAGGAGCTATGGCCACTTGATTGTAGCCCGAAAATCCATCAAGGAAGCTGTACACTTCCTTGCCTGCCACTCTTTCTAAGAGATGCTCTGTTATGGGAAGCGGATAGTTATCTCGAATTGTGGCGGCATTAACCTTTTTCAAGTTAATGCACACACGCAGCTTGCCATTCTTCTTGGGCACCACCACGATGGGGGATACCCATTCGGTGTGCTCAATTTCATAGATAAATCCAGCTTCGACCAGTCTATCTATCTCCTCCTTGATCTTAGCAGCGTAATTATCATTATATGTATAAGGCTTTTGCTTAGAGGGTTTGGCATCTGAGGTCATGGGGATGGTGTGCGAGCATATGTCCGGGTCAACCCCTTTCAAGTCCTTGTAACTCCAAGCGAATACATCTTTGTATTCTCTTAGCAAGGCAATCAATTCGTGCTCTTCTTCTTCTGTCAGGTCATGGCCTATATACGTGCATCTCTCCTCTCCTTCTTCTATGGCCACTACTATTTTCTTGGTGGTTTCTTTGTTATCATAGGCCTCTCCTGATTGTGCCTCTCGTTTAGGCATTCTTATCATGACTCTCCTGTCATCTATCTCATACTTCTTAAAATTTTCTGGGACCTCAAACAAAGATTCTTCCTCTTCTGGTAAGGCTTCTCTCTTCTTTCGTTTCTTTCCTTCTTCCTTAAGGGTCATATGCGTTGCTAATCTTACATCATTTGTAACCTCTCCATGCCTCTGGGGTTGAAATTCTATTTCATGGAAGTATTCTTCATCTGATGCAAATGGTGGGTCCATAATGATTGACTCTAGATCGGAGTCATTTGCATCCTCAAATGCATCAGGGCTAGGTTCGCATTCTTCTAAAATTGCCTCTCCCATGATCGGCTCTATGGAGAAGACTGAAATGTCATAGCCATCCTCGTCACAGTGAGGTGTCCATTGTTCTTCATTGATGGCTACGTCCATGGTTGCTAAAATTTCTGCCCAACCGTGAGGCTCAAATTCTTCGTCTGGAAAAACTACAGGTGCATAGGCTGGGTCTTGAATGGGTCTATGAGTTTCGTTCGCACCTACCTCTCTGGCTTTCTCTCTCTTCTCTTCTTCTACTGCTACCTTGCACATCCATAAGTGAGTATCTTCATGCATCCATGAGGATCCAGACCCTATGGAATGCACCGATTCTGTATCATCTTTGGCTCTATGGATGGGATTCCATTGGATAGGAGGGACATCTCTATGAGAATAATCCTTGAGATTGACTTTGGTCGTAACACCCAAGTGTTGCAAATACAAGGAGTTGGTTCCCCAATCCTGTACTACTTGCAATTGTCGCATAAATGGTCTTCCCAAAATCATCTCATAGGCATGATTTTTGCTGAAGTCACATATAGCAAAACTATGTTCAAACTCGACACCACAAGTGGTGAGAGTTATCCCTTCTAGCAATCCTAGGGGTCTCTCTATGTGACCATCGGCCATCTGCAATTTCATTCTCGTCGGCCTGAGTGCCGGCTTGCCCCAACGTTTCCATAAGGAGGTTGTGGCAATTGCAACTCCTGCACCTGAGTCCAAAATTGCCTTGGTGGTGTACTCCTGGTAGGTGATGGGCAGATAGGTGTTCCCTTCTTCACCTTCACACATATCCCCTATCTTATCCAAGGGAATTTCTGGCACTGTCCTATGGGATCCTACCTGGGAACGAGGTTTTGCTATCTCTGGTACTTGTTTGGCTACATGTTTCCATAATTCAGGTCTAACCTTGAGTAGCTCTTCTAACTTGAGATTACACTGCACGTTAGTGTTCTTCACTACCTCTGTGTTCCTAGGTATGACTGAATCGTCGTTCCTTACCATGACTGTGGGTGCTCTCATACATGTGGACTTTGCCTCCCATGGGCCTGTGAAGTGGGGTAGCTCCTGTATGGAATTAGACTCAAAATCCAATCTCTCATGAGACTGAGTACTCTCATGTTCTCCGTAAATAGATGGGATGTCTTGTGGGAATTGGTCGTGTGCATCGTCCACAAGTTCAAATGGAGGGGCGACCTCACTTTCGTTATCCCATTTATCTTCTTGAATCTCTCGTAGGAAGTCTGGTGCAAACCGATTCATAGAAGAAGAAGTGTCTGGCTCCGTAGAATTAGGCACATAAGCAACCTGTGAAGGAGGGCTGATTCTATGGTTGACTCTCTCCTCGTTCTCGCAAATGACTGGAGCACAAGCTTCTTGGGGAGGATTACTTATTCTATTACTTTTCCGAACAGGCTCATACACTCCCTGAGAAGGAATGTAGGCAACCTGTGGAGGTACTTGAGCTTTCGAGGGAGGCTCATCTGCCTTTTGGGGGGGAAGATAAGCTTCTTGAGGAGGCCCACGGGCTTCCTGAAGAGGCTGGCTTATCCGTTCTCTTTCCCTTTCCTTTCTTTGAGGGGTAGGTTCCTTTTCTGGCTGTGCTATTGGCCTCTCTATTCTTTCTAAGGAGGGGAAGTTGTCCGGTTTAGGGGCATTGGCCACATACACTTCTGATTGGGAATGATTCCTGTTTTTGCTTGCTTTTTCTTGGTCTTGATTTTTTTCTTCCTTTTCAGATCTTGCAATTATCCTCTCTAACTTCTCTAGGAATCCATCCAAATGTAATTGCGTTTTGGCTGAGCCCGAGTAATTGAAAAGGCGACTGGCTTCAAACATGGTCTGAGCCAATGCGACCATTTTCGCGCACAGTTTGGTTCTTTCTATCTCTAGGTCAGCTCTAGGATAGCACTTGTCATGATCCGTGACGTTTGGCCCTTCTTGGATTCTGGCCTGATATGCTTTAAGCATCATGTCTATGTCTTCGGGAGTGGGATCAGCTAATACCGATCCTGTTTGGGGTGGTGGGTGGGTTACGTGGGCTGTCTTAGAGGGTGGAGGGATGGAGGGTGATGGGGATGGTAGCGGTGGGAATGTGTGAGAGTGCGGTTGAGATGTGATCTCTATGATTTTAGCCTTGGTTTCTCGTAGACTTTCCTCAAGTTCACTCATCTTCTTTGCCCATTGCCTTTTCATGCGTTCGCGGCTATCTCTCCAAGCTCTTGTTCTCTTTTTATTTTGGCTCTCAGTATCGCTAGCATCTGGGCTCTTTTCCTGGCCTACCCCTTGGTTTTGCTGCAATGCCTGAGCCCTAGTGACTACCTGTACTGGTGCAGTGGAAGTGACACTTCCTGAGGAGTCTACCACTAACCCAACAACGTTGATAGGGGTGATTTTTGGCATGCTATTGGGGTTCTTTGGGCAATCTCGTAAGAGATGCTCTTTTCCGCAGTCTTGGCAAAAGCCTTGGATAGTCACGGACTGAGGTTGTGTGGGCGGAGGCAAGGGACAGTCACGAATGAAGTGATCCCCCTGACATCGGTAGCATGGTCCTCTAGGAATTGGTGGTCGTACCTGCCTAGGTTGAGGCCTAGGGTTGGGGTTTGCATACATGACGTTTGTGTAGTCTGACTCCCAACTAGGTTCATTCGGCTCTTCACTATAGTAGGACTCACCATGTTCTGGGGACTGCATGTAGTAAGCCTGGGGGCTATCCACATGGGTAGAATCAAAGCTATGATCACTTGGGTCATTTTCAGAGATCAAGGGTGTTACTGGGACTAAGGCTCTATTCAGGTTCTCTTCTGCAACAGTGTACTTTACCGGAATCACATTAGCTGGGGCTGGGGTTTGTTGTGCTAGCACAGGCTGAGGCCTTTGTTGGTTTTGATATTGAGGTTGGAAATTTTGTTGTGGCCTGCCATATGGTTGTGGAGGGTACTGGTTCTGGTATCTGCCTTGTTGGTAGGGCTGAGGGTAGGGTTGCCTAACCGCCTGCTTGTTGTATGGGCAATCTTGTGCGGTGTGGTTGGTGTATCTCCGTTCTATGGTGCAGTACTGGCTACTAGGATTTACTTGGGGTTGAGCCATAATGGGACAGACGTTCGCCATATGGTCACCACCGCATGTATAGCACCTTTTCACAGGAGCAAACCTTGGAATTTGTTTGCTAGTTACTCCTAATTTCTGGGCCACTTTCTCTGCGAGTTCCTCAATTGATGTGGATTGCGTGGAAGAGTGACTAGATGCACTATCTGAATCTTTGTAGATTTTGGAAAGCTCTAGTTCTTCCCCTAGGTTATCTTCAATGTCAATGCACATGCGTACACACTCTTCTATAGTCCTAGGGTCCTTCAGATACACATAGGATCTCAATTTCGTACTCAGCAATCCATCAAGGAATAAGGCTACTTGTTTAGCAGATGTGGGTAGTTCCGAAATAGGGCACCTTTCAAGATATTGTCTAAATCTTCTTCCGGCCAATCTGACAGTCTCTTGGGGGGTCTGTTTGAAGCTGTGAATCAATGAGGAGGTATTGTGTCTTATGCCACTCTTAGAGAACTCTACAATGAATGCCTCTAGGAGTTGGTCTATGCACCTGAACTGACGCTCATCTAATGGCTGAAACCATGTAAGTGCCGTGTTTCTAAGGGTTAGACCGAAGGCATTATACTGCGTGAACAGATCTTCCACTTGTTCAGCTCTCAAGACTTGCTTGAACTCCGCCACATGATCATAGGGATCTCCTGTGCCGTCAAAGTAATTCTTCATGGACTTAACTAGCTGGGTGGGTCTCAAAGTTCTTGTGTGCTCTCTAGGCCTCGGCAGAGGGAATCCATCTACATTTCTTTGGTTCCTGTGGGCTCTATGCATCTCAGGTTCTACCCTATTCGTTTCTGTTCTCGTTCTTTCTCTGCCCACTGGGTTGGCAAAACTTACTTCTGGTCTATCTCTACTTATGTCTCTTTGCGTACCATGAGCTTGGGAAGTTCCAGCCCCAGGGTGACCATAGGATACATTTGATCTTGGTTGGGGGAAAATAAATTCACCCTTCCAAGTGTAGGCATGCCTATCATTTTCTGTCACCACAAAGATCCGTTCTGAAGCATGATCTAGGTAGGTCACTCTGCCTGGGCTATCCGGATCCTTAAACTCATAGATCATGATTGTTCCTATATCAATTGGGTGATCCGGTTTATACCTCCAAAAGGCTTCGTCCGTTTCTCGATTGAGAAGCAAATCTATGCACTTGTTATCTTGGGGGACCCACTCAGGCGTGATAATCCTAGTGAGAACTGATTTACCTCGAGGGGTTCTAGGTTCCACTCCCATGTTTCCTTGTTCCAAGTCACCTAAGTCCGCTTCTGAAATTACATTTCCAAATTCATCTGTCCTATCTGGATGACTGGTGACTATGTATATGGTTCCTTCCTTGTCCAGGTATGCACCGTTTTCAAACTTGACAGCTGGGTGCTCTAGTCCTATGGATTGGTCAGGGTTTTTAATCTGGACCACAGATCTTCCTAGGCCGTCCTCATAGATGCTAGCACCTAATCGGTTGGTCCTAAGGTATTCCAACTGTGTTTTGTAAGGGCCCTCTACCCTGTACAAGTAAGGCACACCTGAACTTCCCGTAGGTCTGTCCATGCCTTGAGACATCCCTGACTCACTGGTATCAGAGCTAGGGTAATGAGAGTGGCGACTCAACTGCTGGGCCCAAGACCTTGCAGTGTGATTGACACTAGCCTCTGAAGACCTAAGGCTTTGTCTCTCTCTTACTAGGTGTCGTCCTGATCTAAGGTTCATATGCCTAACGGATTAGCCCAAAAAAATTTTTTCCAGTGTACAACCTCGTTGCCGATCAATTGGTACCAGTCACTTGGTTCTTTTTAGTTATTTCTTGTGTTTAAGGTCTTATCTGATACTTCGTCGTCAGGAATACTTGAATGTTCTTCGTACTTTCAGGTTGTTCATTCCACGTTAGGTTCTTTCCTTTATGTTGTCGACAGTACAGAGATTAAGTTTTTAGCTTGGACTTGAGTTTTTAGGTAGTCTTCAACTTGACAATGGCCTATCGTCGCCCTGGCTTACTCCTACTTCTAATCGTTCTTGGCCTAAGCTAGGAATTGACGAAGAGGAGTTGAGAATATTCCGACCTTTCTTGCCGAACCTTGCTCTTTAGTGCTCGAGAAGTTGATTCTCAAGCGTGCGCACACCCTTGCTTGGATACTCTCACTTGCTTCTCAATAGGCCTGCATAAATCCCAAGATTAGCTCCAAGTAGACCTTTCAATTGACAGACAATTTATTTCAGACACCTTTTTAATGACCTTGTTCCCCGTTTTTTATTGCTAGAAATTTCCTCTAGAGCTCCCTTGGTGTTTCTGCCCCTCTGTGTGTCAACTTCCAAATATCCTATCTGAAAATCAACGCATTATTCTTATAAAAAACAGTTGAGGGCGTAAATCCTATCTCAATTGCTTCTCAATAGGCCTGCATAAATCCCAACATTAGCTCCAAGTAGACCTTCCAATTGACAGACAATTTATTTCAGACACTTTTTAATAACCCTTGTTCCCCCTTTTGTATTGCTAGAAATTTCCTCTAGAGCTCCCTTGGTGTTCCTACCCCTCTGTGTGTCAACTTCCAAATGTCCTATCTGAAAATCAACGCGATATTCTTATAAAAAAAACAGTTGAGGGCGTGTAGTATATGTCACGAGCTTTCTGACAAGCCCTAGAGCTCAGAAAATGGATTTCGTATGAAAAAGTTATGACCGTTCAGGGTTTAGGGGGTTACTAGACAGACAGAACCTTTCGGGGGTTTTAATGCATTTTCTAAGGCCTTCGTAAGTATATGAGTACATGAAAGTGCAAATATGCCCAAGATTTAGCCTAATTTTCCCAAAAATTCACTCCTTAATTTTTTGCCGAAAATGCCTGTCTATCGCGATAGACGGTGTCTGTCGCGATAGACACAATCTATCGTGGGGGCTGTCTGTCGCGATAGACGGTGTCTGTCGCGATAGACAGTGTCTATCGTGGATTTCTGTCTGTCGCGATAGACGGTGTCTGTCGCGATAGACGATATCTGTCGCGGATTTCTGTCTGTCACGATAGACGGTGTCTGTCGCGATAGACGCTATCTGTCGTGAAAATCTGTCTGTCGCGATAGACGGTGTCTGTCGCGATAGACGCTATCTGTCGCGGATTTCTGTCTGTCGCGATAGACGGTGTCTGTCGCGATAGACGCTATCTGTCGTGAAAATCTGTCTGTCGCGATAGACGGTGTCTGTCGCGATAGACGCTATCTGTCGCGGATTTCTGTCTGTCGCGACAGACGGTGTCTGTCGCGATAGACAGTGTCTATCGTGGATTTCTGTCTGTCGCGATAGACGGTGTCTGTCGCGATAGACGCTATCTGTCGTGAAATTCTGTCTGTCGCGATAGACGGTGTCTGTCGCGATAGACGCTGTCTGTCGTGGGTCTCTGTCTGTCGCGATAGACGGTGTCTGTCGCGATAGACTGAAAAAACGCAAATTTTTGGAAAACTTCTAGTGTTCTAGAGTGCCCTCAAGGTGTAGGTTACAGTGCTAATCATGCATTCACAAATTTTTAAGATTTTCTGTCTGTCGCGATAGACACAGATTGTCGTCCCGGGACCTGTGCAGAGCCTGTCGTACCTGCGCACACAGCTGGGGATGATGATACAGCAAAAAACCTGCAAAATAGCTCAAGAAACATGCAAAAACAGCGCATGCAAATTCGCTCTCTCGCTCTCTCTCACAAGTGAAATGAGGGAAATGAGGTGGAGATGGGGATATAGTCAAAAAACTGGAATTTTCGCGATGATGGAGATGGACGTGGGAGATGGTGATGATGATGATGAAGATGGTGAAGAAAGTAAAAGAAAACCGATGAGAGTGAAGAAAATACTTACAACTCCAACGCGTCAACTCTACGTCTTACCATCACACGCTCGTCCTCAAAGCTCGATCCCCGGCAACGGCGCCAAAATTTGGTGTAGCTCAGTGATGAGTAGCACCTCCTTTAATGTCAATCCGGGAAGACGTGAGGATGGTATGAAGACCTCGAGCAAGTGGCGGCACAAGTGCGTGAGTGAGAAGCACACAAGCATGCACACACATACACACACACGCGCACACACGGCAAGACAATGAGAGAGAATCAATGGAGTGCTTTAGATTACTTTCACAAGCTCTTACAAGTTCGTTTCAATTACAATCTAACCTCAAAAATGAGCTCTCTAGCTCCTTTTATAGTTTTTGACTAGCTTTGGCCCTGTCCAGACCTAGTGTCCGGCCTAGTTAAAAATTAGGTTCCAGGGCTTATTTGAGGGCTCAAACGAAGTCTAAAAATTATGAAATTTGGTACGATGGTACTTCTAATACTCCTCAAGCTCGAGGACTCCTCGGCTTGCACAAAATGGAGTCTATTCTACCAAAAACGGGATTTACAATGTTTGTGTAGTGATTAAAATCACTTGAGTTGTACATAACCCATGGGGAAAAATGATCTGGCCTTGTTGCCGTATTGTGCATGATTCCTCTGTTGCTTTGTGTGCCAACAAGGTGTATATGGCACTGTACATGATGTTTTATCCCACGTTTAGACAAAAATGCATTAAAGTCAAAAGACATATATTCCCCCCTCGATCAGAATGGAGGGTGCCCATTTTACATGCTGACAGATTTTCAGCCAAAACTAGAAACTATTTGAAGCACATAAACATTTTGGACTTTGCCTTCAGTGAATATTTCCATGCATGCCTAGAAAAATCATCAATGAAAGTCATCAAGTAAAGATAGTTCCCAAAAGAAGGTGTCTGCATAGGACCACAGACATCACTATGTACAAGCTACAATTTTTGAGTAGCCAAAACTAAACCATCTTTTGGAAAAGAAGAATGCTACATTTTTTCCAAAATACAGCCTTCACATACATGTTTATCGGGTGCCTCAAGTTTGGGCAAAGGGGACACCATTTTAGATTTCTACAGGCATAGCAAACTGGCAAAATTTAGATAACCAAAGCGTGCATGTCAAAGCTTTGCATCTGACATAGGCTGAGAATCATGTACTGATATGCCAAATTATTTACAGATCTTTCATAGTTTATGAGCTTATACAGCCCACGACATAAAATACCAAAAGCAATAATGATGTCTCCATTTGATAGATAATGAATTGTACATCTGTCATCAACAAATTTCGCAACCAAGCCAATGTTGGCTCATGCATAAACTAATAATAGATTTTTCTTGATCCCTGGCACAAACAAAGCATCTGACAAAGTGAAAGAACTACCATCAACAGTAGTCAAAATGATCTTAGCAACTCCCATAACAGGATAGGAGGATTTGTTGATGCATGTAACAGTATTCCTTGTAGGGGCAGGCTCGAGCGAAGAGAAGAAACTACGCTACGAGGTACTATGTTTGGTCACCCCACTATCGAAGTAACAAACATCTGAGTCTTCTGTAGACATGCACTTCTCATGAGAAGATGGTTCAAAACTCCAAACAATGGTACACGCCCATTCTTCTTCCTGCACAAGATTAGCAGACTCTGTTTTCGGTGTAGAAACCTGTGCAAAAACCATTCCGACCTCTTTCTTCTTTGCCTCTTTAGCAGCCAGATTTGGATAGCTCTTGATGACATGATCATTTTCTTTACAGTATTTGCAAAACGATTTCTGATTTTTTTTTATTTCTTCTCATATTTGTCTTCCTTCTTCAAATGTGTAGCATTTGTAGATTTCTGCTTACTAGTAGAAGAGCTCCATTTACCTTTGCCTTTCTGACTAGCCAAGAAAGTCTTCCTGCAACACAACAGAGACTAACTCCTCAAATGACAAGGCCTTTGGATTACCTTTCATCATTAAACGAAGAGTAGAATCAAAACTCTGATATGAGTCAGGAAGACCATTCAAAACAATCTGCACAAGTGAGCTATTTGGTATAAGTTCATTAGCAGAAATCAATTGTTCTTTCAAATCCTTGATCTTTGTGAGAAAATTGTCCATAGAATAACCTTCATTCATAAGCTCACTCTCCAATTGTTTTCGGAGGTAAGCAACATGAGCCTCATTCCTAGCCTGGTACAATGTGGTAAGTGTATCCCAAGCATACTTAGTTGTTCTGCAAAAGCAAATGTAAAGAATAATGGCTCGTTTGATAGACAAAGCTATCAATGCATGTGTCTGAGCATCTCTGCCATCCCAATAAATTTTCTCTGTAGTAGGTGCAATAGAAACAGTAGCACGAATAGGAATCTGCAAAATATCATCATCTTCGACACCATGTCCATCAGCTCTAGCACCTGTATTTGCAGTACCTATATTCACAAGTGTAACAGGATGTCTTTCAACACCCTATACAATATTCCATATTCCTTTTGCGACCAATAGATGATGCATCATATAAGCCCATAATGGGTAGTTGGTACCATACAACTTATCCTGGACAACCAACATACATCACTGCTTTCAGCCATGGCCGGTGACTAAAATACCTTGATGCAAAAAATTGATTGTATCTCAAAAAGTTCAACAGAACTGCCCAGACAAATTTTGCTAAAGTTGTAGCAGACTTCGAGATGTGTATACTAGCAAACCAAAATTGGTATATAGCTTTGGCACAAAAAGACAAAATAGCCTACACAAGCACTGCGATGGTGCATTCGGAGGTCAAAACGAGCTCAGATCGCGATTTCGGCACCACATAGCAAAGCTATTTTGATCTTTGAAATACCCTCAGTATGCTTACCAAATTTTGTGTGATTCTAAGACTGCAATCGGAGAGGTGTAGAAAACACCCTAGATGAATCCATGACCTGCTCTGATACCAATTGTTGGAGTTAGACACCTGCAAAAGCACGCAAAGAGCACAAGGAAGAAGAAGAAGCTTGGAGCACAACACACAATGATGAATGTATTACCACTAGAATGTACAAAGATAAGTAGCCCATTAGGGCAATAGGCGTATATACAAGCTGGGGGAAAAAAACCTCCTAAAGAGGGAAAAAAATGCCCCGATAGTCCTAGAGTGTTCACACACATCACTACCTTAATATATCAACAAGTTTGGCCCCACTAGTGGATAACATTCTGTGTAATATAGCTTCAGTCGAGCTTGCTTTCCTCAAATCATCCCCAAATTGGAGGTTCGACCAAGAGAAGTCAGCCGTATAGCTATTGTTGCTTGCAAAGATTGGAAATTGTCTCAATTAGATGTGAAGAATGCATTTCTAAATTGTTATATTTCACATGAATTTACATGGAACAATAAGATGGTTTTGAAGATCAATTTTATCCAGATCATGTGTGTAAGATCAAGAGAGCTTTGTATGGTTTGAAGTAGGTCCCAAGGGCATCGAGTTACAGGCTTGTGAAGTTTTTGAAGGAACTTGGTTTCTAATTATCAAAGGTAGATAGTAACTTGCTAGTCAAAGCAAGTGAAGATGGATTTATTTATGTTTGTATTTATGTTGATGACATAATACTTAGAGGTATAGATGACAAAGGCATACAAATGCTTAAGAAGCAGATGGAGAAAGAATTCAAGATCAATGATGTTGGCAGTAGCCAGAGGCACAGACGACGAGGAAGTATGTGAAGGCAGATTACAACGAAGTAGTGGGGAGCTAAGCGGATTATTTTTTCAAAAGAAATATGTTTTATAATACTTTTTAAATGTTTAAACCTTCAAATAGCATCTAGAACCTATTTTTTAACTATGCCGGTCATTAGATGTGAAACCGGTCAAAACTAGTCAAAAAACTAAAAAGAGAGCTAGAGAGCTCATTTTTGAGGTTAGTTAGTGTAGACTTGTGTTAGCTAGTGTGAGCTTGAGCTTGTAATTGAGATCTTGAGTAATTGAGTCTATTTTTCTTATCTAATTTCCTCATAACTTGAAATACATTTGTCATATTTGACTAAAAATACTAGCATTAGATGTGTCTCATCTTCGAGACACAGAATGGAACAACCTAGCGAGGTAGGCTCCATCATGGTTTATGAATTCAAGGACCCAAATACACCGAGAAAGGTTGTATACCTGGATGATACTTCAGAACGAGTATTTGTAGCACCAGACCACGCAAGGAATACCTACACATGGAGAGGTGAGTTAGTCTTCCCCCCATCTCGAACAAATGTAAACACGAGCCATCAGGGTGCTGGAACATCCTCAACCCATGGTATTCAAAGAGAGAAGAAAAACGAGAGACCACAAGTAAGTTTCACTCATCCCATAGGGAGAGATAGACCAACCATGGACACCGATAGAGTGGAAAGACAAAGGGAACCTAGAATACTAGGTATTAGAGATTATTTTCCTCTACCTAGACCACGTGAACACCCAAGGGTATTAAGACCCACTCAATTAGTAAAGTCGATGAAAAACTACTTTGATGGGACAGGAGATCCGTATGACCATGTTGCAGAATTTAAGCAAGTGCTATGAGCAGAGCAAGTAGAGGACATGTTTATGCAATATAATGCATTTGGACTAACGTTAAAGAACACGGCTTTAACGTGGCTCCAACCATTGCAACAAAGACAATTTAGAGATATTCATCATTTGTTAGAGTCATTCATCACAGGATTCTCTAAAAGTGGAATTAGGCATGATACGTCTTCGTGAATTCATAGCTTCAAACAGACCCCTCAAGAAATAGTTAGGCTGGCAGGACGTAGGTTTAGACAATATGTTGAAAAATGTCCGATGCAAGAGTTACCCTCACAGGCCAAGCAAGTGTCATTGTTTTTAGATGGCCTCTTGAGCTATAAACTACGCTCCTATGTATACTTGAAGGAACCCAAAACAATAGAGCAATGTGTAAGAATTTATATAGACATTGAGGACAACCTTGGAGATGAGTTGGAACTCTCAAAAGTCTATAAGGACTCAGATAGTTCATCTCTAGCATCCTCAAAATTGTCTAGCTTGATAGAAAACCTAGCAGAAAAAGTGGCCTAGAAACTAGGAGTTTCTAGTAAATAGATGCCTAGGTTAACAACAAACAAGCATTGATGCACTTGTGGTGGTGATCAAATGGCAAATGTGTGTCCCAATGTAACACAACCGCAAGCCAACCCTAGTGGCCAATATTGTACAATTGAGAGAGGATACACGAATCACACAGCTCAAGATTGCCCATACAACAAACAAGTAGTAAGATAGAACTAGCCGCAAACATACCCCCAACTAGATAGGTATCAAGGTCAATATAATGCTCAGCCTCATTACTATAGGCCTCCTTAGAACTACCCTTATCAGGCTCAACAAAGACCTCAACCTATTTTAGCTTAGCAGCCACCCCCACCAGCTAATGTCATCTCAGTCAAATGCGCTACTGTAGAAGAGAACCTCAATAGGGCTTTAGTGCCTTCTTCACCCCTGATCACAAAAAGTGACCCTAATTCTAACAGTTTTGACTCAACCCATGTAGATAGTTCACCCGCATA
This sequence comes from Ceratopteris richardii, assembly GCA_020310875.1. Lineage (NCBI taxonomy): Eukaryota > Viridiplantae > Streptophyta > Polypodiopsida > Polypodiales > Pteridaceae > Ceratopteris > Ceratopteris richardii. The sequence continues at coordinate 54,590,964 of CM035417.1, read as the reverse complement.
TTACACGGAGTCACCAGAACATGTGGAAACATATCAATACAATAGTCCACCATTGGAACCCATTTGGGAGCCCGATTATGCTAATGTGATGTATACCAACCCTAATCTGTGGCCCCAATTAAGACAGCAAAGACCACATGGCCCTAGAGGACCATGCTTTAGGTGCCAAGGTGATCATTTCATAAAGGATTGTCCACATCCTCTGATAGCAAGACAGTCACAATACTATAACATACAAGGCTTTTGTGCCGAGTGTGGTAAAGAGCATGTCATCAAAGATTGTCCCAAGAACCCTGCTAATGCTTCAAAAGTGACACCCATCAACATGATAGGTATTGTGCATAACGTAGATGGATCCAACCCTACATACATGCCTATCCAAGCTATAATAAGACCCCAGGCACTACTATAGAATCAACAGCTTAATCCTGAAAAAATAGACGGAAAGTTGGAGAGTCTAGTAATAAAAAGGTGAAATCTTGGAAGGATTCCAGAAAAAGAATTAAGAGGAAATGGAGTAAAAAGATAATTGAGTTGGAAGGAATTCTAAAGGAATCTAGAGCCAAAATCCTAGAATTGACTTCTCAAGAATCTAATCAGGATAACCTAGCTCAAAAATCAGGATCAGTTTTAGATGAACCTATACCAAAAAACCTAGACATGATGTTTCGTGTATAGCAGGCGAGATCAAAAGAAGGACCCCAAATAGCTGAAATGAGTAAGAACTATCGACGAGCAGACTTAGAAATTGAGAGGACTAAACTTTACATGAAGATGGTAGAATTAGCACAAACTATGTTTGAAGCCTCTCGTTATCTTAATTGGAACAACATGGCAAAACCTGAATTACACTTTCAAGGACTACTGGAAAGGCTAGAATACTTGGTCAATAGCAACGAGAAAAAGAATCAGCATAGGAACCCTATTGTCTCAGAGACACAGGAAAGGAATGCACCATCCTTGTCTCAAGTACCCAATATATAGGGTGAAGACAACCTATCTTCCATACTTAAGTACTCACATGAATTTCTAAGATGAATTCAAGAAGAGAAATGGAGAAAAGAACAAGGAACCCATCCTCCTAGAAATAAACGACTTGCAGGAACAATTTCCCCAAGACATCCCCTCTATTTATGATGATGTAGAGGAAGAACTACTGAGTGAACACACAGATTTTGAATCCAATTCTTTGCAAGAATTACTGCAGTTCACAGGGCCTTGGGAAGCCAAGTCTATTAGCAAGAAAGCACCCACGATACTAGTGAGGAATGAAGAATCAGTAATTCCTAGAAACACGGAAGTGATAAAGAATACTAAAGTACAATGCCATCTCACTCTAGAGGAGTTGTTAAATATTAAACCAGAATTGTGGACGCACATAGCAAATCAATTCCTTGAGCTTGCTATTGCTCCCTCACAAATAGAATCACATAAGAAGGTACCAGAGATACCCATAGAACGAATCGGAGATGTAAGCGAGGGAGAGGAAGGTAACACTTATCTTCCAATAACCCATCAGGGATACACCACCAAAGCCATCTTAGATTCAAGAGCCAGAGTAGCCATCACTACCACTACTTTATGGAAACATTGGGTAAGCCAACATTAAGACCCACCACGATGAAGCTACAAATGGTTGACGGGCATATAGAGAAGCCATTAGGCTTACTAGAAGGCATATCTCTCACCACTTGTGGTCTGGATTTTGAGCATACTTTCACCATTTGTGATTTTGGGAAAAATCATGCTTACGAGATGATCTTAGGATGACCATTCATGCGTCAATTGCAAATCATACAAGATTGGGGAACTAATTCGTTGTACTTGCAACATTTAGGAGTAACTACTAAATTCAATCTTAAAGACTATTCCCATCGAGATGTACCCCCAATACAATGGAACCCCATCCATAAGACACAAGAAGAAACAGAGTCGATACACTCATTAGAGTCAGATCCCTCATGGTTGCATGAGGATACTCATCTATGGATGTGTAAAGTAGCCAAACAAGAGGAAGAACGATTAAAGCCAGGACCTTAGGTTTAGAACAACATCCACGAACTCTTCAAGACCCAGCTTATGCACCTATAGTATTTCCAGATGAGGAATTCAAGCATCACAGCTAGGTAGAAATCTTAGTCACGATGGACATAGCGGTGAACAAAGAATAATGGACCCCTCATTGTGATGAAGATGGGTATGACATTTCCATTTTCTTGATTGACATTGTTGAGGAAGACTTTATCCTAGAAGAATCCACGGAAGTGACCCAAGAACCGGACGAGAATAGTGACGAGGACCTAGAATCTATCATCATGGAACCCTTCTATTCCACAGAAGAGGAATATCTTTATTTTGTAAAAGACAAAAATCATGAAGAGGAAAAGGAAAGTCAAATGGAACAACTTGAGCCATCCCTACAAGATAGAGAAAGCAAGCAAAAGAAGAGAAAGTAATCACCTAAGACAAAAGAAGAAGAAGAAGAAGAAGAACCACTCATGGAAGTGCTAGAGAACTTCAGGAAGTATGAAATAGAAGATAGATGAATTATGGTACGAATGCCTAAAAGAAAAGCCGACATTGGAGAAGTATATGATAATTGAGAGAAAACCAAAAAAATCATAGTCACCATAGAAGGAGAAGAAGAAAAATGTACATACATAGGGCATGATTTGACAAATGAAGAAGAAGAAGAAGAGTTAATTGCCCTACTATGTGAATATAGAGATGTGTTCGCTTGAAGTTACAAAGACTTGAAAGGAGTAGACCCAGATATATGCTCCCATAGAATCCCTATGACTCTAGATGCAAAGCCTATGAAACAGAAACCATACACATACAATGATAACTACGCTGCGAAGATTAAAGAAGAAATTGATCAGTTGATAGAAGCAAGATTCATTTACAAAATTGAGCATACTGAATGAGTATCCCCCATTGTGGTTGTGCCCAAGAAGAACGGAAAATTGCATGTGTATATTAACCTTAAAAAAGTTGATGCCAACATGATTAGAGACAGTTATCCTCTTCCTATCACGGAACACTTATTGGAAAGAGTTGCAGACAAGGAAGTTTATAGCTTTCTTGATGGTTTCTCATGCTATAATCAAGTAGTTATTGCTCTAGAAGATCAACACAAGATGGCTTTTGCCACAGAATGGGGCATATTTGCATTTTGTGTGATGCCATTTGGGCTAACAAATGCACCCGCTACTTTCGAGTGACTTATGTGTCACGTTTTTAAGGAGACTCATATCGCAAAATTAAGGCAAGTATTTGACAAATGTCAAGAATATTAGGTTTGTCTGAACCCAAAAAAATGCATTTTCATGGTCAGACAAGGCAAATTTCTAGGACACATTGTGTCAAATGACGGAATTTCGACGGATGAGAAAAAGTGAAAGTAATTGCAGACCTACCTAGACCAAATAACGTAAAAGAGGTACAGGCTTTTATGGGTCATTGTGGTTATTACAGACGATTCATACATATGTATGGAATCATAGCCAAGCCTCTGTACTCTTTTTTGACCAAGTTTAAATGGACACGTGAATGTGATAATTCATTCAGTGAACTTCAACGACATTTGTGCTCAGTACCTATATTGACAACCCCATATTGGAGTAAGCCATTCCATGTACATGTGGATGCATCCAACTATGTCATAGGATGTGTGTTGGCACAACCCACGAATGAAGGTAATGTAGATCTCCTTATAGCTTACGCGAGCAGACAGTTGAATGCAGCAGAAAGAAATTACACCACTACAGAACGAGAAGGATTAGGAATGATCTATGCAGTAAAGAAATTCAAGCATTATTTGTTGGCAAATAAGTTCAAATTCTTCACAGATCATCAAGCATTATTGTACTTGGTCAATAAGCCATGCAACACTGGACGATTGATACGTTGGTTTCTATTACTCATGGAGTATGACTTTGAAGTAGTAGTCATGCAAGAAAAAACCCATCTTAGAGCTAACCACCTCTCAAGATTAACTTCTGGAGAAGCTCCTCAAGGAATAGCGGATGCATTACCCGATGCATACTTGTTTAACCTTGAAATAGTACCAGAATGGGCTAAGCCTATTGTCCCTATTCTCACATTTGGATCCAAGAATCCTAGGATAAGGATCAAAGAAGGAGAGATTACCAAATCACAAAGGTATCAAATAATAGAAGGAAGTATATATAACCAGGATAATCAAAAGATTCTTGCTTGTTGTGTAGATGAATTAGAACATGCGAACTGGTTGCAATTAGCAAATGTAGGTGCATTAAAGAAACATCATTCAAAACATAGTACCTTGCAAACTCTACATAGACTAGGAGTATATTGGCCTTCTATGGAAGCAGATTTCTACAAGTTGTGTAGAGAATGCCATGTTTGTTGTGAAAGACCACCAGTAGAACATGCTACATTATATCATATGTTTCTCACACCAAAATGGAGTGAACCTTTAGTGACATACTTGAGGATGAAAACATGCCCTCAAGGAATGACCTTAGCACGAAAGCGCAGTCTAGAGCAGGAAGCTCAAGACTATTCACTTATTGGCAACAATCTATACAAGATGGATACCTAAGACGATGTATTCATGAAAGTGATTACTTGAGTGTACTAGAGACTGCACACCAAGGTGTTGCAAGAGGTCATTTTGGCCCCAATAGGATCATCAAAGCCATACTATTTGCAGGATTATGGTGGCCCACTCTTCACATGGATGCACATACCTATGTTAAGAGATGTGATGTGTGCTAGAGAACTCGATTTCCTACTCGCAGAGATGAAATGTCATTGAAACCCATGATGGGAGGACGTGCATTTTCCAAGTGGGGTATAGACTTTGTAGGACCCATTAACCCCCCTACAAAAGGTACACATGCAAAATACAGCATTGTTGCGATGGATCTTACCAAATGGGTAGAGGCCAAGACCACAAAAAAGAATGATGCACACACGACTGCAAAATTCTTAGTTGAAAATTTCTTTACAAGATATGGACTACCTATAGAGCTAGTGAGCAATCGAGGAACTCGCTTTCTAAATCAGGTCATTGAATATTTGTTACAAGATTTTATGGTGATTTACAAGAAATCAGCACCATATCATCCTTAGGCCAACGATCAAGCAAAAACAATAGAAAGCCTATTTCGATGCACATGTGAAAGATAAAGGCTTAAAAGAAGGAGATATAGTCCTAGTGTATACGCTAAAACAGCATGCACGAAAATAAGAAAAGCGAGGTTATGGACCTATGATCATTAACAGACTCTCGACAAGTGGAGCAGTACAATTAGCCACCCTAGAAGGAGACATAATGCCTAATTACATTAGTGGTTGTAGAGTCAAGCTTTATTTTGCCGAGTGTAAAAATAGAACTCTACTTGAAATGGCACGATGTATGGTTAAAGGAAAGCATCTTCCTCATAAGTTTTGGATGGAAGCGGTCATGTGTGCAAATTATGTGTTGAATCGCTGCCCTACAAAAGCATTGAGATTCATCACTCCTTATGAGGCTTGGAATGGTCATAAGCCTATGGTTAGTCATATGCGTGTGTTTGGTTGTTTGGCATATACTCTTGTGCCATCACAACAACGTCACAAACTTGATGACAAAGCAAAGAAATGTATATTTGTTGGTTATAGTGCTGAATGTAAGGGATATCGGTTGTACCATCCATTGACGAACACAATTATTGTGAGTCGAGATGTGGTATAGTTTTCCCTCTACTTGAATGCAAAAAACTGCCAAAAGTTAGCTCACAAGATGTGTTCGATACACTCATGCCTTTGTTCCAAAATGGTGCGATTGACTATGGCCATGTAGACCAGCCAATTGAGGTTCAAAGGGCTGAAAAATTCCAGCCAAATAGAGCTGAAAATGCAGAGAATTTCCAGCCAAACATGGCTGAAAAAATTCAGCCAAAAATTGCCAAAACTGTTGGAAATTTTCAGCCACATATGGCTGAACATTTGCATCCAAATATGGCTGAAACTGAGCATGAAATTCAGCCCACGCATGATGTACATATTGAAGATGTTTTACATAATGAACGCATGTCTATCAAGAGTGCACAATCTATGCCAAAGTGGCTGAAACAGACTTTGCAGGACAGCAAATTGAGTGCACATTTACTTGGTAGAACAAGATCAAGCTCTCACCATGCATCAAGTAATTTTGTGGATTATTCTCTTATTGCTACAGCATGTAATGAAGAGCCACTTTCTTTTGAAGATGCATGTGACGATCCACAATGGATGAGTGCTATGCAATCAGAAATGGATTCCATACATAGGAATGGTACTTGGGAGTTATGTGAATTGCCAAAAGGAAAGAATGCCATTGGTACAAAGTGGGTTTATAAGATTAAGAGAAAATCTTATGGTAGCATTGATCGCTACAAAGCTAGATTGGTTGCCAAAGGATATGCGCAACAATATGGCATTGACTATGAGGAAACTTTTGCACCTACTTCACGCATGATTACCATTCATACCGTGGTTGCATTGGCTGCCCATCGAGGTTGGAAAGTGCATCAATTGGACATAAAAACAGCCTTCATGAATGGAGATTTGCAAGAAGAGGTCTATGTGAAGCAACCTCCTGGATTTGCTATGAAAGGGAAAGAGCATATGGTTTGTCGCTTGCATAAAGCCTTGTATGGTCTCAAGCAAGCTCCACGTGCATGGTATGACAAAATACATAAGCACTTGATTGCTCGTGGCTTCACATGTAGTCCGATTGAAAGCACACTCTATGTACGCAAAAATGGGGCTGATCTTATAGTGCTTGTTCTTTATGTCGATGAAATACTCTTGACTGGGTCATATGATGCAAAACGATGCAAAACTTGACATTCTTATGGCTGATTTGCAGCATACTTTTGATGTCACTTATCTTGGTCTTTTGAGCTACTATCTTGGCATCCAGTTTGTATCCGTTGAGGGGGGAATTGTTATGCATCAAGCAAAGTATGTTGAGAAACTACTTCAGCATTTTGACTTTGAGGATTGTAAGACAGTTTCCACACCAGTTGAGATAGGATTCAGGTTCTCGGTTGAAGATTCCAGTGATGCATTTGATACTTCTCTTTATCAGCAAGCTGTGGGATGTCTTATATATGCATGCAACACAAGGCCGGATATACAGTATGCAGTTTCCCAGTTGAGTCGATTCATGCATAGCCCTGGCACTAAGCATTGGCAAGCGGTGAAACGTGTGTTTAGATATCTTCGAGGCACTTTGAGCTTAGGTCTCTTTTATGGCAGAGATGTTCAGCCATGCTTGCATGCTTTTACAGATAGTGATTGGGCTGGTTGTTATGATACTCGCGTGTCCACTAGTGGTAATTGCTTTTTCCTTGGAGACTCATGCATATCTTGGTTGAGTAAGAAGCAACCTACAGTGGCGACATCGAGTTGTGAAGCTGAGTACAGGGCAGTTTTCACAGCTACAATGAAGTGTATATGGCTGAGACGCCTATTGATGGATCATATTCTCACAGATAGTCAGAGTGCTTTGGCTGTTGCACGAAACCCAGTGTTTCATGCACGGACCAAACATATTGAGGTGCATTATCACTATGTGAGAGAGCGCCTTCATGCAGGAGATATTGATTTGGTATATGTGCCTACATAAGATAATGTGGCAGATATATTCACCAAAGCTCTTCCACGGGAAAATTTTGAAGCTTTACGCAAAGCTTTAGGCTTGTTACCTTGTGGGGGCTAATCTGTCACTCCCTGTATGTGTTCACATCATTCGCTCCAGGGGGGTTTGTTACACTTATGTGTTCCTTGAGTAGCTTTGATGTGAACCTTTTCCCTATACATGGGCACTTTTTACTCTAGTGCTGGCTAGAGGTTTTTTCCCCATGTTACCACATACTTGATACTCTCATATGTGGCGGTACTTTATACTTAGGGATATTATTCAGCTCTTACTTCAGTTCAGTTCATCGATCAATAGAGAGAGCTATTCTAGCCATCGTCTTCTCCGTGTGTCTTGCTGCGTTTGTGCTCCTTGTGTGTGCTTTTTGTGTGTCTCTCGCACTTCTACACACACTCAACATCTTCATAGATGCAAGCACCTAGACGATTGGTCTTGAAATATTCCAATTGAGTCTTGTAAGGTCCTTCTGGCTTTTCTAGGTAAGCCACTCCAGAGCTGCCTATTGGTCTCTCCATGCTATAAGACATCTCAGAATCGCTTGTTTCTAAACTTAGAATGTATGGATAATCACTCAACTATTGGGCCCAAGACCTAGCAATATGATTGACACTAGCTTTAGAAGATCTGAGGCTTTGTCTGTCTCTGCCTAGGTGTCTTCCTGACCGAAGGTTCTTCTACCTGGTTTCTCTACCCTCTAGTCCCAAGTACAATCTTGTTGCAAGTTAGTCGTATCAATCACTTTGTCCTTTTTAGTTGATTATTGTGTTAGGCTCTTGTTTGAAATCACGTTGTTGGGAATACTTAAATGAATATCACACTTGATAATTGGTCAATTCAAGTTTACTTTTGTCCCTTACTGTTTTCGCACTTCATACCTACTTAATGCTTGTACTTAGTTGATTAGGTCTCTTGGACTTGATTCGTGCTTAACATCACCCTAATTAATCACCACACCTAGGTTGTACATATCCTAAGCTAGGAATTGACAAAGGAGGGTTGAGAGAACTTCCAACCTCAAATCATGTGTTGTTTAGATCAACTTCTCAGCCTTTACAAGTTTCATGTGATGATGCAGATCATACCATTTTTTATGAAGATTTACATGATGCAGTTGTTGATTAGAGAGTTGATATTGAGCAAGCAAAAACTAACTATGCCAAAATGGCTGGTGTAGACTTTGCATGGCAATAAATTAGATGCACCTCTATCATATCGTACTCATTCAGGCTCTCATAGTGCCTCTTTTGCATCAGATTGCTATGCTATGTTTGCATCTAGTCCCTATGATGAGAATGAGCCTATTTCATTTGATGAAGCACAAAATTCAGAAAATTGGATGGCTGCTATGCAATCTGAATATGATGCTATAATGAAGAATGGTACTTGGTCTTTATGTGACTTGCCTCCTGGCAAGAAGGCCACTAAGTGGGTATACAAGCTGAAGCGTAAGCCTAATGGAACAGTTGACATGTATAAGGTCACGCTTGTTGCAAAGGGTTATGCGTAAGAAAGAGGCATTGATTTTGATGAAACCTTTGCACCTACTTGTCGAATGACTACTGTTCGTAGCATCTGTGCACTTGCAAAGGTTTCAAGCTGAAGCGTAAGCCTAATGGAACAGTTGACATGTATAAGGTCATGCTTGTTGCAAAGGGTTATGCGTAAGAAAGAGGCATTGATTTTGATGAAACCTTTGCACCTACTTGTCGAATGACTACTGTTCGTAGCATCTGTGCACTTGCAAAGGTTTCAAGCTGAAGCGTAAGCCTAATGGAACAGTTGACATGTATAAGGTCACGCTTGTTGCAAAGGGTTATGCGTAAGAAAGAGGCATTGATTTTGATGAAACCTTTGCACCTACTTGTCAAATGACTACTGTTCGTAGCATTTGTGCACTTGCAGCTCATCATGGTTGAAATGTATATCAGTTGGACATTAAAAAAGCATTTCTAAATGGTGACTTGCATGAAGAAGTGTATGTTTTTCAGCCCCGTGGCTTTGTGCAAAAAGGGCATGAAAACCTAGTGTGCAGGTTAAAGAAGGCATTATATGGTTTAAAGTAAGCATCACATGCTTGGTATGAAAAGATACATGCCTATCTAATTGCACACAATTTTGAGAACAGTCCAACTGAAAGCACCTTATATGTCAAGCGTGCTAATGATGTGCTTCTGGTCATTGTTGTGTATGTTAATGATATGCTGCTCACTAGTCCTCATGAGAAGCATATTACTAATTTCAAGGCTGATTTGCATGCCTCATTTGAGATGTCTGATTTGGGGCATTTGCAACATTATTTGGGCATTCAATTTATGCATGTTGATGGTGGAATGGCTTTGTGTCAAAAAAAATATATTGACACATTATTGTAGTGTTTTGGCCTTGAAGACTTTAAACCTATTGCCACTCCTATGGAGACAGGTTTATGATTGAGTCTTCATGATGTCTGAGATGCATTTGATGTTGTTCTCTATCAGTAGGCTATTGGATGCTTGATTTACTTATGCATTACTCGACCAGATATTCAGTTTGTTGTCTCACAGATGGGCAGGTTTATGCATTGCCCAGGAGTCAACCATTGGTAGGCAGTTAAGCGCATCTTTCACTACTTGAGTGGTACCCGGCTACTTGGATTGTTTTATCCCAAGGGGGGATCATTACTGCCAGATGTACATGCTTTTTCTAATTCTAATTGGGTTGGTTTCTATGGCACTCATGTGTCCACTAGTGGTTTTTTGCTTCATGCTTGGTAGCTCATGTATATCTTGGTTGAGCAAGAAGCAACCTACTGTGCCCACTTCTAGTTGTGAGGCTGAGTATAGGGCACCTTTCACAGTGACTGTTGAGTGTGTGTGGCTCAGATGCCTTATGGTTGATTTGGGTGTTGGTCAGTCTTCTATCACCACCATCTTTATTGATAGTCAAAGTGTATTGGGAGTTGTGAGGAACCCTATGTTCGCACTAAGCACATTGAGGTGCATTATAATTATGTTAGGGAGAGGTTCTCTGCTGGAGTGATCAACTTGGCATATGTGCCCATGCAAGAGAACATTGCAGACATTTTCACAAAGGCTCTACCTCGGGAAAAGTTTGAAGATTTTTGCAAAGCTTTCGGCTTACTTCCTTTTGTGGATTGATTCCACATAGCTTGGCACTTCCTTATACATGAGTGCTAGCTCTTTGTTCATCGCATTACTCCCAGGGGGTATTTGTTGATATATTTAGGTAGTGATGTGTGTGAACACACTAGGACCGTAGGGGCACTTTTTTCCCTCTTTGGGAGGTATTTTCCCCCAAACTTGTATATACACCTATATCCCTAATGGGTTACTTATCTTTGTACATTCTAGTGGTAATACATTCAGTATTGTGTTTTGTGCTCCAAGCTTCTTCTTCTTCATTGTGTTGTTCGCATGCTTCCACAGGCATCTAACTCCAACAGATATGGTGCATACTTGGTTCATTGAGGGACTCAAACCCATTCTCAAAGGAAAGATTCGCCTTTACATCTTATATTTTACATGGATATTGGATCAAATTATCAATTCCACATAGCAACTTGAGTAGAACCTAAAGGTGCCTAATCTCTTCATGCAATGCACTTCCAATGCTACAAGGTTTTTGCCGATGTCTCCTACCAGGGAAATAGATTCCTATAAATAAGTTTTCTATACTAAATGGTGGGAATGTGGGACATATTGCAACAAATTATGCTTTAAATCAATTGTTTGATGCCCACAATAGTGCCACTTTGGCCAATCAAGTATAACCTTACATGTAATAGTCTAGTCGTTGGTACCAACATCCATATGTAAAAACTATTTGTCCTATGGAACTAATGATAAAATAGGATTTACTAATACTATGAATTCATATGCATCTGGATAGTGCATACAAAATTATCAAGGTTATAGATGATCCTAGAAACCTTTCAACCACAATCAGAGAGAAGGTGATAATTACTAAAAGAATTATAAAGCACTATTGTGTCTATTCTATATGGAGTTTGGACATATGAGGTCAAATTTTCAAGAATCACAAGAGTATGATCAAAGAAAAAAAGAAGCTAAATTAAAAGCACCAATGGAAAATATGGTTATGATCCCTTATAAGGAACCCGAGTCAATGGTTATTATTCAGCATGGAAAACAACATGAATTAGAGAACCTATTTTCGCATCTCAAAATCCATGAGTAGCACAATATGTACAACCAAGCATCTTGTTGGACTTCTCAAGTACCTCCACCTTTTGGAGCAAGCTATTTTGACTAATGTAGGGCACCTGATTTGGATGCAGGATCCAGTCCAATCCCAAGGATCTATAGATCAACTAATGTTCCTAAACATAGATGATCTTGAGAAGTCTACTACTCAAGGGGTGGAATCAGCAACTCAACAACACAGTTCTTCCTAGAAAGTGCGGTTAGAATCTACAACTTCTACTACTATTCCAGATTCCTATAAGGTATTGTGTAAATCTAATATTCAAATGCATTTAGGTGAACTCTTGGCTCTAGTCCCAACTTTTAAGCAAGCACTCTTAGAAGAAGTTCTGATGGAAGTAAAGAGTTCAGCCTTGGATTCTAGAACATCAGAGACTATAGTTCTAGTTAATAAGGTGGAAACAAATAAAGATAAATTGGTGGATTGTGTTGTTCCATTGATCATAGTTTAGTACAAGTTTAAACCAATTTCTAGAGTTCTAATTTATGGGGGATCTGATGTCAACATTTCCACTTTGCAGACTCATTATCGGATGGGGTGGATCAATATCCAACCTACCCCATTCTATATTCAAATGGTTGACAATTACTTAGGAAGCAAGATAATTATAATTTGCTTTTAGGACACCCTTGGTTGAAGCATGCTAAGGTATAACAAGATTGGGAATCCCGAGCAATCACTTTTCAAAAGGGTCATAAAAAATATTTTGTGACATTGGATGATATGCAAATGGATTCTAAAGATCAGTTACCAAAGATTGGAGAGCCTCTACATATGTTGGAAGGACTTGAAGATGATGAGGAGTAAGAGTGTTTAGAAGCTAGTAAAAATCTTTGGACCATGGGAACTATTGTCATACTAGCTTAGTATTGCATTAATGGACTATTCCAACTAAGTTCCAACCTGAGGAAGTTCTAGATTATATTTTTGGTGTTGAATTATTGCCGCTAGTGATCTATTAGTAAAAACTAGTATTCATGTCCAAGTGGATAAAGTGAAGTCAATTAATATGGGTTCCGCTCTCAAGCCCCGAATGGTCAAGGTTTATGCACACTTAAGAACTACATTGCGGACTGATTTTTTTGCACATTTGCAATAATTTAAAGATGTTTTTTTCTTGGGATCATTTCTAATTGTATCAACAGAAAATCCACTTAAATTTCAATGCATCCTGTGAATAAAACCTAATTATGCAAATCAAGTAAAGGAAGAATTCAATCGCTTGTTTTGAGTTGGATATATAGCTCTAATAAATTATCTAGAATGGATTGTGCCTTTCATGATTGTCTTGAAGAAGAAGAATCAATTGCAAATCTCTATCAAATATCAAAAACTTAATGCAACTAGTGTTCCAGACCCCTTTCCTTTGCCATTCTTTGATACAATGTTGGATGAAGTAGCAAGACAGGAGATTTATTCTTTCCTTGATGGATTTAGCACCTACAACAAGGTTCGAGTTGATGAATCTTATGTGCCCATGACTGAATTTATCATTAATTGGGTTTATTCACATACAGAATCATGCGTTCGAACTTGGGAATGCCCGCATCAAATTTTTTCTCCATATTTGACTACTTTTATGTATGTCATTTTGGATGAAGATTTTGTCTCCAAAAAGCAATTGGATCATTTGTAGGACTTGTTGTTGTGTTTTGCAAAATGCAGTGAGTTCATCTCTAATTGAATCTGACAAAGTAAGTTTTTTGAGTTGTAAGGTAAGCTTTTAGGACATATCATCTGTCAAGAAGGTATTGTAGTCGATCCTCACAAAGTGAAAGTGGTTTCGCATGTCCCACCTCCTCGGATAGCTGAGGAAGTCTTTTTGGGACAAATTTGGTGGCATGGACTACTTATGAATTTTATCTCATACAACTATTCCTCTTAACTAGTTGGCTCATGCCAAAACTAGTGGTTTCTAATGGAATGTTGAATATGACAGCTTTTCACCATTCAAAAGTACTATTGATCAAAGCATCCACACTATAGGCTCTAGATTGGATTGATCTATTCCATGTGTTCATCGACTCGTGTTCGATGTGGCAATTGGTAGTGTTCTAATGTAAGAAGCTCATACTTGGTACCACATGGTCTCTTATGTAAGCCACAAACTTACTAATGCTAAAAGGAATTACTCTGTTACTAAACATGAATATTCAGCCTTGATTTATTTTATCATAAATTTCACCCCTATCTTTTAGGATGTCAGATTACTTTTCATATTGATAATTTTACATCACTCTTTTTGGTGAAACAGAAAAACTTGGTGGATGGACTCACATGGTGGGTCCTAATCCTGCAAGAATTTGATTATGATGTGGTCCATCGACCCAAATCTTCTCATGTCATGACCGATCTCTTATCACATCATGATTCTTGTGAACCTCCAAATGGTGTCGATGATTCTTTTTGGATGCACAGCTATTCAATATTGCAAAGGAAGAGAAACTTGACTTAGGTAAGCAACCATGTTATGATGAAATGGTACCTTTTCTAACCACAATGGTCATCCACCTCAATTATGTTCAATGGTCCGCAAGAAGCTTGCTCTTTAGAGTAGGTGGTTATCCATTATTTTGGACCAGTTGTATTTTAAGGATATTACTGAGCTCTAGCTTAGATGTGTTCCACCACATGGTGGTTGCGATGATTTTGGAAGCTCATTCCCTAATCTCCAATGGTCATTGTAGAGCTGATCTCACAGCTCAAACAATCTTGAAAGGTGGTCTTTGGTAGCCTATGATACAAAATCTGTGTGTGTATGTGTGTGTGCACGCGTGTAGATGTATATACTTTGTTTTAGAGGGAAAAGTGAAAAACAAAACGAAAGATATTTCAAAAGGCATAAAAGTTAGAAATTCCTTTACTTAAAAAGGATGCACAAGATCTTGGATTAAGGGATAACACAAAGGGTGGTGATTCTACATGCATATTCATGACAAATTATGGGTGGCGGTGCTCAATCTTGTTCAGTCACAAGGGTTATGGTAAGAAAATATTTTGCAATTTAATGTGAGTACATGCAAATCCATGTCCAACTTCTGTGGCACATGTATCATTTGGCTCAAGATACTTAAGAAAATGTAGAAATTGGAAGTATATTATTATTTTAATGGATGATACTACATGTGCAAGCATTAGTGAGCTAGGAACATGCTATCAGGGGAGCACTAGATTGTGCTCTCTGACTACAGTAGACAAGATTTCGGAAATACACTTATGATTACAAGAACACCCACATAGGGAAAATAATACAAGAAGATGTAATCGATACAAGACGTCCCACAACCCGGGACCAATAGGTATGGAAAATTGGACTAGAGATGATACAGGAGATCCCGATCGTAAGTATGAGGCAAGATAACTGGATTACAAGAACTCCCTTCTGAGAGATGAACTGGATACAAGAAAGAACTCGACAGGATCTCATAATTACGAGATTACAAGAGGACAAGATAGGATGTCCAAGAACTAGACTAGAACAAGGAACAAGACAAGAACTAGGACTGGAACTTGAAGAGTACGTACTTGGCGGTCACGACTCCTTGAGCTCCCAAGATTGGTATTGGCAAGATTGATTATGAATGTGGCCAACCCCTCCTTATGTAGGTTTTCAAGGGCGGTTCCCAAAGGCGGTTGTGACTTGATGATGTTATCATGATGTCATCAACTCGAAGCATGGTCTCTGGATGTCAGAATCAAGCAAGAAGACAGTCGATCTTAGAGTTTTGGCACGTTACGGATGCAATGGAAGCATTAGTTTCCCCAAATACTGAACCAATCATGAGATATAGGATTCACATGGAATCTGAGATTCAAGATGGTTTCCTTTGTCCATGACATTACCACCCCCTCAAGCGACGAGTTCCACGCTTTTCAGCGGTCATGTTCTTTGGTCTCGGCTTCATTGGATTTTTCTTATGGAATTCTCGAACCTTGATTGGTGCTCTCTGAAGGTTCTCTACGGGTTCCCAAGTATGATCATTGATGTCATACCCTTTCCAATGAATAAGGTATTCCAATCTTCCTCGGGATATTCTGGAATCTAGGACATGCTCGACTTCAAATTCTTCATGATCATCAATCTCGATAGGTGGTGAAGAACTAGGTCTCTCCCCCCTCAATGGTGAAATCTGATATGGCTCTAACATGGATACATGGAAAACTGGATGTATTCTCATGGTACTCAGTAACTGGAGCTTGAAGGTGACTGGATTAATCTTGGCCAAGATGGTAAATGGACCAAACCTTTGATGATCTAACTTTGCACAAGTCCTTGAAGTTTGCAAATTGTTTCGGAGTAACCATACTTTATCCCCAATTTGATACGATGGATTCTGGACACGATGTTGATCTGCATAGTACTTATATTGTTTTTTGAGCTTTATGGATCTCTTCCTTCAGTTCTTTGTGAATGTCCATCAGGTACTGGGCCTTGTCTCTGGCAGTTGGGTTCTTGACATGATTTGAGAGTTGTATATCCATCCTTGGATGTTGTCCATAGTTTGCAAAGAAGGGAGTTTGCTTAGTAGATGCATGAACACTATTGTTATAGGCAAACTCTGCAAAGGGTAACAACTCAAATCAATCATTTTGGTGATAGTTGCTAGTGCAACGGAGATATTGCTCTAGGACTTGATTCACCCGTTTTGTTTGTCCATCAGTCTGTGGATGATTTGTTGTAGATAGTTTAACTTGAATACCAAGGAGCTTGCAAAGACTGTTCCAAAAGCTAGATATGAACTATGGACCTCGATCACTAACAATATCATGAGGCAATCCATGAAGTCTAAAGATGTATCTGAGAAAAAGTCTAGCAGTGGCTGCACCTGTGATTGCCTTTGTAGTTGGAATGAAGTGTGCCATCTTTGTGAATCTATCCACAATAACAAGAATGGCATCATACTTATCTGACTTTGGTAGATCTGTGATGCAATCCATAGACAATGAAGCCCATGGTCTTTCTGGAATAGGTAAAGTTTGCAAGAGGCTATGAGGCTTATGTCGAGGTACCTTAGATCTATTGCAAGTGTCACAGGTTCGGATATATTCTTTGACTTCCTTCCACATTTGAGGCCACCAAAAATCCCTGGATATGAGTTCTATTGTTTTATTTACTCCAAAATGTCCTGCTGCAAGGTTGTCATGACGTTGTTGAAGTACTTGGATCCTGGGCTTTCCTGGAGGGACATACAATACGTTCTTATAGAATAATAACCCGTCCTTTTCCTGGAATTCATCTACTTCTTGGACTTTTCCTTCTTGAGTTTTTTGCTTAACATTACAAAATAATTCATCTTTTGGTAGATTCTCACGAATCAAATGATTCAAGGCTGAATCTTCATAATGGGTGGATAAGATAGCTGCTAATTGGAGATGCTCAGGTTTGAGTAATATGCTCCTGTTGATCAAAGGCCTCTTCGCCCTTCTTTGGTGCAAGGTAAGATCTTCTTGACAAGGCATCTGACTGACATTGTTGCCGTCCTGGACGATATGTGATGACAAAGTCGAACCTGGATAAAAAGTTACTCCATCGAGACTGCCTTCTATTGAGGATGCAGGTGGTCATAAAATATTATAGGTTCTTGTGGTCTGTATACACGATAGCTTTATGAGCTGCTCCTTCTAGATGGTGGCGCCAGGTATCAAAGGCATCCACTATGGCAAGAAGTTCTTTGTCATGAATTTCATAATTAATTTCTGGAGGAGAAAATTTTCTTGAATGATATGCAACTGGATGTAGGTGTCCATCATCTCCATATTGGGAAAGAATGGCCCCCAGGGCAAAAACTAATGCATCTGTCTCTAGGAAGAAGGGCTTGCTCAAATCAGGATGAACTAGAATTGGGGCAGTGGTGAATGCTGATTTGAAAGGCTTTTTCTGCTTCTTCGTTCCATGAAAATTTTGAGTTTCCTGTAAGCTTGGTAAGAGGTGTCACAATCTTGGAGTAATCTCTAATGAATATCCTATAAAAAATTGGCAAACCCTAGAAAACATTGTACATCTCGAACACACAAAGGTGGTTGCCAATCAAGGATTGTCTCGATCTTCTTAGGGTCCATAAAGATTCCTTTCTCTAATACAATGTACCCTAAAAACTCTACTTCTGTCTTATGGAAATAGCACTTCTCCAATTTTGCATATAACCCTTTTTCTCTTAGTTCCTCTAGGACTATCTTCACGTGACATTCATGATCTTCTAGATTTGGAGAATATCAAGATATCATCAAGATATATTACCATAAAATCATCTAAATGCTCTCGAAAGATATCATTCATCATATGTTGAAAGACTGTTGGAGCATTGGTGAGACCGAATGGCATAACTACATATTCAAAGTGTCCATACCTTGTTCGGAATGATGTCTTCCATTCGTCTCCTTCTTTGATCCTGACAAGATTGTATGCTCCTCGAAGGTCAATCTTAGTGAAGAACTTTGCTTTTGTGAGGCCTTCCAAGAGCTCTGATATAAGTGGTAGAGGATATTTGTTCTTTATTGTGACTTTATTCAAACCACGATAGTCCACACACATTCAAAGAGTTCCGTCCTTCTTCTTTACAAATAGGATAGGGGCTCCAGCAGGGGACTTCGAGTGTTTGATAAACCCCTTGGCTAGATTCTCATCAATATTCTTACGTAATTCTTGAAGTTCCTCTGGGGATAGTCTATAGATTGGCCCGAAGGGTGGTTGTGCTCCCTCTTGAAGTTCTATGGCACAATCATAAGGTCTATGTTCCGGGAGCATATCTGCATTCTTTTTTTCAAAGACATCTTCAAACCCTTGGTATTGGTCAGGTAGCTTCATTGAATCATCTTTCTTGGGCTCTTGAGTTGGTATGGCATAGATCATATATGTCGGTTCCTTCATTACTGCATGTATGAAGGCTTTGGCTCCAACATATTTTGGGTTCTTCTGGATATCTCGACGGGTGATTTTATTATTCTCCCAATTAATTTCTGGATTATGTTTCTTTAACCACGGCATTCCGATGATAACCATGTTTACTGGACTCGATATTACATTGAAAGATATGTGTGAATCATGGTCACCAAGGTGTAATCTTAGTGGTATGGTTTCCATGGTTATATTCCCTGATGCTAGAGGCCGTCCATCTACTACTTCAGCTACTACTGGTCTCTTCTTCTGAAGTACTGGAATTCCATGTTTCTTAACAAGTCCTTAATCAATGAAACATGAGTAGGCTCCTAAATCTACGAGAGCTATAAGGGAAAGGGTCTTCTCAGACATGATTAACTTGACAGGGGCAAGACATGTTTCTACGGGTGTGGCTGGAATTATGAGACCCTTTCTTATATCATGATCCAGTTGTACGGTCTCTTTTACAACTAGACTTCCTCGTTTCCCTGCTCTACAAGGGTGGCTGCGACTTTGCAGTTCGTTCTCTTGTTGGGACAATTAACTGTAATGTGGCCAGGGTTTCCACAATACAGGCATAACTTGTTATCCCTCCTTCTTTGTTTCTCTTGTGGTGTTAGAGGTTGGAACAAAGTTACATCTATCTACATAGGTTCGGGCATAGATTCATCTCTAGGAGTGGGCTGGAAAGATTTCCATTGGCGAGGTCTTCCTTCTACTTGTTTTTCTTGTTTCCTTTCAAAAAGGCGGTTATCACATTGAATAGCTTGGTTGATGTATTCATTCAATGTCTTCACCTCTGGCATCGTGAGTAGAAGGTCCTTCACATCATCTCTTAAGCCCCATCTAAATTGGTTTATAAAATAATCTTTGTGCCAAGTGAGATCACATATCAACTGCCTCAATTCTAATGCATAGGTAGAGGCAGGGCGGTTACCTTGATGTAGCTTCCGAAGTTTTGTTTCTGCCACTCGACTCGTGTCAGCATCTCCAAATGTGGCGATGAGCTCTCCAAGAAACCCCTCATAGTCATGAAGTACGGCCATATCCTTCTCCAAGATTGGGGCAAACCATGATAATGCTTGACCATAGAGCAAGGTTCTAATAAAGCTGACCTTGGATGCATCATCAGGGTATCTATCACGCTGCATACGGATGTACAATTCGACTTGTTGCAAGAATCCTCGAAACTTTGTGCGATCACCATCGTACTTTTCTGGCATGCAGATCTTGGGTTCTCTCATGAAGGATGTAGTAGGTCATTGATTTACTTGCATACTCCCTTGATTTGTCTGAAGACCCCCGATTCGTTCTTGTATTTCTTGGAGGAGTGCACTTACATGCCCTGGATGTCCCATCTCAATTTGTGTCTGTCGATGAGTTAGGTCTTCAACTTGTTGCTGGAGACTCTGAAGTGATGCTACAATCTGTTCATAAGCATTCTCCATGATGACTGGTCTTGGATGGAAGCTAGTCTTGCCAAAATGCCAGGGGAGCACTAGATTGTGCTCTCTGACTACAGTAGACAAGATTCGTAAATACACTTAAGATTACAAGAACACCCATGTAGGGAAAATAATACAAGAAGATGTAATCGATACAAGACATCCCACAACCCGAGACCAATAGGTATGGAAAATTGGACTAGAGATGATACAAGAGATCCCACAACCTGGGATCGTAAGTATGAGGCAAGATATCTGGATTACAAGAACTCCCTTCTGAGAGATGAACTGGATACAAGAAAGAACTCGATAGGATCTCGTACTACGAGATTACAAGAGGACAAGATAGGATGTCCAAGAACTAGACTAGAACAAGGAACAAGACAAGAACTAGGACTGGAACTTGAAGAGTACTTACTTGGCGGTCATGACTCCTTGAGCTCCTAAGACTGGTATTGGCAAGACTGATTATGAATGTGGCCAACTCCTCCTTATATAGGTTTTCAAGGGCGGTTCCCAAAGGCGGTTGCGACTTGATGATGTCATCATGATGTCATCAACTCGAAGCATGGTCTCTAGATGTCAGAATCAATCAAGAAGACAGTCGATCTTAGAGTCTTGGCACGTTCCGGATGCAATGGAAGCATTAGTTTCCCCAAATACTGAACCAATCATGAGATATAGGATTCACATGGAATCTGAGATTCAAGATGGTTTCCTTTGTCCATGACACATGCACTATTGTTGTGAGTGTTTTCTATGTGTTGTAATTTTTTTTGCTTGCACTATTGTAGCTATGATGTACAACAAGCTACAGAATTGGGTACATTTTTCCAACATGCACCAAAAGAGCAAATTGAGTGGTTGAAAGGATCATGGCCTATTGGACTATGCAATGCTCAATTGGCGAGCATTCCAACCTACCCAATGAGCCTTATGTTTGTTCAGCAAATTCATGAGAAGATGGGGCAAGGAGGAGACAATGGCATCGAGTTTCATCTTTGCATATATCCTCCGTAAGAGCTAGTTTATATTTTGAGTGCTGACACTATTTCGTGATAACTATAGCTAATTCATGAAGGAGTGACCACACCATCAGTAATCATCTCCTTAGATGAAGTGACAAAGATCTTTGGGTCTTCATGTCCATATGAGTTCAAAAACATCCATTTGTGGATTAAAGATCCTTAACGCTCAAGACTTCAGTTCACGATGCTCACCATCAACATTTAGGTCAAGAACATTGGCAATTTACAAAATATCATTATTTGCTTTGCAAAGATCTTGAAGTCAAAAGCTAGGTGGACTAGTGTGAAGTGATGTTCTCATGTATCAAAAGGAAATTAAAGTGGTTGTTGCAACCAACCCAAAAGGCACAATCTCTAGATACAAACATCGGTATCATTTCTTCTCTCTTGTTCCCCGTGCATCCACTAGTAGATTAAAGACAAGTCACCAAGGACCCTAAACTTGTCTTTGTCATAGAAACTTTGAAACACTCTATGGGTGCACCTAAAAAATTAGATATAGATATAGAGGAGATGATGGCAGGAGAAAATGATGAAGACAACAAATTTTTAACAAATCATTTTGGAAGGTAGATGAAGCAAGATTCCAAGAGCTAGAAATAAGAGAATAAGAGGCAAGCTCTAGCTAGGCTGCACATTTACCCATGGAAACTAAAAGACCTTGAACCCATTGTCATTGTTATGATTGATGCATCTCAATTATTGCCTTTCTCCTGCATCCATTTCAATCCTGGAAAATTTAGTTCCCAATAGGGAAAACAATAGATGAGGGATTTGCATAAAAAATTGCTTTGCTGACTTAGAAAGTGATGAGTTGGAAGATAGCCTGGCAAGTGGAGCGGATGTCTCTACAGAGTAGGTCAATGCTATGGAATGATCCATCTTGACCCTAGAGATGACATTGAAAAAATTTTATGTAGAGAAGGCAAGTTTGAAGACCAAATTGCAGAAATCTATAATAGAGACCTCAAAACTTATGGTAGAGAAGAAGGTTCTCTAGAAGAATTTGGACCTATTAAAAGTTGAGGTCTCCCCAAGAAGACCAAATTGTGTCACTTATAGATAATTTGAGTGCAACCCTTGCCAAACTTAACAACATACATGAATTGGAGAAGCATTTGGATGATGCCATGCAACTGATTCAAGAAAGAAGTTTGATTTAGAACAAAAGGAAAAGTGGATACAGGATGCAGTAAAGAAGATGTATGAATTGTAGAAGAAGCATATTGAGTTTTGCAAAGGGAAGAGAACGATCAAAAATTGCATATTCAATTTATGAAAGTATGCAAGGTCAAAAAATTCTTGGAAGTTTTATCTACGGATTAAACCGAAGCCAAAATTTTGGAGGCAATATGGAAGTTGCAACAGAGCCGTCTGTAGACGTCAAGGTCCAACAAAAAATTTCAGATGGCAGTGGACGAATGGATTGGCCAGGTCAAATCAATCCTAGACGAGTTTTTCTACGATTCAGATCGAGCAATCTATCCACCTTTCAAAGAAGAAGATGATTGAGTGTTGTGGGTTCACTCCACTGTGCATACTAGTGCTAGAATGCAACCAGTGCAGACTCCAATTTTGTACAAGCCTATTTTGTAGTATGTCTACATTTTTTAGAAAATTTAAATCTTTGTAGTTATCTACAAATTTACAATTCATGTTCTAGGTGTTTGTAATTTGTTGAAGTCTTAACAGTTCGAGCACTTGATAAAAATTGTTAACTATTAGATTTACCCATAATGAAGAAGAAGACCATAATACTTGTGATTGAATCACAAATTCAAGAGCCACCACCATGGTACCAACAATGCACTCAAGCAACATCTCAAACACAGCAATAATGAAGGTCTCCATATGAGCACTAACAACTTAAAAGGAAACAGATACGGATTATCAAAGGCACCAAAATGTTGCATCTTTGCACATGAAGATCTCATGAGATCAATATCCAAGTAGTAGAGTCTAATTCATAGGAAGCAACCAATGATCACTCAATTATGGGTGCCAAATGCAATGGTCAAGGACAACTACATAGGAGTCAAATTTGCATATGCAAATCCAAATCGGTCTCATAGCCACCACCAAACTTTGTGAAACGAAACACTAGTAATAAGAAAACTCACTTATTGAATAATATGGTTATCTACCTAGAATGTGGGCTTAATGTGGCCAATGAAAATCATAAAAGATCTTAAGAATGAAAACACAAAGAAAGCCAATCTAGAGAGTGGAATATTCACAATAGGAAGATAAATTGCATCAATCCATAGTGATGCCTTGTATCTATAGACCTACACAAAATTACCAAAACAAACCTCCTAAGCCAATAGGGCTTGTAGCTTGTAGCATGACAATGCCCAAGCACCTATAGTAAGCATGCAAGTTAGGTCTCAAGGCCTTGCATGGTAGGCACAATAAGTTTGATAAAACAAGCTTGAGAGTGGTGGAATCTAAGTGAGGTTATCGATCTGCAAGGTGTTTGAGAAGTCAATTGATATAAAATGGTCTTCTTTTCCCAAGAATGTACTTTCCTCCACTTATCAAGTGAACATATTGTTTCTATCTATGGAAGTCTAGGATGTAGATTGAACTTAAATCTTCCTCTAAGCAAGCCCAACCTATAGTGGTCTGCTCAATTTATGATCTCCTTCATGATAGAAAAAGATAATGTATTTGCCAAGGTTATGGATCTACAAGGGGTTTTGCAGATATTAAGATCACTCAAAAATTGGTAAAAGAGGCCCTCCAATTTGATTTGGGATCTGTGGACATGGACTAGATTGTGTGATCTAAGAATAAGGGGGAAAGAGTACATACACAAACATGGGTCAAGTTGGCAAAACATTTCACCATTGATAAAGACATGGAGGTTTCCCTAGCTTTATGGCATCAACATTACACTTCCCACAAGCATACGATCCCATCAAAGAATGTAAAAGATTGTATGCAATGTAGGATAGAGAAGAATCACAACGTAGAAGTGAATGAATGGGTCTTAGATCACTTGCTCGCCACTACAGTGTTGGGAAATATACTATATCCTTCACGAAACACATAAAATTACACATATTATCTATGGTGCATTAGAAGCTAATGCTGCATTTTCACCCACCTATACCATTGATGAACTGCATGCCTAACATCACCTAGTGAAAGTAATAAATAATAAGTCACCTGATGAATGATGGGCTCACAATAAAACACCAAACACGAAGCAAAATATTCAGCCCTCAAAAAAAGAACAAAGAGAAGATTTGCAAGAGGTTGTAAAAAATAATAGCACAACAAAATAGACCAATACACATAATTGAAGAAAGCACAAAAAGAGAGAGATGTAGACAAAGAGATAGAGAACTCAAATTCTCAAATTGCCAAGATTACTATAGCTACAATGATGGTGTTATCCACTCATGCATTCCCATTATGGAGCTTAGATAGCAATCTAGACATACTCTAAATGAAGGGCTTACTAGTATGCAAGGCTATATAGAGCTTCACATACATCATGCTTTATATAGCTTTTACATTGGGAGTCGCTAAGATAAACATAGTTTGGAGAGATAAAATAGTTGGAAAAATATATAACCCGACATTAGTCCCCACACCCCATTAAAGTTCTATGGGAAAACCATGCAACACAAGGCCTTTATTTTCACCTTGAATGAAGCCAATGGCTTGGAAGATTATTCCCTACCTAACCTCATGGTTCATAAAGATCACCCATTACCATCAACTATCACAATAGACCTCATCTAGCTTGGAAGTTAGGGTTCCACAAATGTCCAAGCTCTCACAATGGCTTCTCCTTGTAATGAGGATGGCGTATTGAGTACGTCTAACACCCTCCCTCAATGTCCACCCCATGGTGAACGACCTCCTTCTCCAATACCAAGCTTTGGAAAGTGTCGATGAAGTTGCTCTCTCATGAGAGCCTTAATGAATATGTCTACTCCATTTTCTTCAATTGAACAATAATTTATCTCTATAGCCCTATCCTCAATCAACTCGTGCACATAGTGATACTAAATTTCTATGTGCTTGGTACATGCATGAAAATATGATTTTTGGCCATGCAACTTTGGTTGTCACACCTCAACTATGTAGCCTCCTATCCTTATACCCCTATGTGTCATAGGATCCTCTCGAACCATACTACTTCACATGCTGCAACATGCCGCTTTGTTCTCGGCTTGAGTAGAAGATAATGCTACAGTAGATTGCTTCATATTGATCCAAGAGAAAATCTCATATCCTAAAGAAAAGCTATTCTAGAAATTGATTTTATGTTATTATCTAGAACATGTATATAACATTCACTTCCAAATACTTTGAAATGGGAAACATATGGCTTTTTACTAGTGAAGGTCTCTTGTGGAGTCGTTCCATCAAGTGTCTTGGTGTAACGTCAATTCAAGATGCGAAATCGATGTTGATGGCCTTTGCCCAAAATTGATTTGGCAAATCTTTTCCCTCCAATGTGCACCTTTTCATCTCCATGATGGTTTGATTCCAACGTTCTGCAACACAATTCTATTGAGGGCTATATGTCACTATGAGTCAATGCTTGATTCCTTCACTCTTGCAAAAATACTCAAACTTCGTTGATGTGAACCCATCACCATCATCTTTCTTGAATTTCTTCATCTACTTCCTTGCTTTAGTTTCAACAAGCTAAAGCCATTCTTTAAACCTACCAAAAGCTTGAGCCTTATCGCAAAGGAAGTACATCCACATCTTCCTATTATAGTCTTCGATGAGTGACATGAAGTAAGAAGATCCTCCCAAGGTTTTTGTGGGTATTCTTCTACACAAGTTAGCATGCACCAACTCTAGAGGATAGCTTACTCTATTCTTGCTTTCTTGTGGAAATGTGTTGCTCTATTCCTTTCCCATCATGCAAGCTTCACATGGTTCCTTCATGTC